>JXCR01148279.1:108691-243452 GCA_002079205.1 Phalaenopsis hybrid cultivar
GGGGGGGGGGGAATTATTTAAAAAAAAAGAAGAGAAAACTTAATTATATTTGTCCTCACTTAACTATATTTTCAAAAATTTTAAATTTAATATGACTTTTGATATTAGGAGTTAACTTTAGATAACTATATTTATGTTTCTAAATGTATAGTAAATTTAAGTAAAAAAAAATTAATAATAAAGGTTAATTCTAGAGACTAAGATATTTGGTAAAAAAGAATAAAACTATGTTTTTCCATTTTAAGTAAAGGAATTTGTATTTTTGAAGTATTAAAAATCTTAAAAGATTCATGTAAAAAGAAAAAAATTAAACTTTATGTAATTTTTAAGTTAATATAAATTTGTTAAGTGAAAAAATGTAAAAAGTTTTTAACTTTAAGAAAAGGATAGTAAAATTCAAAATCATTAAAGACTATTCAGATATAGTAATCTTCACATACATAAAAAAAAATATGGGATTAAAAATGATCCTGAAAAGTAAAAAAAAAGGAAAAAGATATGGGGAGAAGCTTGAGAAGATGCCTAGTTAACAATTAGTTTCACTTAAATCAAATTAAGGAAAAACACTTGGATACATTTTCTAAACTTTTTATTTGAGTATTAGCTTATTTATTAATAAAGTTTTATGAAGTTTTTTTTCATATGAATTTTCTAAGTGACTTTATTATGACAAATTGCAATTTTTCTTGAAGGAAATAGAGGATCAGAAATCTTAGACTTAATTACTGAGTATCCTTGCACCTTTAATATTAACTGGAGTTATTTTGAATTTTCTTATCTATAGAGAATTTAAAAATGAAAATCTAGAAGTTAAATTCTTTATCATAAGTCATATTTTTATGTAGTAGAGGAGTTACTTGAGGACAAGTAACATGTAAGTATGGGGGATTTTGATACATTAAAAATTTATGCATTTTTAGACCCATATTTCATACTTATTTTTAATGATATTGCACCTTAATGAAAGGTATTTTGATATTTTCTTGCAGGTTGTTGATTTTTAAGACTTAAAGCAAAAAAAAAAAAGCAAAAAAGATGAAATTTGGAGTCACAATGATATTTTTGAAGAAGTACTCAGCACCGACGACGCAGAACAACAAAGCAGCTGAAATTTTTACTCAACGCTGACGATGCCAAACTAGCGCCGACGACGCCAAAGGCGGTTCAGCCCCCGTTTCTAGAAGGTTCGATGTATTTGGATGATTTTTGAAGAGTTTTTGGAGGCACCTCTTAGAGAACCGACCTTAGGCTTTATTTGGGGCGGAAATTCATCAGGAAAGTGACTCTTTTTTGCTCCAAAACATTCCACCACGCTCCATTTTTCGCCATTCTTCATAATCCATTTTCATTCCACCAGCTTATTGGAGTCCATTAGTGATTTTGCTTATATAGTTTAGAGTTCGTGTGGTGAGATTTAGTGTGAAATTTTCTGTAAGAGTGTTGGAGAAGGATAAAAGTGAGAGATATCTTCTTCCTACATTTCTAAAAAAAGGCTACAAGGGATTTGCTTTGAGAAAGAGTCAGATAAGTTTTGTTTGTTTATTAGTGTTTTATAAACTTTCTTCTATTTATGAAATTTGTGTTTTGTTGTGTCTTTTTCATGAAGTTTGAGTAGTTCCCTCTATCTTTCTCCCTGCTCTGAGATATGGTGAAATGAAGAGATAATATTATGTGTCAATATTAAAATATAAAATAAATTGGGATGATTTTTCAAATCCAAACTTAATTTACATTTCGATCTGGTCAATTGAATTTTTAAAATATATTGTGAAACATATGATCCGGGAAATGGAGTATGAGTTCTACAACAGAGTGAGGATCACATTTGATTTCATGCAGGAGAAATTCGTTCATGGAAATAAGTGCAAATAAATAGGAAAATATTCTATGTTGGTGTAGAATTGGAGAATCTCTAGGGTGATAGACTAAAATCATCAATTTGGTCTTAGTGTTTAAAAACTAAAGCGAGAGTTAGCCTTCAGGTGAAGAGAATTTAGAGCTCTGGAGTGGGAGCTGGTATCCTCCAAGCTTAACCACGGATTTAGGGACTAAACCTAGGATTAGCCAATGGTTTTCTATGCACTGTATCAGGGTAGAGAATTATAATTGTTTCTATTTGACACAATACATATTATAAACATTTATCTCATCTCATTTCGCCAGAACCTCATTGTAGTGAGAATTATATTTTTTCACATAAGAAATCTTCATTACATAAACATAATTAGCATATTAGTATTTAATTTTTAAACTTTGCATTTCTGTTTTGCTAATAGTTAAGTACTTTAGTTTTGATAACATCTCAATATTCAAAATTAGTGACAGTGATTTCGTTTGATTTTCTGTAAATTTCCCCGTGGGATTGATATTCAGGGCTTAAATAGAAAATTCTTTATTATTTGATAACGATACGTATATTTGTGTAGAATCTCATTATTAATTTTCTATAATTATATATATTTTACACAACTTACTTTTCATATAACGATCAAGTTTTTGATGCTGTAGTGGTGTCAACTTCATAAATCCTTACGTACAAAAAAAATCAGGATCAAAGATCACCAGGAATAACAATACACTAAAACACGATACAACACACTGTAGAATGGAGGAGTCGCCCAAGCCACTGACACGACCACCCGGACTACACTCCACAGACAAAAAGATTGCAAACACACAACTGGGTGCAAGCACACAACAATGTGGGAGTGGCCTAATCACTATCGGTCTCCTTCATGTCATCATCCTTCAGAACATAGTGCTCGAAAGGTTGCGCATTAGGAAATGTCACTAAAGGGAGTGATCTCTGCACCTCTTGAATGCAATGATGAATGTACCCGTACTGTCGTTGGTGCTGACCTAAATAATGCTAAGTCTAAATGTGTAGTCATGGATCTCCAAAGTCATCTATTCCAAACACCTAATCACCTTGACATTTGAAGGTTTTGGCTGTGTTGCTCCGTATTGCCGCGAGGATCTTTCTCCCCTCTTCCTGATGAGCCCTGAGCAGAGCTAACAAAAGAAAAGAAAGTCCTGGTGATCGTCTTTTGCAGCGCAAGTTACTTTTCTACACTCCCTCCAACAACCCTTTCTTTATAGCATAAGACAAAAATCAATGAGGTGTGTCCTAATCCTACAGTGGCCTGGCCACTGAAAATGTGCATAATAGACTGGTGGAATACTATTCTTACATTTATCGACCTACCCATATGGATACAGAAATTTAGAATCGCTCTATCCCTAGTAACGGTAATAAGACTAACGGTGAGAAGAAGACGGACCGCAATGAAATAGTGCCCAGGAACGAGAGAAAAGGTTCAAATAGGTCAAAGGGAAGTTCACAAGAGCCTCTCCCTCATCTTCATTGCATACCTTCTACTAACTGGTGCTGTCAGTCAGGAAGGCAATAATCTCCTGATAGCAGGAGTAAGAAAGCGCTCAAAATCACACTGGGGCATGTCGGGGAGGCTTAATAGGTTGTTGATTGTGGATGGGTCAAATGAAACAAATTTCCCCGCACGAATGCTTATTTGTCCACAGATTCTTTCTCATTTGTGTAGAATTCACGGACTAATAGGACAACAATGGGGGCAATAAGGCAACACAGACCCTCCACTCACACCTCTCAACTTCAACAACAATTCTCTCTTCGGACATTTGAAATATCCGTTTCAGAATCAGTTTATTAAACACCAAAATGTTTTTATACATTTTTGAGGCCGCATAGCTCATGAATTTGATCCGATCAAAGCTGGATACCATTTTCCTCTTGTTTGGTGTCATGAATCGTGAAAATGCCGACACAAACAAGGTGAAAAAGAAATCAAAGTGTGGCGATAGGGAACAAAAAATTTTTCGAACAATAACAAGATGGGGAAGATGGAAAAAAATGCTTATAAGCAAGAATGTGGTGTGGTTCCAAAGAGGTGCAAAATCTAAACAACTTGACGCAAAAACAAATCTAACGGTAGGAACTTGCCAAATCCTAAAGAATCTTGCCCGATCTACTTGCCACTTGTCGAATCTGGCGTAGGAAGCCTATCTCCGGCGACCTAAGGTGCTAAGGAGTTGCTGTGAGGGTGTTCGGGAGAAGAAATGTTGGGAAATGAGGTGTAAAGGGCCAGTTAGGAGGATTAAATGCTCAATGACGTGGTCACGTCGGGTTGCAGTGTGGTTGTGCCTGCCAAAACTCGTCACCTTACTAAAATAACGGCTCAAGCACCACGATCATGTCGTTGGTCGATGTTGTCATGCCGACCCCATCATAACGACACGAAAAAAAATTTTCGACTCCACCTCCGTGCAGACCATCTACATCGTTTAGGGTCTTGACATCGCAAAATGACAAAAACATGGCAATCAAACTCTCGACACTTACACTGACTCAAAAATTAAAATAAATATAAACAATCACAATAAAGCAAATCATAAGATAATTCTTGGATTGCTTCCTAAGATAACACTTGGTTTAACATCTTCAATCATAAGAGGCTTTAGTAATTACTCCTGTACCAGTTCTCTAAGACCAAATTGTCATTTGAATAATCCTCAATCATAAGTTGTCCTGAATTTTTAACTAAATTCTCAAACGATGTCATTTTCTCATATTCTTCCAAAACATACCCATCCTGTCTCGCCTCCTAGTTGAGATTGTGCAGTAATCTCTCATTTCTAATCAAATAATCATTAATACTTACCAGGGTAGAATAAGACTTTCTCCTAACAAGTCTTGGCCTAATGTTTGGACTTCTCTTATATGAAGAGCAACATCATCATCAGTCGAATTCTTCAAGAATTCATCTATTATTATTTGCTCTTTTGGGTTCAACCCATCTGTCTTTACAAATTGGCTTCCCACTGCCCGTGCCATAATCTTTATTCTTTGGTTTGATCAACTCTACAGACTTGGGGAAAGTCAAGTGGTTTCAATACATCAAATATTACTTCTTGATCATTTTCTCTCATAATTTACTTTTCCCTTTTGAACATCAATAATAACCTTACCAGTGGCTAGAAAACGTCCAAAACTCGTGTGTTTTTTCTTGTCCTTATTTAGATCTAATATCATAAAATCAACGGTAAAAATGAATTTGTCTACAATTACCGACAAAACTTTCAACAGTCCCTTGGGATGGATCACAAATTGATCAGCTAAGTGCAGGGTCAGATTGATAGGTTTAATTTTTCTTATTTCGAGTTGTTTGAAAATGCTTATAAGCATGAGGTTAATAGAGACTCATAAATCACAAAGTGTCTTTCTATAAAATTCTTTTTCTATGGCATAACAAATAGTAAAACTACCAGAATCTATTCTAAACTTTTGCAGTTTTTGGGGGAACAGAGGTAGAAGTCTCTCATTTGGGTCAATTTGAATGATAGAGACAACATTTTTCTAAGCTTGACTTCGTAGGGGTACTGTCACTCCTATGACTCTCCTTTCTTCTCCAATCCTCACTCCCACAACTTTACGTTGTTCTAAATGTTGATCATTTGGATTCACTTTAGTGTTACTGCGTAGTGTACCAGAACGACTATTGTTCTTTGAATTCGCCAGTTGTCTTGATCGAGTTTCAAGATTCTTAATAACTACAGCTTGATTATGTATTGTATTCCCCATTTGTATCGCTAATTCCTCGATTGATGATTTTTTATGGGCAGGTTAGGATTAGCTTGACATTCTAGTGGGTATTGCTGCCTTTGGGGGCTATTTCTTCGGTTATTCCAGTTGCTTACAGGGTTGGCTTAAGGGTTCCGTCATTGTCGGTTGTTGTTGTTCCATGAAAAATTTGGATGATTTTTCCATCCTGGGTTGTAGGTGTTAGAATAAGGATTGTGTACTTGATTTTCTATGGCATTCACACCTAAAGTGGTCATATTAGGATCAACTTTCTTTAAAATAGTTGTTATTTGGTTTTCTTGGATGGTCAAGACATCCGTATCTTGCATCTAGCTATTTTCTTTGGGTTCACCCTGTTAGAAGACAACTAAAAACTATTGTTAGTCATCTCTTCTATCAATGTGTAGGCTTCATTAATAAGTTTGGTCATTAGGGAACCTCCTGCAGCAACATCTATGATGAATCTAAGTGAGCCTAGTAGTTCATTGTAAAAAGTTTGGATAATCAGCCAATTGAGCAAAGTATGTTGTGGACACTTCTTAAGCAGTTCTTTGAATCTTTTTTAGGCTTCATAAATGGTTTCCCCCTCTACTTGAACAAAAGAAGTGATGTTCTTTTCAATTTAACAGTTTTCGAAGGTGGAAATACTTGGCTAAGAATTTCTGGGTTAAATCATTCCAAATTGTAATGAATCTCGGGGCTAAATAATTCAACCATATCTTGGCTCTAACATGTAAAGAGAATGAGAATAGCCACAGTCGAATGATATCATAAGAAACACGATTCTGCTGGAATGTGGAATACAGCTCTAGAAAATTTGTTAAATAAAGGTTTGGGTTCCTAGATGGTGTACCCCCAAACTCGCAGTTTTGTACCATTTGAATTATGAAAGGTCTCAGTTCAAAAGTGTTGGCTTTAACAATTGGGTAATTAATGCTAAGATGAATCTCTTATACATATGAGTTGGCATACTCCCTAATGGATTTCATGATGGGGTCCTAAGGTTAGCTATTTCTATAGGTGTGTTGGTGGACAATAGTGCTCTCCTAAGACCTCTATAAGTCTGATCAATCTCAGGGTAAAATGGGGAGGTTTGCCTTAGCTCCCTTATGCATACAAAAGAAAAGACTCAACGGACTCTATGCAACAATCAATCACAATGACTCACGAGTCAGTTAAGAAGCACACATGCAAAGCACACGACACATGAAAAAGAAAACAAACAAATTTAATAGCAAATTTGTTTTGATCCCTCTTCTAGGTTGTAAAACCCAAATAAAATAAGCCTATTATTACCCGAATTTTGCAGTTAACCATTTTGTTCTTCCCCGCAACGGGCAGGAGTCACAGATCACGAACTATGTTAACATCATAATTGGTCAGATCAAGAGTAAATGAAAATTTATGATTAACACAACAACGAAAAAAACCCTGACTCCTAACGAAAATGATACAGTAAGAGAAATCATCCGAGAAAACCACAAAAACCACATACCATGAACCACAGAGGTGTGAAAGGAAAATTAGCAACGCAGGTTGGAAAGACATAGGAAAAACATTCCATTGAAATCATCATTGCAAGTAAAACTGAAAAGTTTAAAGCTTACAAAATAATTTGTTCTCTCTTCCACAGTGGCCGACTCTTATCTCATACAATAAAGCTCTCAGAATATGTAAGAAAATGCAAAGTATGGGGTAAAACACCCTTAGCACCTCAACCCAAAGTGGAAGTGAATCCTAAGGGAAAACTCTCGAGAACCATTTCTTTTTGCTCTCCAGCTGTCCCTAGGGCTCTTTTCTTTCAAAAGATGCCCTAAGGGACGTCTCTATAGCTTAATCCATGAATTTAATAAGAAAATTTCTTGCCAAAATATTTTCAATCTTCTTTGGCGTGGCCATGCCAAAAAGTGGCATGGTCATGCTGAAAGTGGCGTGGTCACACCAGCCTTCTAAATCGGGCAACGTAGCCATGCCCGATCCCAGCGTGGTCACGCCGCCTTTTGGCAAATCTAGCGTGGTCACACCGGATTGTGGAGTTGTCACACTGTTAGTGATGATAGCTTGATGTGGTCACGCCTCTTCCAGGCGTGGTCATGCAGCTTTAGGCCGCTTTTATGTTAGTTTTTCTGTTCCAAAATGCACGTATTAGACACCTGTATCCTGCATAACATCAATAAAACCTTCCACAAATATAAATCCGTGATAAATTAGTAAAAATAAGAGATAAAATGCAGAGTAAAAAATTAGTGAAATCACGTGAAATTTACTCATGTCACCCCTAAACTGTGTTAAAACTCATGTTACCAATTAAATAATGTTTGAACCATGTTAACTATGTTAGCATCACATATAACGAGATGATCTTGGGTCAAACTTGTTTGAACCTTAAAAGAATTAATATGGTTCTCTAATCTTGTATGTTTCTCAATATAGGGTTTTTCCTCCATCTCCTTCCTATTGTAGCCGAAGATTGATGACTATATTTAGTCTTATATGGTAAAAAGATAAATAATGCTGTTCTTTTGATCGTGTGAAGGTGGTTTCAATGAAGTCTTCTGATAGAGGTATCACTTGAAGAAAATATTAAATTTTACTCGAAAAAGGTTGATGGTGCTTGGAAGAAAGATGCTTCAAACATGAAGCAAGGAATAGTTGAAAAAAAAAAAAAACCGAGCATTCACTTACTTTTAAAGACCATGCTTTGTTTGCCATCACAAGGGTAATTTGGTCCAAAAGTAACTTTCATGCATATTTCCTGAAGAAAGCATGTAGTGGGAGAATTTATGCAATCATATGGATTATGAGGCATAGCAAGTAAAAATTCGCTATGATTTGAGGGCTGGAAAAAGATTGCTTTCTATATTTTCATTTATAATTTCTTTTATGCATGAATATATTGAAGCTGTGTTTCTTTTCTTTTGGTAGATTTTATATATCCTCAAAAGAGATGTTTCAGTAGTAAATAATGAATCTACAATGAGCATCCTTTTTACTCTGCATGTAGCCTATTTCCAAAGTAGCGTGTGCTCCAAAACTAAAGTATTTTGGTTCATTTAGTGTTTTATTTTTTAGTTTCAACTGGTTTGTGTTGCTTTTTTTCAAATAATAAAATGGTTATGTTGGGTTTTTAAGATTTGTTTAGATTTATGAATAGAAAACATATGCCTAAATGATAAAGCAGAAATAACACGGGCTTATGAACAAATGGTCAAGAACATTGAGCTGGCTTCAGATTTTAGGAATATTTGGTCTGGGACCAAAATGTATATATTTTGAATTTGAGGTGCCTTCAACATGAAAAAAAGTGAGTTTTGTATATCATCAATATTTGGCCCAAAATTGGGATATTTCAGAGCACAAGATTGCCAAATTGTGAATAAATTAGGATATCTAGATTTCGGCTGACGTAATTTACTGATTAAACATGATACAAGCTTGGAAGAAGTGACTAAGGCATTGGATTGTTTAGAAATCATAAAAGGTCATTTTGATTTTTGTCGAGGGAAATTTGTTACTGTTTTTTTAATTAATTCCTCTCTTGAGTAGTTTTTGTATTTTTGTTTCAATCAGTTGAAGATTTTAGAGCATGTTTTAGCAATTAGAAGTATGCTCATTCTCCACCATTGGACAATTACATATGATTACATAATGATAATTTGATTAACTGTAAAACAAAAGTTTGAGATAAAAATGAAAATTTAATTAAAATTCTCATTACAATGAATTATAAAATTTTATTTCTAATGAATGGTAATTTATAATTTATATTTTAAAATTACACATTAAGTAGTCCACCAGTATCACAATAGATTGAAGATCAGAATTTTATCAATTAAATTTCAAAAAAAAATGCTTAATGTTTCATAAGTTATCACATCATTTTGAAACATAGTGGAAATTTTTACCTGGCTTTGTAAGAACATAATTTTTCATGGATAAGAACATCAATTAAATTTTAATAAAAGATATTAAATAGTCTCAAAAGTCAGGACAACCAACATGTATATTTAATATTCGAAAACTTGTAAGAAAGCTTGTTAGAGTGAAAAATGATAGATCTAAATTTTTACTTGTTTCATATTATCTCAATACACAGGAAAGGCGTCAAACTTGGTAAATCGAAGCGATAATAGGTAAATTTAATAAGCCTTGGGAAAATTTAATAATGTCCTCGGGCTGTTTGGGAGGGAAGGCTCCATTGGTTGGGAAAATCAAAGCAATAACACACTTGAGAGTATCTTTGCCTAGTTCTCGCAAACCGGAATAGATTCGCCGGTTCACCGGTCGAGCTAGTGGTTTGAGCTGATATGGAACGGTTTAATACTGAAGCGGTTAAATTAGATGCTTGGATCGGACCACTGACCGGTTCACGGTCAAACCGAGCAGTCCTGGCCTGTTTTCAAAACATTGCTCGAAACTATCTGCACTACAAAAATTGTATAATCTAATTATCTTGGTTTTCATATAAATGCTGATGTTTTATTTTATTGTATCTTTGAACTTATGTTATGGCATTAAGATTTTCTTATTATATGAGGATTGTCCAGGCAATGCCATTGAATTGTTAGCAACTTGAACAATTTGTTAGGATTTTGTTGACATCTTGTTGGAAATTTTTAAATTTGTTAGTAGTTTATTATTATTATTTTATCTTGAAATATGTGAATTAATAAAGTCAATTTATAGCATGCATAAAATTTCTATTTTCGATGCGAAACTCTTCTTTTTCTATTATGATATTTGATCCTTCATCAAATAGTGTGAGGCCTGAATTATTTTTGAGAGATGCAATCTCCTTCTTAATGCTGTAAGTTTGCTTACCACAATTTTTTTTTTCTTCAGAATCTTCTTATTCTCTCTCGCCTTTAAAATCTTTTATGGCTTTCTTCAATGTCGTCATCTATAGTTTGGATATTTTGTGGAACTTTATTTTTCAATTCATCTACAACTATCATGTATTTAATAGTTGGCTTTCAAATTTCNATAAGTTTACTTACCACAATTTTTTTTTCAGAATCTTCTTATTTTCTCTCGCCTTTAAAATCTTTTATGGCTTTCTTCAATCTCGTCATCTATAGTTTCGATATTTTGTGGAACTTTATTTTTCAATTCATCTACAACTATCATGTATTTAATAGTTGGCTTTCAAATTCCAAAAATAATATTTTCCCACTGACAAATAGTGCCAGTCCAATTTTAAAGTATGATGTATGGCTATTTATGAATGTGGTTTACGAATCGGATTTATCTACAATTTCATTGGTTTTGGTTGGACTATGAGTATGTAGTTCGCCCTTGCAATATTGGACTTAGATTTCACTTTTTAAATTNTCAAAAATAATATTTTCCCACTGACAAATAGTGTCGGTCCAATTTTTAAAGTATGATGTATGGCTATTTATGAATGTGGTTTACGAATCGGATTTATCTACAGTTTAATTGGTTTTGGTTGGACTATGAGTATGTAGTTCGCCCTTGCAATATTGGACTTAGATTTCACTTTTTAAATTATTCTCTAAAATATTGTAGTTTTCCGCTTAATTTCTTTAAATATTTGTTAAGAATCTTACAGATGCTATTTGTTTGTTTTCTAAAGGTTAAGAGCTTGATTGGGATCATTTTAAAAACATATTTGTTTAGTGCATGTTTTTAATTTTTTTTTTATTTAAAAAAATAAATTAGTTTGTTTTTAAAAATACTCTTAAATATTTAGGGGTTGTTTGGGATCACTTTTAAATTATTTTTTATTATTTATTTATTTTTTGTTTATATTCTTACTTGAAATAAAACATGTTTGGTATGTTATAATATGTTTAGTTGTTTTTAAAAACTCTCAAAATACCTTTTTGATATTTTTAAGCGTTTATAAAAACAGGCTAATATCTTTTTCAAAAAATAAAAAAAATAAAAACATGCAAGCAATGTATTAAACACACATTTTTAAAATAAAAGCAAAAATAAAAAACAAAAACAAAGGTGATTCTAAAGAAGCACTTAGTTTCCAATCAATTACTGTTGTTTTGATAAGCCATTTTTGTATTGCAGATATGTACTTTTGAGCCTGAAATTTTCCTTTTCTAAATTTAATATTTAAGTTTGAAATTCTCTCAGAAACCAGACCCACTATGATTCAAATATGCATAAGAAGATTGGAGATGTTTATTCGTTTGATTCTTGTTTTTGTTTGGAAATTTGCTCAAGCTTTTGGTAGGATAAGGTTCAGGTTAGTGCCGCAGAGAGTTTTTTTGTTTAATATTGTATTTGGGACATATTGCAATCTGAAACCGGCAGTGTCATCACTAGTTCTAAAAAGTTATTTTATTATATCAACAGAATTCAGTGTTCCTGTTCTATTCAGGCAAGAATAGCCATGTCTAAGTGCATAATATTTTAGATGAGTATTTATTTGCCTATGATATCAGTTATGAATTTGCTTAGTATTGTAGATTTGAAAGTTACTGTTACTATTCGCCATAAAATCCAATTCGCATTGTTTGTCATTATAGTCTCATTTAAAAAATAATTTAGGCAGCTTTCTCCTTTCTAAAAATTTATCAATATCGGTTACTATTTGAAAGTTACTGTTACTATTCGCCCTAAAATCCAGTCCGCATTGTTTGCCTGTCATTATAGTCTCATTTAAAAAATAATTCAGACAGCTTTGTCCTTTCTAAAAATTTATCAATACTGGTTAGTACTAATCATCCTTTTAATGGTGGAATGTTATGGTTTTCAGGCTCCTGAATTGCATACTGAGTTCCATAGGCAAATGTCCAGTCAACAAGTTGTAGCTGGAGGTTCGTCTACCTCAAATACAAAGGTAAAATTTTTACGTTGCTTAATCATTAACCGTTTGTCCTCTTGTGCATGCATTTTTGCGCACGATAAAATTGCTAATATATATTTTCTATTTATTCATTTTTTTTTCAAGATTCTCTCTCTCTTTCACAGCCTTTCTCTATGTATCTCTTTTATAAATTTCATGAACGCCACCTTTGATTTTGTGGTCTTGCTTGAACTTTTCGNAAAAAATATTCATCTAATTAATCTTGGTTTGACATACTTCTTTTACATCAGATATTTAATAGCAAAGTGATCAGTGTGCACAACACATTTAATCCCAATTAAATGAGATCTAAATTTGTCTAAAACATACACAATGACCACTAACTCTTTTTCAGTAATAGTATAGTTAATTTGAGCATCATTAAGAGTTTTACTAGCGTAGTATATAACTTTAAAAATCTTTTCATACGTTTGTCCAAGAACAACTTCAATAGCATAATCACTAGCATCGCACATCACTTCAAATGGTTTCCCCAAATTAGGTGAAACTATAATAGGGACTGTGATTAGTTTTTCTTTTAATAACTCAAAGACATTTAAACAGTGTTCATTAAATTCAAATTTCTTGTCCATTTCTAAAAATTAGCATAGAGGTTTAGTAATTTTTGAAAAATCTTTAATAAAACGCTTGTAAAAACCAACATGTCCTGAAAACTTCTAACTTCTCTTACACTAGTAGGAGGTGTTAGTTTAGATATAACTCGGATTTTTGTGAAACTCCTAACCTCTCTTACATTAGTAGGAGGTGTTAGTTTAGATATAACTTGAATTTTTGTCTCCTAACCTCTCTTACATTAGTAGGAGGTGTTAGTTTAGATATAACTTGAATTTTTGCAGGCTACTTTCATACCATTTTTTGAAATTTTATGTCCTAACACAATTCCTCCTGCAACCATAAATTGATAGGTTCCATACCATCTTCCAAAATTTTATGCCCTAACACAATTCCTCCTGCAACCATAAATTCATAACCTCTCTTACATTAGTAGGAGGTGTTAGTTTAGATATAACTTGAATTTTTGCAGGGTCTGTTCCATACCATTTTCCAAAATGTGTATCTCCCTTAACACAATTCCTCCTGCAACCATAAATTGACGTTTCTCCCAATTTAGAATTAAATTAGTTCTTTCACATAATTCCAAAACTTTTTCAAGATAATTTAAGCATGCACCAAATGATGTTTCAAATACAGAGAAATCATTCATAAATAATTCCAATCCATCGTCAATTAATTTACTAAATATAGACATCATACATCTCTGGAATGTTGCAGGTGCATTACATAATCCGAAAGATATTCTTCGAAAAGTAAAAGTTTTAAAAGGACTAGTAAATGTTATTTTTTCTTGAACCTCAAGAGAAATAGAAATTTGATGGTAACCGGTTTATTCATCTAAAAAATCAAAGTATTTGTGCCCCGCCCAACAAGTCTATCTACTATTTGGTCTAAAAATGGTAAAAAGAAGTGATCTTTTCTAGTGACAGTGTTTAATTTTCTATAATAAATGCAAATAAGTCACCCAGTAACTTGTATGATAAGTATTAATTCATTATTCTCTTTTGTTTCAATAGTTACTCCTTTCTTAGGAATACAATGAATTGGACTTACCAAAGCACTGTCTGAAATAGGATATATAATTCCAATGTCAAACCATTTCAAAATTTCCTTCTTGATTTCTTTTTTCATCATTGGGTTTAATCTCCTTTGTGGATCAACTCTTGGTTTATATTGTTCATCTTGTATAATTCTGTGCATACAGATCGAATGAGTGATTCCCTTAATATCAGCTAAGGTGCAACTAAAAGTTTTCTTATATCTTTTTAATATATCCAAAAGTCTTTGCTCTTGCAAATCATTTAATTCTGAAGATATAATAACATGTAGTGTGGATGAGTTTATCAGAAACACATACTTCAAGTGGTTAGGTAATATTTTCAACTCAAGTTCAGATGGTTTTATAATTGACGGAACTAAATTCTTATCAGCATTTTCTGTAATGTCCAACATCTAAAATTTTTTTTGAACATAATCTAATTCTTCATTTTCTAATTTGTCCAAAATAACTTCATCTCTGTCTTCAAATTTTTTTTTCTCTTCAAAATATTCTTTAAAATACTTGTTCAATAAATGTTCACTAATTTCCATGCAAAAACATTTCAGCAGGATATTTCATAGATTTCGCAATGTTAAAAGTCACTTCTTGATCATTAACTCTCATAGTTAATTCTCTTTTGAACATCTATCATAGCTTTTCCAGTAGCTAAAAACGGTCTCCCTAAAATGATAGATATTTCTTTATCTTCCTCCATTTCTAAAACAATAAAATTCACAGGAAAGATAAATTTATCAACTTTTACTAACACATCTTCTATAACTCCCTTAGGATATGTAACTAAACGATCTGCTTACTGAAGAGTTACAGAAGTAGGCGATACTTCTCCTAATCCTAATATTTTGAATATTGATAGAGGCATAAGATTAATGCTGGCTCCCAAATCACATAAAGCTCTTCCATAAAATTTGTAGCACACGGTATAGTGAAACTGCCAGGTTCTTTTAATTTTTCAAGAAGCTTTTTCTGAATAATACATAAGATTAATGCTTGCTCCCAAATCACATAAAGCTCTTCCATAAAATTTTTCACCGATAGCACACGGTATAGTGAAATTTCCAGGATCTTTTAATTTTTCAAGAAGCTTTTTTTGAATAATTGCACTACACTCTTCGTTAAGTGCAACAGTCAGGATCTTTTAATTTTTCAGGAAGCTTTTTCGGAATAATTGCACTACACTCTTCGCTAAGTCCTAAATCACATAAAGCTCTTCCATAGAATTTTTCACCGATAGCACACGATATAGTGAAACTACCTGGATCTTTTACTTTTTCAGAAAGCTTTTTCTGAATAATTGCACTACACTCTTCGCTAAGTGCAACAGTTTCATTATCAGTGAATTTCCTTTTTTTGTTCAAAATATCTTTTATAAACTTCACTTAATTGGGCATTTGCTCTAAAGCTCATACGAGGAATATTTACCGTTAATTTTTTAAGAATTTCTATAAACATGGAAAATTGTTTATCCTTTTTGTGTTGCTTCAATCTTTGAGGAAACGGTTGTGAATGTTTCTCCACAGTAATTTTCATTTGTGTAAGTGAATATTCTAAATCTGGATATTCATGATCCTTTTCTTTTTCCGTATCCACTTTCTCTTTTTCAGTTTTCGTTTTTCTGTACTCTTGTTCCAATTATTTTTTACTTCGTAATTGTATCGCTTTTATCTGTTCTTTTTCTTGATATTTAAGATTAGGTTCCACAGTACTAGAAAAAGTTCCCAATGTTCGGTTACTAAGCGCAGTAGCGATATGCACCAATTGGTTTTCAATATTTTTTATAGCAATTCATTGATTTTGTAATTGATTTCCTTGAATTTGTAATTGATTTCTTTGATTCTGCAATTGTTGACACATGTTTAATATCATCTCTTCCATAGACAACTTTTTTTCCTTAATTTGAATGTTACTGTTAAATCCTGGAGGATAAGAAGGTTTATAATTAACATTTCCTTGATTGGATGAATTTCCTAATGGGTTCACTAGGTTGTTCGCCCATTGTTGATTTCTATAAGAATTGTTATTCCAATTAAAATTATCCAGCCTAGGTTATAATAGTTCGAACAAGGGTTGTTGAGTCTAGTATTAATAGCATTTAAAGTCTCATACGAAGGTTGAACATCCACAAATTGCCCACATGAATTTTCTTCCATCATAGTAGGTGTTGGAGAATAATTCATTTAATGATGATCTAATTTCTTTGATATTGCAGCAATCTGCGAAGCTAACATAGATATTGCATCAGAATTGATATTAGCTATTCTTTTAGGATTTACCATTTCAAAGGGCCATTGAAAATTGTTGATAGCCATCTCTTCTATTAACGAATACGCCTCATCAAAAGGTTTTGACTTTAAAGAACTACCAGCCGCAGCATTTATAATCGATTTATGTGATCCAACTAATTTATCATAAAAAGTTTGAATTATCAACCAATCTGGTAACGAATGATGAGGGCACTTTCTAAGAAGATTCTTAAATCTCTCCCAAGCTTCATATATCGACTCTCCATCAATCTGACAAAACGATGTTATGTCATTTCTAAGTTTAGCAGTTTTGGATGTAGGGAAATATTTGGATAGAAATTTCTGTGAAAGTTCTCCCCAAGTTCTAATAGATCCAGGTGGAAAATATTTGGATAGAAATTTCTGTGAAAGTTCTCCCCAAGTTCTAATAGATTCTGGTGCTAACAACATCCTAGCCTTATCCCTAAGTGAAAAAGGAAAAAGTCTAAGTCTAACAGCATCGTTCGAAACTCTGTCATATTTAAAGGTAGCACAAAGTTCTAAAAACTAGCGAGGTGTAAATTATGTTTTTCATTTGGTGTACCTCCGAATTGATTGTTTTGTACCATTTGGATAATAACAGGTTTAAGCTTAGCAGCTACAAAATTTAAGATAGATAAGTGAATTTCATCTGCTGTTGGATTTGCATAATCTCGTAGAGGTCTAGGTTGGTGTTCATTTTCTATTTCTTGATTGTTCACGTTGTTTTCCATTGTTTCAGGATTTCTAGGTTCTCTTCTTAGTTCTCTAATTCTTCTAACAGTGCGTTCTAATTCTGAATCGTAGGGTATAAGATTTTCATGTCCAAATTTACGCATACAATTGAAATCAGTACGCAAAAAAACAGTTAACTAAATATGAAAATAAGTTGCAATTCCAGTAAAAGTTTTCTAATAGTTCTAATTTGTCCGTTACTCTAATTATGATTCTTGTTTACTCCACGGCAACATTGCAAAAAACTTGACAACGACTATATATGCTTAAAAATACAAGAATTTAATACTGCTGCTACAAGATTTAATTCTTCGGCAACGGCGCCAAAAACTTGACAGCGGTTATAGATTCAATAAAGATGTATATAAAATATTCAATAATTGCAAAGTCACACTTATCAACGCAAGTATACGGTATCGCTCAATCAACACAGGGTTCTAATGGAGTCCTGGATATCGATCTCATAGGGAGTAATATTAGAGGTTACGAACTAAGATTTTAGAAAATCAATACTTAATCACAACAATATATTTCAAATTGATTATCTGTCACTAATAGGCAATTGAAATAAATATATAATTTTAATAACTCTTAAAAAACTAATTCTACTAATAAAGTTTCTAATGTGAAGTTCAATATATAAGAAAACATCATTCTTCTTGTCAAGAAATCAAATTGAATGGATAAAGTAAATTAGGTCAAATTTGATTGTGCCAAATAGGAGTATACCTATTCATTATCCTTTGGTCCAGACATAAAGACCATTGACTAATCCTATGCTTGTTTACTGAATGTGCGGCTAGGTTGGGAGGATACCGGCTCTCACTTCGAAGCTTCCACGTTCCCCTCGCCTGAGGGCTAGCATCTACACTTCAGCACTCAAACGATAGGACCGATTTGAGGATTTTAGTTTGTCACTCTATAATCTCCAATTCTACGCCTGATAATTTTATTTTCCTATTTATTTGCACCTAACTTTCAAAGACTTTGACCTCCCTGAATATTGAATGTAATCTTTACTTTAGTTGTAAAACTCAACATATTTTAACAAATCAATTGACCAGACTGAAAGTAAATTAAGATCGTAGTGAAAAAATCATCACAACTTCTTTAACATTCTCAAGGCTCAACCAATTCAAATCATCATTTCACAAAATCTCAAGACAAGGAGAAAGACAGAGAAAACTACTCAGAACTCATGGGGAAGATACGACAAAACTCGAAATTTATATATAAAAGCAAAGTCATACAAACTATAATAAGTAAATATCACTTATCTTTAATTCCTCCCCAAGCAAACTCCTCGAAGTTCCTCAAAATCTTTTCCTTTCTTTACAGTAGACAGAATTCTTCTTCGAAAAGGCAAAGAGGAAGAAATCTCTCACTTTCCCTCAACTCTTATAATCTCTCGAAGAATTCCTCACAATCTAACCTTAAATTAAACTCTCTACACTCCACACCCTCTCTAATTTTCGGTCAAAAGTTTCTCTTAAAGTTGTAGAAGAGTTTTCCCAAAAGTTGCCTAAACATCCCCTAAAAAATCGTCCACATTCAATGCACCTGTTGAGATAACCGCCGATCATGCCGTCGGCGGCCTCAAGGGCCGTCGACGGCCTTATGGAATATTTGATTCTGAACTCTCGGGAAAAACCCGTCGTTGGCGCCGTTGGGCTCGCCATCGGCGCCCTAGTTCAAATCTTCATATTTTGGTCCTTTTTGCTCCAAATTCGCTCCATTTTGCATCTTTTTGCTCCAATGACCATAATTCAACATACCTGCAACAAAACATCAAAATACATTTATTTAAAGTGCAATATCATCAAAATCAGTGTAAAATAGGTATGAAAATCTCAACATATTTTTCTTTGGTCAACATCTCAAATTGTTACTATTTCTAAAAAGATTGATCAAATAGGAGTGAACTATTCTCAATTATCTTCAGTATTAGAGGAAAATTCACTAGGATAGATTATTGATACTCAATCATCTTATGAAAATTTAAATGTTATAAATAATTGAAATAATAATTAAATGATGATTTTTCTGTATTTGGGACTTCAATTGAGTTGTGTCTTAATAATTTAAAAAAATTCTGGAAGTATGTGAAAAAGTTAACGTAGTATTAAATTGAGAAAAATGTCAATTTATGGTTGCAGGTGGTATTGTGCTCGAGTACAAAATTTCTGAAAAAGGCATGGAGGTAGATCCTGCAAAAATCTAAGTTATAGAAAAATTACCACCGCCTACTAATGTTAAAGGGGTGAGAAATTTTCTAGGACATGCTGGTTTTTACAGGCGCTACATAAAAAATTTTTCAAAAATAATTAAGCCGTTATGCAAACTTTTAGAAAAAGATAAGATATTTGATTTTGATGAGGAATGCGTAAAAACATTTAAATTATTAAAGAAAAAATTAGTCACTGCATCTATAATAGTACCACATAACTAAGAAAAATCATTTGAAATAATGTGCGATGCTAATGATTATGCTATTGAGTCTGCATTAGGATAAAGACACGACAAAATGTTTAAAGTTATATATTATGCTAGTAAGACTCTAAATTATGCTCAAATTAATTATACTACTACTGAAATAGAGTTATTAGCTATTGTTTATGTCCTTGATAAATTTAGACCTTATTTAATTGAAATTAAATGTATAGTGCATACAGATCATTCTGCTATTAAATACTTAATACAAAAGAAACATGCTAAACCAAGATTAATTAGATGAATACTTCTATTGCAAGAGTTTGATTTTTCTGTGATTGATAGAAAGGAAAATGATAATCAAATAGTTGATCATTTTTCTAGGATAGAAATAGAAATATTAACTAATTTTGCAAATGAAATTTTAGAAAATTTCCCTAATAAACAATTATATAGTATTGATGAAATAAATGTACCGTGGTATGCTGATATAGTGAATTATATTGTAAATGATATTTTACCACCTGATATGAAAAATCCACAATTAAAGTAATTTATATATGATTCAAAAAATTATTTTTGGGATGACTCATTTATATAAACAATGTAAAGATCTAATTGTTAGAAGATATGTCTTATGAAGAAACTCAACAGATAATTGAAAGATGTGATTCTGAGCTTGGAAGATATTTTGGAATAAATAGAACTGCATATAAGATTTTGCAAGCTGGATTTTATTGGCCTACTATTTTTAAAGATGTTAATAAATATATTAAAATGTGTGATAGATGTCAACGAGTAGGAAATATTTCTAGAAGAAATGTAATGCCTCTAAATTACACATTAGAAGTTGAAATTTTTGATGTGTGGGGATTAGATTTATGTGACCATTTATGCCTTCATTTGGAAACTTATATATATTACTTGTTATTGATTATGTGTCCAAATGGATTGAAACTATTTTTGTACCCAGATGTGATGCTTGAAGTGTTTCTAAATTTTTAATTAAAAATATTTTTTACAAAATATAGAATGTCGAGAGTAATTATTACTGATGGAGGATCTCATTTGACGAATAATAGAATCGAAAAATTAATTAAGAAATATGATATTATGCATAGATTCTCAACTGCTTATCATCCTCAAATTAGCGGTTTAATAGAGATATCAAATCGTGAAATTAAACGTATTTTAGAAAAAGTTGTAAATCCTTATAAATTGGATTGTTCTGCTAAACTTGATATTGCATTATGGGCATATAGAACTGCTTATAATACTCATATAGGAATGTCTCCATACACTCTGATATTTGAAAAAACATGTCACTTACCAGTAGAATTAGAGCATAAAATATTTTGGGATATTAAAGAATTTAATTTTAATCTAAAAGATGCTGGTGAAAAAAAATTATTTTAACTCAATGAACTTGAGGAAATAAGAAATGAAACATATGATAATGCAAAAATCTATAAAGAAAAAAAATAAAAATATGACATGATCGGAAGATTATTCAGAAGAAATTTGAACCTGGACAAAAAGTTTTATTATATAATAAAAGATTGAGATTGTGTCCAGAGAAACTGAAATCCAGATAGTTATGACCATTTAAAGTGATTAAAGTCTATTATTATGGAACTGTTGCTATTAAAGATCCTGACACTGAAAATGTATTTAAAGTTAATCGGCATCGTCTGAAACATTATTATGAAAGACACATATCTCAATTTAAAAAAGTTTTAATATTAAGTCAACCCAACTAAATAAATGGTGCGTAGGGCTGACGACGTTAAACCAAGTGCTTTATGGAAGGCAACTCATACATATATGTCGATTTATTACTATTTTGTTTGATAAGTGTCTTTTATATTAGTAGATAATAATCATACATAATTGCATTTATTATAATTAAATTGAAATTGAACGAAAAATGAAAGTCGCAAAATTTTGGCCACTGGCGCCGACGTCGCCCTAGAAAACAGACCTCAGCGCCGAAGCACCATTCGGGAATGCCGACGGCGCCGAGAGTGGTTTGACGGTTCAGACGACTTTTGGTGGACTTTGGCGAGATTTTGCTCCATAATAACCGTAGGGAGGTGTTTTTAAAGTCCTAAAAACTTCATAGGACGCCTAGAAACTTCATAATTTCGGATTCTATGGCTTCTAATTCCAGAAATACTTCAAGATATGAAGTTTTCAATAAAAGAAAGTTTATTAGTTTCGACGCGCAGAGATTACATAATAAAGCTATTGCGAAGAAGAGATTGATTAAGGAGAGGATTTGTTAATAATGGATTGATCAATCCAAGTGCTCCGGTTGACAAGATCACTTTGCAAAGGCGATGAAAAGTTCTGTGTCACACTACCGCTGTGGTTGTTGTGCCTGTAGTGAATGAGTTTTATGCAAATCTACATGAAATTACCCAATGAGTTGTCTTTGTATGAAGTAAGGTTGTACCATTTACTCTTGCGATGATTAATGAATTGTATATGATAGAAAATGTTCCAATCTGTCATTATACAAATTTCATTCCTATGTGAGATTTGATGCAAGATTTTTATATTTTTCTGGCGGATGAAAGTGATATGTGGGAAGTACAAGATGAAGGATATATTAGTTTTTCTGCTTCATCACTTAATCCAATTTCGAAGTAGTGACATTTTTTTATTTGTGCAAAATTATTCCCTACTATGAAGATTAGTAGAGTCACCAAGGAAAATATTATTTTAAATTACTGTATTCAAATGGAAAAATCTATTGATATAGGATCAATTATATTTAAATCTGTTATGGGTATCATTATGAATGGGCCAATTTATAAACTTAGACATCCTTCTGCAATTTTTCTAATTTGCAGTCAATCCCAAGTGCCATATGAAAGTAGGGAAAAAGTTTTACTACCATGGGAGCCTATGATTTCTATTGATGATCAGTATCTTGGTAATGGAAATGAAGCACTAAATGCTATTATGGATCATTCTTCACATGCTTCAACTCCATTAATACCACCAACAGTAGGAAGTTCACTTGCTTTGGAGAAGAAATTGAAGAAAATTGAAAAGGAACTTCAGAGTATTATGAATGCAGTGGGAGATCTTAATTACCTTTTTGATCACCTAGATTGGAGAATGAAAGAAAATTTTGATCATACTGGAACTTTTGAAGCATGATTAGTTCAGATGTTTAAAGAAAATTGGTGAATCAAAGAAAATTCGATAGATCAATTCCCGTACCGATCCTTCTACAACATATATGTTCATTACCAATCCATGAGAGATATTAAAGGAGGTGAAAGCACTGAAGATGAAGCGGAATGACTGAAAACTTTGGATTCTCTACTTGCTTAAGAATATTTATGTATTTGATATAATTGTGTGGATTTGATTTGATTTGGTTTGATTTGTTTTTGTTATAGAATTCTGAACTTTGATTATGTGTATAGTTTTGTGTCAGCATTTAGTGTTGTGGCTTGATTTTGACGCTGATATATAATTAGTTTGCTTAATAGGTATGCATGTATAATTTATGAAATGTATTTGTAAAAAGTGTATTTATATATATATAAGTTAATTTATTGTTGTTTGTGAAAATGATTGTTTTTGAAATGTTTATTTGTGAATTATTGTTAAATAAAAATTTGTATTTAAAAAAACTAAAAAAACTTTGGAGTAAATTAAAAAGAAATTGAAAATTAAAAAAAAATCAAAATAGTGAATTTTGGGCCTTCAGCGTCGACGGCGCTGGCATGGGCGCCGACGACGCCTTCTACCCGAGAGCAGTAAACCCCTTTAATTTACGATTTTCACCACGAAACCCTCATTTTTACCCCTAAAATCACCTTCAACCTTCGATTTTCACACCTAGGACTTGATTTTGGGCGGTTTTGAGGCGATTTAGTGGTAAAGAAACTTCAAATTTCATTTTATCTAGGTAAGAGCTACAATTTAAAGTAAAAAAAATTTATTTTCACCAAAGAGTTTTGTCACATTGCCTGGATCCGAAAGTTTTGTTTTTTTAAAAGATTTTTGAGAAAATGCTTTGGTGAAAAACTTTTACTTGGTGGATTTAAGTTTAAAGTGCTTCACATTTTGATTTTCGGAATTTTGGAATTTATTTGGATTTTTATCAAATTTTTCTAGATTTCCTATGGCACCTAGATCGAGCAAAAGAAAAATAGAATATGACGGGCAAAAATTTATTAGCTTTAAAGCTAGTGCTCGATTTCATAGTGTTTGAGAAAATAGAAAGTGATTCCGGATCGAAATTTCAAAAATCCTGGAGAAGTTGAACGATTGATTATTGCTCGACAGTGGGAAAACTTCTGCTATTTTACTGTCGATGCGATAACTGAGATAGTTATGGAATTTTATGCCAACTTTTCAGAGGCTTCTGATGATTTTGTTTTTGTTCGAGAAAAAAGGGTGGAGTTTTACTCCAAGAAAAATAAATGAGTTTTATCAGTTAGAAGATGTTTATAGATGTCAGTATTATTCATTCTCTGCCACAAATGAGGCCTTAGATGAGGTTATTTCTTTTCTGATTGGTGAGAAAGGGGCTTGTCATTAATTAAGTTTTTGAAAGCAAGTTTTGAAGTTGTCATTAAGCTCCATTGCTTATATTTTTGAACAAGTGAATTCAAATGCCAAGACTTCGAGAGGAAAAATAATTTACAGATTGCACTGATTTTTAAGTTTTCTTACCTTATTCTTCTAAAGGTTTCATTACATTAGTAATTCTAGTGGAATATTGTCCTTGTAGTGCTTTTTGTGTGTTCAAGCCCTTCGTTGATATTTGGCATAAATGAGTACTTGAAACCAAAGTTGTGAAAATCGGTTCGTACATCGATTTGGTGGAACGAATAGAGGTTCAAGATTCATTGGTTCAATTAGGTTCGAACTAGAGGCCAAATCGGATGACGTAATAATCATAAATAATATTTAAATCTAATCAAAATGATGCAATAAAAATGAAAATTGTAAAATTCAAAAATTTGATTAACTTTAAAACAAAAGTTTGAGAAAAAAATGAAGATTTAATTAAAATTTTCTCATTACAATGAATTATAAAATTTTATTTCTAATGAATGGTAATTTATAATTTATATTTTAAAATTACACATTAAGTAGTCTACCAGAATCACAATAGATTGAAGATCAGAATTTTTTCAATTAAATTAAAAAAAAAATGCTTAATATTTCATAAGTTATCACATCATTTTGAAACATAATGAAAATTTTTACCTGGCTTTGTAAGAACATAATTTTTCATGGATAAGAACATCAATTAAATTTTAATAAAAAATATTAAATAGTCTCAAAAGTCAGGACAACCAACATGTATATTTAATATGCAAAAAGTTTAAGAAAGCTTGTCAGAGTGAAAAATGATAGATCTAAATTTTTAGTTGTTTCGTATTATCTCAATACACAGGAAAGGTGTCAAACTTGGTAAATCGAAGTGATAATAGGTAAATTTAATAAGCCTTAGCAAAATTTAATAATGTCCTCGGGATGTTTGGGAGGGAAGGCTCCACTGGTTGGGAAAATCAAAGCAATAACACACTTGAGATTATCTTTGCCTAGTTCTCGCAAACCGGAATAGATTCGCCGGTTCACCGGTCGAGCTAGTGTTTTGGGGTGATATGGAACGGTTTAATACTGAAGTAGTTAAATTAGATGCTCGGATCGGACCACTGACCGGTTCACGGTCAAACCGATCAGTCCTGTCCGGTTTTCAAAACATTGCTCGAAACTATCTGCACTACAAAAATTGCAGAATCTAATTATCTTGGTTGTCACATAAATGCTGATGTTTTATTTTATTGTATCTTTGAACTTATGTTATGGCATTAAGATTTTCTTATTATATGAGGATTGTCCAGGCAATGCCATTGAATTGTTAGCAACTTGAACAATTTGTTAGGATTTTGTTGACATCTTGTTGGAAATTTTTAAATTTGTTAGTAGTTTATTATTATTTTTTTATCTTGAAATATGTGAATTAATAAAGTCAATTTATAGCATGCATAAAATTTCTATTTTTGATGAGAAACTCTTCTTTTTCTATTATGATATTTGATCCTTCATCAAATAGTGTGAGGCCTGAATTATTTTTGAGAGATGCAATCTCCTTCTTAATGTTGTAAGTTTGCTTACCACAATTTTTTTTTTCAGAATCTTCTTATTTTCTCTCGCCTTTATAATCGTTTATGGCTTTCTTCAATGTCGTCATCTATAGTTTGAATATTTTGTGGAACTTTATTTTTCAATTCATCTACAACTATCATGTATTTAATAGTTGGCTTTCAAATTCCAAAAATAATATTTTCCCACTGACAAATAGTGCCAGTCCAATTTTTAAAGTATGATGTATGGCTATTTATGAATGTGGTTTATGAATCGGATTTATCTACAATTTCATTGGTTTTGGTTTGACTATGAGTATGTAGTTCGCCCTTGCAGTATTGGACTTAGATTTCACTTTATAAATTATTCTCTAAAATATTTTAGTTTTCCGCTTAATTTCTTTAAATATTTGTTAAGAATCTTACAAATGCTATTTGTTTGTTTTCTAAAGGTTAAGAGCTTGATTGGGATCATTTTAAAAACTTATTTGCTTAGTGCATGTTTTTATTTTTTTATTTTAAAAAATAAATTAGTTTGTTTTTAAAAATACTCTTAAATATTTAGGGGTTGTTTGGGATCACTTTTAAATTATTTTTTATTATTTATTTATTTTTTGTTTATATTCTTACTTGAAATAAAACACGTTTGGTATGTTATAATATGTTTAGTTGTTTTTAAAAACTCTCAAAATACATTTTTGATATTTTTAAGTGTTTATAAAAACAAGCTAATTTCTTTTTCAAAAAATAAAAAAAATAAAATCATGCAAGCAATGCATTAAACACACATTTTTAAAATAAAAGCAAAAATAAAAAAACAAAAACAAAGGTGATCCCAAAGAAGCACTTAGTGTCCAATCAATTACTGTGTTTTGATAAGCCATTTTTGTATTGCAGATATGTGCTTTTGAGCCTGAAATTTTCCTTTTCTAAATTTAAAATTTAAGTTTGAAATACTCTCTGAAACCAGACCCACTATGATTCAAATATGCATAAGAAGATTGGAGATGTTTATTAGTTTGATTCTTGTTTTTGCTTGGAAATTTGCTCAAGCTTTTGGTAGGATAAGGTTCAGGTTAGTGTCGCAGAGAGTTTTTTTGTTTAATATTGTATTTGGAACATCGTGCAATCTGAAACCGGCAGTGTTCATCACTGGTTCTAAAAAGTTATTTTATTATATCAACAGAATTCAGGGTTCCTGTTCGATTCAGGCAAGAATAGCCATGTCTAAGTGCATAATATTTTAGATGAGTATTTATTTGCCTATGATATCAGTTATGAATTTGCTTAGTATTGTAGATTTGAAAGTTACTGTTACTATTCGCCATAAAATCCAATTCGCATTTTTTGTTTATCATTATAGTCTCATTTAAAAAATAATTCAGACAGCTTTGTCCTTTCTAAAAAATTATCAATATCGGTTACCATTTGAAAGTTACTGTTACTATTCGCCATAAAATCCAATCCGCATTGTTTGCTTGTCATTATAGTCTCATTTAAAAAATAATTCAGACAGCTTTGTCCTTTCTAAAAATTTATCAATATCGTTTGGTAATAATCATCCTTTTAATGCTGGAATGTTATGGTTTTCAGGCTCCTGAATTGCATACTGAGTTCCATAGGCAAATGTCCAGTCAACAAGTTGTAGCTGGAGGTTCGTCTACCTCAAATACAAAGGTAAAATTTTTACGTTGCTTAATCATTACCGTTTGTCCTCTTGTGCATCCATTTTTGCACACGATAAAATTGCTAATATATATTTTCTATTTATTCATTTTTTTCCAAGATTCTCTCTCTCTCTCACAGCCTTTCTTTATGCATCTCTTTTATAAATTTCATGAACGCCACCTTTGATTTTGTGGTCTTGCTTAACCTTTTCGCTATTTAAGTAAAATATAATGTTTGCTATCACCCATTTGATAAAGTGCTGTTCTCATGATGAAGTTATAGCTCTTGTAGGGTTTATACCTTAACAAACAGATTTGTTTTCTTTAATATAATTAGAGGAATAATAGAGCCCTATTTGCCCTACTTAGAAACTCTGAATAGGGTCCCATTGATAGGTTTTCAAAACTAAAATAAACAAAACTCTCAACCTTAAAGATGATAAAAATTCAAGAGGTGCGAATGAAGCCTTTTTCATTTCCAATAGTACGTAGAAGCAATGCTGCATGCCCTCCATATAAAAACTTCTGTTCAATGCAGTGGTTTGTGTTAGAGAACAGATAGAAAATTTTTTTGCTTGTTAGTGTTCATAGCTTTTAATAGTCCTGAAGATACCATGCATGCTCCACCTCAAAACATTGTTTGTAAAATTTATGTAAAATAATTCACATAAAACTTACCCATCTTAGTATTTAGTGTTTCTGAAGTCCCTTGTGATGCTGTTGATGGCTTGCTTAGTGGGAAATATAATCAACATTGAACATGTTTAAATGATCCAATTCGTTGAAGTCAAATAAACTGAAACCCTTTTAAGTTTTACTAATTGAAAATTTTAATGTGGTAAAGGCATATGCTTTTTTCACGAGGCTATCATCAATGCAAAGTTTCTGGAAGGTTTGATGCACACACGCTTACCGTTGTATTGTAAATATGTTATTTCCTTTATGCAAACACTATAAAATGCTCAAGATCCTTGGATTTTTTTTTTTGGGAAGCCCTTTTTAATCCCATATTATTTAATGTGTGTAATTGAGTTACTCAACTCTTCAAGTTTGATCCAAAATAATTTTTAAATTTTCAAAGCTTATTCAAAATCATTCAACAGTGGGACTATTTTGGATTAAATTCAGTACATTTAGTGGTTGGACTAAAATGACCTTAGACAACTTGTTTAAGAATCATATTTTTTTTATTGTATTTGTTGACTATAATTTTGATGATAACAAACTCATGATTGTTGGATCTAACATTTTCTTATGGAGATATTTTAGGATAACAAACTTATGAAAACAAACTCATGATGAAGGCTTACTGAATTAAAGAAGCCACATATGGAGAGATTGTTGTTCATAGCTTTTAATAGTCCTGAAGATACCATGTATGCTCCACCTCAAAACATTGTTTGTAAAATTTATGTAAAATAATTCACATAAAACTTACCCATCCTTGTATATAGTGTTTCTGAAGTCCCTTGTGATTGTGTTGATGGCTTGCTTAGTGGGAAATATAATCAACATTGAACATGTTCAAATGATCCAATTCGTTGAAATCAAATAAACTGAAACCCACCCTTTTAAGTTTTACTAATTAAAATTTTAATGTGGTAAAGGCATATGCTTTTTTCACGAGGCTATCATCAATGCAAAGTTTCTGGAAGGTTTGATGCACACACGCTTACCGTTGTATTGTAAATATGTTATTTATTTTATGCAAACACTATAAAAAGCTCAAGATCCTTGGATTTTTTTTTGGCAAGCCCTTTTTAATTCCATATTATTTAATGTGTGTAATTGAGTTAATCAACTCTTCAAGTTTGATCCAAAATAATTTTTAAATTTTCAAAGCTTATTCAAAATTATTCAACAGTGGGACTATTTTGGATTAAATTCAGTACATTTAGTGGTTGGACTAAAATGACCTTAGACAACTTGTTTAAGAATCATATTTTTTTTATTGTATTTGTTGACCATAATTTTGATGATAACAAACTCATGGTTGTTGGATCTAACATTTTCTTATGGAGATATTTCAGGATAACAAACTTATGAAAACAAACTCATGATAAAGGCTTACTGAATTAAAGAAGGCGCATATGGAGAGATCGTTGTCGATCGTGATAACGAGATTCGAAGAGTAGGAAAATTTGAATCCCTTCCATAGCAATGATTCCAGTGAAGAGGAGGATATAACATGACACTTTGGGATTTAGTATCACGGGAGGCCGAGGGATGGAGTGACCTTTGGAAGATAGAGAGACATGGGAGTGAAGGCCGACTTACAGGAGTTCGAGAGATGAATTAATTTAGATGACTTCATTTAGTGGTTGCAAACTACTGAGAAGATTTTTGAATATAAGTTTGTGCCATTTGATAGGAGAGTGATGCTTGTTGTTGATCCGCACTGTTGTGAAGTATGTGTCAACCGCACAAGTATACTCAAGTAGTATACATATTTTTTAGTATGTGTATCGATCTCACAGAAAACTTGTTAATTTTCAAAAGGTGAAAGTTCTAGTTTACTAATCTTAGGTATAGTTTGAAGAGTCAAAATTTTATGAATTATAAATTGCCTAAAATCCTAATTTTGTAAAATTAAAGTCCGAAGGAATGAGAGTAAGGTTTTTTTTTTAAATGAAAATTTTTCTTGAATTGGACATACGAAACCTAGTGTTATGCAAGTGATTCAGATGCTGTTGACAATCTGGATTAGTTATACTCAGCCTCATCCAAAATTTCATTTTTCCCTATTGATTGCACTAGAATAGTGGCAATATTATTATTCTCCTAGAAGAGTGTATTTTAACTTGATTATTCCACTAGTTTTCTTCTGTCGTCATAAATTACGTCTCTTGAAGTTCAAAGTGGAGATAAATGAAGCTCGTAAAGTTAACATATTTTCATTTTTAAATAGAATTCTCTAAATCACATTGTGTGGATATCACTAGGTTTCCTAAATTACCAATCCAAGGAAGAAATAGGAATTTACGTACTAGAAATGATTAATAACAAAAAACATATTTTCATTCAATAAATCAAAAGAACTACAAGAAAGTTGAAAGATAAAACACGATAGAATACAATCTTTATCCCCAAGCATTGCTAGCCACTAGACTCTCTTTTCTCTATTGATTACAACACTTGAGATCTCTCGAAATTTCTCCCACTTTCCCTCTCCTCTCACGTAGCGCACATACGAAATAAGTGATTAAGGATTTATTTGGGACAACATTCTGTCTGTTTTTCTTTTCAGACCGCCACCATAGTTCTATTTGGGGAACTGCTTTCTTGTTGTTTTTAAGAAATTTTTCAACCTGGCTACTAATGTGTGGTGGTGATTACTTGAAGGTTGCGTCCTGAATTTTTTAAAATAAAATAAATTTTTAATGGGCACTTTAGATTTTTGAAAAACAGTTTCTTCTACAATAGTTTCACTATTGCTTCTTCAAACAACCACAATTGCCCCAAATAAATTATAAATTGTGCATGAAAAATCTTCCTTGTCTTCCTTTATTGAATAGTTTATCTAAATTTTATTTTTGAACTGTCAAAACTGTCGAAAGTCATTTCCGGGCGCCTAGACGCCAAGGGGCAGCACTGAGTTTCCTTAGGTTCTGTATGTGGCATAAAGGGAAGATATGGACAAAGTGCTAGGAATGGATGCCGAGGTACTGGACCTGGGCGCTAGGGAGCTGGTATTGAGAGCCAAGTTTTCAATTGCTCTGTGTTTTGGCGAAATTGGGCATGATTCAGGTGCCTGGAGCAAGCGCCAACTTTCTGCCTCCTCGGGTACACTGACGAAATGGGGAACTGGCTAAGGCGCGTGTTTGGCACTTTGCATGGTTCTACTCCTCTTTGCTCCATTTGCTATCTCATCCTGTGTACTGCAGAAACAAACAAATTAACTTGGAAAATCATAGTAATGATACATATAATAGAGAAAATAGGAGAAAAAAATATATGATCTTTATTACACATCAAATTTCCTAAAACTTAAACATTACTTGCTTTCAAATAATTCAATACCTGAAGTTAAAATTTTCTTGAAAATTCATGGTAGATTTAGGTTTAGGCTTACAGTGCTCTTTAGTGATGAGGTAAATAAATAATTCCGGGGAGAGAACCATTTCCTAAAGTTGAATTTTCTTAGAATATAACTGGGCTGATTTATGGCAGTAAGCTTTAAGTAGGAAAAGTGGTAATGGTTTGCAGATGCACCGTTATTAAATATATGAAGATGTTCGTATAAGTCTCAATTGAAGATCTAATTTGCCTACTATACACCGTGGATTGCATGATGGTGCGTTTGACATTAATCACTAGGTTCATGTATAATTTAATAAGGAGTTTGGAATGGACAAGTGAAATTAGGAATTAAAGTGGCGCTAACCAAATGATAATAGATTGAGCAGGGAAGATGTCTGTGAGTTTTGAATAATGCTTTTCTCACTTGAATACATAGATAATTCACCTATAAATAGGTGAGTACAAGAGAAACAAAGAGGAAAGAAATCTTCCTACTATAAATAGGTGAGTACACGATTTTTTTGCTCGGCCACCCCATTTTGTTGGGGAGTATCAACACACGTGCTAAGGTGAAGGATGCCATGTTGAGTAAGAAATGTTCCTAAGGAGGTGTTGAAAAAATCTCATGCATTATCTGTTTTGAGAGCCTGAATTTTTGTGTCAAATTGAGTGAGTATCATTTGATAGAATGCACGGAACATTGGTCCTACCTAGGATATGTCACGCATAAGATAGATCCATGTCACCCGTGTGTGATCATCAATAAAGGACACGAACCATTGGGCTCCAGAAATATTTCTTTCACGAGAAGGACCCCAGACGTCACTATGGATCTGAGAAAAGGGACGAGTGGGTTTGTATGATAATCGAGGAAATGAAGTACGAGTGTGTTTGACGAGTTGACAAAATTCGCAATTAAAAGAGGTAGGACTTTTATTAATAAATAAATGAGGAAACAGTTTCTTCAGGTACATAAAATTGGGATGATCTAAACGATAATGAAGTAACATGATTTCACTGTTATTATTAACGCTTGAATGGAATACAGATGTACTAAGCGGATTTAAGCAAGACAGACTTGATACTGGAATACAACTGGTAGGTGAGACGAGACTGACAGAGGGTTTGTTGAGGAGATAGAGACCGATGCGCAACTCAACACTGTCAATCATTCTCCCTGACTTCAAATCCTGAAATTCACAAACATATGGAAAAAATTTAGCAACACAATGACAATCATGAGTGAGTTTTACTATAAAGATCAGATTGCAATTCAAAGTAGGAACATGAAGCACGGAAGTGAGGAATAAATCTGGAGAGATGAGGACAGAACCCAGACCAGCAACTTTGGAGGCTTATCCATCAGCAATCCGAACAGTGAGGGTCGGATTACACGGCCGGTATTCCAATAATAAGGAGACATCCCCGGTCATATGATCGGAGGCACCTGAGTCAACAATCTAGGGACGAGAAGAGGTTGAATCCAAGACGAAAGTGGATGGGGAAATACCTTGATAGGTAACAAGGTCGGTGGCACCCGATGCCACACTAGTAGGCTGGACTGGTGTCAGCTGACCGAGCATCTTCTGGAGGGCATGAATATGTTCTTCGCTGAATGGGCTCGTTCATGGAGAGGCTTCGGTGGTTCTGGTGGCAGCTGCCCGATGATCCCGTTTGGGTTTCCCATTGGCGGGTTTGCCATGAATCCGCCAACACGTATCCCGAGTATGGCCAGAACGACGGCAGTGGTCACACCAAGGGCGGCCCGGGCGTTGGCAGTTGTTTGTGGATGGAATATGAGCAGCAAGTGCAGACCCGTCGAGAGATGTAGTGGACAAGGAAGCACCTAACATGACCTTTAGACGACTCTCTTCGCGGCGTATGTCGGAGAAAACTTCACGAATTTTTGGAAGAGGTTTCAAATTCAAAATCCATGAGCGAGTCTGGTCAAACTCAGATTTGAGGCCGAGAAGAAATTTGAAGGTGCGTTTCTGTTCTATGATTCGACGAAATATGACAGTCTTCGGGACACTTCCAAGGGTACACCTCGAATAGATCTAGTTGCTGTCAATACAGAGTAAGAGTATTGAAGTATTGCGTAACGGAGAGATCACCTTGATGAAAGTCATGAAGAATGGTCTCAACAACAAATAGTTCGCTTGTATTGTCCGCACTAGAATATGTCTCACGGGCAACATCTCAGATTTCCTTAGCCGTGCCATAGAGAAGAAAATTTTTGCCAATATCAAGTCCCATCGAGTTAACAAGCCAGGCCATAACCATATTATTCTCGGATTTCAAAGTCTTGTATGACGGATCTGTCGTCATTGGAGCTGGAGCATCACCAGTGAGGTAGTCGTCTTTGCCTTTGTCGCATACAAACATCATGACTGACTACGACCATTGGAGATAATTCTGGCCGGTGAGTTTATGGTTGGTGATGAGGACATAATTATTATCTGAATTGCTGGGTAATGGAGACCCAGCCACGGAGGGGTGGCTAGAAGTGACATCACTAGTGGAGGTGTTGCAGGCATGGCCGTACTTAGTCATTGGAGAGGAGAGGTGGCTAGCAGAATGACCAAAGATGAGGTTGTGCTGACGAGGAGCACGGCTGAAACTGGCTGTGCTCGATCACGGAAGAAGCGTCGATACTCAGGTGCAGACAATCGCGGGAGAGGTGCGTGCGCTCGGATGCGGTCGAGAGAGACGCTTGGATCGTCCTCGGACCCGGACACGGAACAGGCGCTCGGACGCGGACGCGGAACAGGCGCTCGGACGCGGACGCGGACGCGGAACAGGCGCTCGGATCGTCCTCAGACGTGGACGCAGATCCGAACAGGCGCTGGAACTGGCGCTTGGACGTTCGGGAAAAAAAAATGATCACCGAAGAGAGCAGGTGAGAGCCGCGGAGAGAGCAGGCGCAGGAGCAGCGCTCGGGAAAAAAAATCGATTGCGGGAGAGAAGGTCGTGATCAAGCCGAGCGGGAGAAGCTTTCCTTCGATGACTCTTCGATTGCTCTGATACCATGCGAGTTTTGAATAATGCTTTTCTCACTTGAATACATAGATAATTCACCTATAAATAGGTGAGTACAAGAGAAACAAAAAGAGGAAAAAAATCTTCCTACAATAAAGTAATTCCTATAATTATGGAATAAACATAAATACCAATAATTAAGGAATTACCGTTTTTATATTATAACTTAAATATAGCAAGTAATAGATAGAATTAAAGTAAATAATAATGAGGAGCGTAATTCCACAATGTCCTTGTGTCACTAGTTTAGATTCATTGGTAGAACATCTCTGGTACCTCCTGCATGTGGCAGTGTTATTGTTGTTTTTGAGACATTGATTGCATTATGGAATGGCTGACGATGCACCGATACCTGGTTGTCTCTTACTATACATGGTAACAAGTCACTCTAAAAAAAGAATCTCAAAAGAATTATCGGAAGCGAGTAAATGTTGACAAAGATGAACTATTTTATGGCAATTGAGGTCGTTGTGTCATATAATATGATATGAATCATATACTATGACTAGTTTGTCACATTGATTATCGTAACAACTATAAAGTGATAGTTTTATTGAAGACTGATTATGCAATACGATCTATTATGTATAATATGACTGGCCTCGTCTACATGGCTATTTAACAAGACTAGTTATGGCTAATTTAACCAATTGTACTATTGCTAATTTACTTAATCGGATAATATTTTTGGAATCGTTGTCTTGAGGAAATGAAATTAATCAATAGTGTCTCTCTCACATGAAAGTTCACTAACGTTTTTCCATTTGAAAGGACCAAAGAGATTTTCATATCAAATACTTTTTTCTTTCTATTCTCTACTGCTCACACAATGTCTCTCTCTCTTTTTTTAGAGTGAGAAATTATATTCGTTTTAAATGCATAGGCCAATAAGCCTAATTCTGTGAAAAAATAAAGTACTGGTTAGTTGTACCATACAATCGGCTTTGTAAAGTATGATTAGTTTAGATAGGCTAGTATCAAATCTTCTAGATGATTTATTTGTTTAATTAGATTATTTAAGAAAACCTTTCTTACATTGCAATCAATATCATACAGTGCTATACATTTAAAATTTGAATTAACCAACTTAAAGCAATTTGAAGTGTTGATTAGGTGGATATAATTATGTTGATTGTAGAGCATGACTTTGAATTATGTTAATTAATACAAATTGATCATGCATATAATCATGCAAAATTATGCATATCTTACAATATGATAAATATTATACGATACAATTACTATTGTGCAGTAAAATTTTACTGATTTGGTTAACTTTATATCTCCTTATGTTAACAAATATTATTGAAATTATTTTGCATGTGAGTCTGATCATATAATGATGTCTACTTTATCTAGTAAAATCTATTTTACTTTGCTATTTTCTCGATTTCAATTTTATTTATTTCACATGTTTTTTGTGTGCTGGTTAAAATGACAACTTTTGTACTTGAAACACAAATATACATGATTTAAAAAAAATAAAATATTTTCTTTTTGTTGATTAAGCACATATCTTGAAATCATCTTTGCTAGCTCAAAGTTGCTTTACTTGTGCTCTAACCCAAGTCATTTTAATTATAGGCTAGCTTGAGGGACTTCAATTACAAGTTTTGTCTGAGTCTTGTATTTTCTTCTTAGTGTCTTTGACATTTAACTTTACTCTTCTCAATTTGTACCCAAAATATTAATACGTTTGCACAAATCAATATTAATCATTATTAATTTAAATTAATCTATATTTTTTATCATCGAAATATTTTAATATCAATTCTTGTTCTTGGGATTAATTTATACTTGAGCAGTCAAGAGATTAAATTAAACACATTTATAATTTGAGATTACAACAGCCACTTACAAATAGTTCATGAATCATTTTGCTCTTTTTCTCATTCAAAGACAAATGGCCATTAGTTTACAATAGAGGCAATCTTACCATTACTTCTGCCTCCTACCATAGGAGTTTAATGTGAAATGTTTTTTGAAACTTATATGTAACGAGTAATATTATAAGGTGTGAGTTAATTAGTTCTTCAATATGCATGTCTGTGTTTTGAGAATGAGATGCTATGATCCTACAAATTGGAATGCTGAGCCATTCGTTTTTGTTACATTTTTGGCTATTTTAACTCTAAAATAAAGATTGGAACCATGGTTCTATATGAAATAAACATATAAACACACAAACACATGTTTACGTACAAATGCAATTGTGTAATGTAATTAACACTCATCGTATTTTAATAAAGGCATTCACTTCCTGGTGGAAATATTCAAGCCAACAGCTTTTCAAGTGGAAGATTTCAAGGCCATCCACCCTCTTTAACATATTTTTATTAAAATCAGTGGCATACATGCTGCCATGAATTTAAAAAATCAATTATTTATCATATACATTTAAAATTTTAAGGCATTTTCAATAGTAAGATACAAGAGTTATGTATGATTTCACTACCGATAGACGGCCTTCCAAATCATTAAGGTCTGTTTGGAACAGTTTTCTGATTGCTTTGCTTTTCAGACCGCCACTGCATCTCTATTTGAGGAATTGTTTTCTTACTTCTTTTTACAAATTTCTGTGGTAGAAAGCTACTTTTTCCAACCTACCCTGTTAAAGTGTGGTGACTGCCACTAGGTCGTGGTCTAACATTATGAAATTAAAATAAATTTGTAAGGGTCATTATAGCTATTTAAACAGTAGCTTCTGCAACAGCTTCACAACTACTTCATCAAACCGTTGCAGTTGCCTCAAACAGACCCTAAAATTTAATGCATTTTGTCTTTGATGTTTTGCAACATTTTTAATCTTTTTGATTGTTGAAATACCGGTATGAGTATCTTTTTGTTGAATGTTAAATATTCTAATATTTGTTGTTTGTTTTTACTTGTTTGATTACCAGTCAAATTATTTTAGATTGAGTTATAACCTCATACTGAGTAAGTTCCATGTTATGGAGGAGGATGATTCATTGGATCTTATGTTTGAAGATTGTTGAACGCTGCATAATTTTATAAAAGTTTTAGATAAATTTACATGTGTATCACACAACTTCTATGGATTTACATATATAACACCTAAAGTTTGTTATTTACATTTATAATATTTGGTGTCATAACCTATGCATGAAAATGTGTATTTCTCCTTTAAAAATTAGTAACAGTGGTATTTTTTATGTGATAGTAAAAGTGAGCATTATGTATGAAAATAGAAAAGTTTGGCTGTTATATATGTAAATACGTATGAATTGTGTGCTATGTGTGTAAATGCCCCTAATTTTTAAAGGGAAAAAGTTCTTCTTTCCGACTATGGTCCCCATATTACAAGTTATCATTCTCCTTAGGCGAGCACCTATCAATTGCAAGTTGTATGATGCACTATCTTATGGTTATTTTTTATATATTTAGGAAGATTTACATACGCAGCGCACAAATTATCTCACACCTAAACTTTCATATTTACATATATATAGCACTTTGTAGCTTTAAACCTCTCCATGAGATGGTGCACTTCACTTTTAAGTAATGGTAATAGTGCTGTTTTTGACATGATATTAATGATTTGAGTGTCGTGTGTGTAAATATGCAAGTTTAGATGTGAGATATTAAATACAAAAGAATTGTGTGCTATGCATGTGAATGCTCCTTTATTTATTGATCATCTGTTGTCTGTATCTTGTTTTCTTGTATTGAAACTAGAACTGCGCAAGTAATATTTTGATGGAGACCTCATCCATACTAGCTTAGCTTGATCTTGTTTAAAAAACTAACTCTTGACCCCTAGTTTCCAATCCCACTTCTAGTATCCATCTATAGTTGAAAGCACCTTTTTTAGTCTGTGTATGTGCCAGCTATCAGCAGTTTATTAAACTGGAAGTCAAAAGATTTGTCCCCTCAACATATTGATGATGCTATCATGATTTTAAATCACCTATTCAGGCTGCATGACTACATTATATTGATTTTTTCTTTGAATTGTAGCTCCTTCGCATTTGGAGATAGATAAGATCACTATTAACTAGCTTTGTTTAACTTTTGCCCTGCACTCATATAATTTTGGGATGTGATTTTTGTATCTACTGAGAAGTCATGTTAGGTCAAGATATTGTTTTTTGTTATCTTTATAACTCACATTTGATATTTTTCCTGAAATCCTTAATTGATACTTAAGAATTAAGATTTGATTTCATGCTTATTTTGATCCAGTTTCACCGGAGCAAAAAAATTTTATGACGTGGTTTTGTATGCTGGGTTTTCTATGTTTTTGAAGCTTATCGTTACATGTGGAACTTAATAACATTTCTTGAGAACTGTTCCCTTGTCTTTTGCATGGGAAATGCCTTTGGTGCATCCATGTGTGTTTTTTCCACGTAGAGGTTTTCACTTTATACTACAGTATTACCACTATTGCACCTTCCAATGAATATTTTGTTAAGATCTTTTATTTGAAAAATATAGTGCATGCATATTTGGTTTTAATGAGGGGAGAGCTTGGATTAGTAGTTATTTTGACTTTCATTGTGACANAATTGATACTTAAGAATTAAGGTTTGATTTCATGCTTATTTTGATCTAGTTTCACCGGAGCAAAAAAATTTTATGACGTGGTTTTGTAAGCTGGGTTTTCTATGTTTTTGAAGCTTATCGTTACATGTGGAACTTAATAACATTTCTTGAGAACTATTCCCTCGTCTTTTGCATGGGGAATGCCTTTGGTGTATCCATGTGTGTTTTTTCCACGTAGAGGTTTTCACTTTATACTACGGTATTACCGCTATTGCACCTTCCAATGAATATTTTGGTAAGATCTTTTATTTGAAAAACATAGTGCATGCATATTTGGTTTTAATGAGGGGAGAGCTTGGATTAGTAGTTATTTTGACTTTCATTGTGACATAGAGGCCATGGGTGAGTCATGGGCGCACATGCATTGATAAAGCTGCATACATTAGCCTTATCTTGGCCCTATATTGGTCAGAGCTTCTTGCACCAGGTTTGCCTTTTTTTTTTTAATTTGATTAATCTATTGAAAACAATACTCACTGTTAAGATCAGCACTTTGAATCCCTTATATTTTAAGTGATATGGTATAGTAATTAAAGATCTGTGTCTCATCTTACCTTACGTCAAACTATATTTATTTAATGCCATTTCTCAAAATTTGCTATTTCCTTCCCTCGTATCCTCCTAGTTNCATCTGTGTCTCATCTTAATTTACGTCAAACTATATTTATTTAATGCTATTTCTCAAAATTTGCTATTTCCTTCCCTCTTATCCTCCTACTTGCAAGTGGAATTCTTTCTCTTATTGTCTTCCAGACCTTTAAATGGGAACGCGAAATTTTAGATTGAGAGAAATCGAGAGAGAAGCAAATAGTAGACGGTAGATGAAATCAAAATTAAACCCTACTACTTAGGATCAAACATGACACTAAGATAGTACTTAGTTCCCTAAGGAGGGTTGTTGAAAAATGATAAGAAGTGTATAATAATAGTCCACAATAATTAAAAAGAAGCATCCCAGATAAAAAGAAGGGAGAGCACGAGTGAAGAAAAGCTTCAAATACAAGAATTTCTCTAAAAAGAACTACCACNTAGAGCTTTAAAAGGGAACGCAAAATTTGAGATTGAGAGAACTCGAGAGAGAAGCAAATAGTAGACGATAGATGAAATCAAAATTAAACCCTGCCACTTAGGATCAAACATGACACTAAGATAGTACTTAGTTCCCTAAGGAGGGTTGCTGAAAAATTATAAGAAGTGTATGATAATAGTCCCCAATAATTAAAAAGAAGCATCCTAGATAAAAAGAAGGGAGAGCACGAGTGAAGAAAAGCTTCAAATACAAGAATTTCTCTAAAAAGAACTACCACTTTGATGTTAAACACGTTAGAGAAAAATACTAACCAAACCCAAGGTAGTACTTTATCCATCATAAAAAATCCCTCCATGATGCATCATTGAGGGTATGATACTTTTGGTTACTTATTTCAACTTTGGCTGAAAGGGTGGATTGACTATTTTAATGAGGGCTACTTTTGATGGTTTTGATTCTTGGAATTCTAATTGGGTTTATTTGTGATTTGTGCAAAAGTATTTTAGGTGATGTTGGTTGATAGCCCTTGGTAGATTGTCAAAATTATTCATTTTTTATTATGAGTTCATCGGGCAGTGAAATGGACTTTAAAGGGGGTGTATTACTTTAATTGAGTTTGAAACTTTGTCCTGCAAGAAATCTGTCTTATGAAGTAATTTATTTTTTTCTCTTAGAATATTCTCCAATAATGTCATTTATTTTATTTATATTTCCTAATTTATTTTCATCTCTATTTAGATGGATCCTATTTTATTTATGATTGTCTTTTTATACATGTATATTTTATGTAGTGTAATGTCTGAATAAGAGTAATTATTTTTTCTAGTTTCTTCATGCTATCAAAGCCTCGTTTCTTTTGTTGGATTCATTCGTTCGCATCATCTAACTGGCTTGAATCATGCGCCTGGATTTCTCATCAGCCTCTCCTAGATCGCTCATTCGTTTGTCGACGTTCTTTGAACCCTGCATCTAGACCAAAAAAAACTAATGTGTACAGGAGCGAGAACAACAACCATAAAAGTAACTTTTAGTTGTTGATTAAAATTTTTCTTTAGTAGTTATTCAATTAATTTTTTTAATATTAAAGAATTGATGATAAAATTAGAAATATATAAAACTTTTAATTTTTATAGAAATTAAGAAATAATAGAAATTAAAATTTTAGTCGAGTTTAATAAAATTATTTTGTTGTTATTATTTTAGAATTATGGTTGATCGGGAAAAACATGAGGGATGATAATGTTGAATTTGATATACCCAAAAATGTCAGAGTTAGTGCTAATGCATAATTTGATATGATGAATGATGTGACTCAGTTATTAAGAATTCTCAATCTCATGCTAATAGCAGTGAAGGAATATCAATGGATAACTATCTGAAACTCTTTCAGGATACGAGACTACATTTGTTTTTTGAAGCAGGAGGGCTAGTTGAAGTTGTGCCTGATCATTGTAGAGAAAATCATAGATGCTAGACATATCCTCCAGAGAGAAGAGTTACCCTTGCCCTATTTGCGTTTGAGAGAGAAGCTAAGAGATAGTGGCAAGGTCAGTTACAGGATTTGGTGGTCGACATAGCCCCTTAGTATATTAGGATGATTTTGTGAGAGCTTTTAGATATTGGTTCGTACCACTGTCAGTCAGGATACAGATGAATGACAAATTCATTAGGTTGGTGCGGGAGATCGATTGGCTATGCAGTACGAAGTAGAGTTTACTATACTGTCAATATATACACCGCATCTCATTCTTAATGTAAAGGAGAAAAGCCACATGTTTCTTTCTGGATTGAAGGATTCAAATTGAAGACTATTCAATGTTAGCAGCGCGGGCTAGAAGGGCAGTGATTGATTTTTAGAGTCTACTGAGAAGAAGATAAAGTCCTATACTGATAAAGTTCTTAGTCAGGCTATTAGCAACATTGTAGTGCCCTGTGTTAAGTGCGGGAAGCAAAATTGTATTAAATGCCTATTTTGGTTTCAATGAGTGTTACTTATGCAAACAAGTTGGAGATTAGATGAGGAATTGCCCTAATTATGTTCATAGATTCACATCAAATGTTAACTTATGATGAGATTCAGCTCAGAGGAATTTTAAGGAGGGATTTATTTTTAGAAGTGGCGAGTAGAAGATAAGAGGAGCTGATAATGTGACTCTTAAGGAGCAACCAAGGCAAAGTGTTTGACCAAGAGTCTATTCTTTAACTCATCAGGACCCTAAAGAACCTGTTGCTATTGATATTGAGGCTAGTAGAGTTTGAGGGGTCACTTTTCTTTGGATTATCATGTTAGTTATCTATTGTTGAGTATCATTCTTTACTTTTATTTTAAAAGGCAAGTGTTGTTTTAGTTATATTGTTATAATTCAGATGTTTGCAAAATTTTTTGTTGAATAACATTATCTCATATGTTGGATTTAACACATTTTCTTTAGTTATCACTTGAGAAGCATTAAACTTTCTTGAAAATTTGTGAATAGTTCATGATTAATCTTCATAATAAATAGTTTGTGTGAAAATTATGAATTTCGGGGATGAAATTTTANTGTTATAATTTAGATGTTTGTAGAATTTTTTGTTGAATAACATTATCTCATATGTTGGATTTAACACATTTGCTTTAGTTATCACTTGAGAAGCATTAAACTTTCTTGAAAATTTGTGAATAGTTCATGATTAATCTTCATAATAAATAGTTTGTGTGAAAATTATGAATTTCGGGGATGAAATTTTATGTGGGGAGATTGTAATAATAAAAAAAGGGATAATGATGATAAATTAAATAAATAAAATGAAATAAATGAAAAGAAATTGCAATGGGTAAGGTCGATTAGATCAACTGTCTCGTCAGTTTCTTCATTAAGAGATGGTTGTCACATTCGAAGCGGTGAAGTGAAGAAATTGAGGGAGATAGCGATAGGACGGAAGAGAGTGAGAGATAGAAGAGGAGAGATGTAGAGATAAAAGAATATAAGTAGAGGAGGCGACACAGACCCTGGCCGATGGAGAGCTCTTGACGGGTTAAATTGATCGATTGAGTTGAGCAATGTCGAGAGCTTGGAGGTAAGTCCTGTCGTGCGAAGGGAAGCCGAGCTTTGCTTCTTTGCACGAAAACTTCACCATGGATGGTAGAGGAAGAAGCATCAAGGGGCTCTGACATGAAGAAGAGGAAGTGAGGGAGAATCAACCCGGGCATAAAGAAGAAGGACAAATTGAGCGGCCCGGGTGTGAAGGAAAGTGAAAGAATCAAGCCTCGTGACTCTTGAGGGCATGTTCTTATAAGGTGTGCTAGGATTTATTTTTTTAGATTTTTTTTAATAGTAATTATGTTAGGATTATTGTATAATTAATAAATAATTGTTATAACCGAACCAAGAGGGCGGGGGAGGGGGAAGGGGGTGGAATAAAACTGAACCACGAGCTCTTATAAGGTATGCTAGAGTTTATTTTGTTAGATTTTTTTAATAGTAATTATGTTAGGATTATTGTATAATTAATATATAACTATTATAAGCAATGTTATAAAATATTCATAGTGGATTTTATTATTTGATGATAGGTTTTGATGGGTTGAAGGACTTTTGTTTTGTATGATTTAGAGAGTTTAATTGTCAATTTCACACAAGGAGAAGAAGGTAAATGTTAGAATTCTTATTGTGCTGTATATTTTGTTAGAATAATTAATTAAATTAAATGATATTAAATGTTAATATTAAGTTTTGCTAGAACAAGNATTTCACACAAGGAGAAGAAGGTAAATGTTAGAATTTTTATTGTGCTGTATATTTTGTTAGAGTAATTAATTAAATTAAATGATATTAAATGTTAATATTAAGTTTTGCTAGAAAAAGTAATTTTAGACTAAAAGGAGATGAAGGAATCGCACTATAAAAGGTTAGTGTTAAATTGAAAATTTATTATAATCAAATAAATAATTATTTAAGTATTAAAATAAGTTTTATTGCTCAATAATGTCATAAGTTTTAGGTGGAAAATTTTCGGATCTGAAAACAAGAAGAAATGGCAACATCAATCAAGTTAGGGTTTCCTATTTAAGTTATATAATAGCTTTAAATTGAGATTTATAAATGTGAATAGTAAATTTAACTGAATGATTTTAGATTTTGGCATTGGAGGATTGATAGAAGTACAATTGTGAATAACTTGAGTTGTTTAATTATTTTTTAATTTATAATAATATTTTTTGTCTTTAAAAATATTCTTGCTCACATTTTTCACTATTATGTTTTAAATCAATAAAATTAAATCATACATAATTTTTCATATCGTTAGTTATGAAGTAAATATGTTAAATATCATTGTCATAACAGTTAATAATTTAGTTTAGCAAAATATTAGATCTTACTTGATCTTTATATTGTAGTGGAGATGTATATGTTAGCTTATTACATGAATAGATTTTTATCTCAAATTATTAATTGGCCTTTTGAATCATAGTAAAGGTGCATCTATTAGATTATCTTATGACTTTAGATTTTAGCAGAGTTGCATTAATTTTAAGAGATTAATATAGAGCCTCATGTGAAAATAGTATGTCTTTAAGAATGTAATGTATTTATTGTACACGTGGAAGCTTGTATGTGCATGGAAGAGAAGTTCACCCTCTTATGGTACAAATAGTGGACGCCAGTATACTTGCTCACGTAGATGTTATTCTATCACCACAGATAATTGTGATATTTAGATTGTTAATTACTGTGTCGACGAAAGAGTATCATGTAGGGTCGAGTAGACACATTTTCACCTTAGACAATTATGTAAATTAAATCACGAATCGTTGTGTCGATGGAATAATATCAGTTAGGATTGTATTGAGTTATATTTTGACGGTGCTCCTTAGACAGATGTGATTGTTAATATCATTAAGTAGTATTAAAGTTAAAAATTAAACCTTGAAGAACACAGCTAAAGTTGATGCCTTTCAAAGTATAGGTTTATTTTAATAAATAAATGTCGTGGAAACATATAAGATTATTATTAATTTTTGTTAGAAATATGAATGATCAATATACATATTACTTTTTTCTTCGAGTTATTATAGTTTAGAAGTGTGATTCTTTTTGGGTTATTTTTAGATAGCTCATAATGTTGTTTTAATTTTTTTGTAAGGTTTAAGCTTTTAAATAAGATTAATGCTAGAGGAGCTAATGCGTACATGAGGCGAGAACAACGACCAAAAAGCTAACTTTTTTGTTAAATAAAATGTTTCTTTTAGTTGCTCTTNTAGATTATTATTAAATTTTTATAGAAATATGAATGATCAATATGCATATTATTTTTTTCTTTGAGTTATTATGGTTTAGAAGTGTGATTCTTTTTGGGTTATTTTTAGATAACTCGTAATGTTGTTTTAATATTTTTGTAAGGTTTAAGCTTTTAAATAAGATTAATGCTAGAGGAGCTAATGCGTACATGAGGCGAGAACAACNAAGATTATTATTAATTTTTGTTAGAAATATGAATGATCAATATACATATTACTTTTTTCTTCGAGTTATTATAGTTTAGAAGTGTGATTCTTTTTGGGTTATTTTTAGATAGCTCATAATGTTGTTTTAATTTTTTTGTAAGGTTTAAGCTTTTAAATAAGATTAATGCTAGAGGAGCTAATGCGTACATGAGGCGAGAACAACGACCAAAAAGCTAATTTTTTGTTAAATAAAATGTTTCTTTTAGTTGCTCTTTCAAGTTTCTTTTTAATATTAAAATATTAGAGAAAAATAGATATTTAGAAAATTTAATTTCAGCATCCAATTGTCTGTTCCCACCTTGGTTAATTCTATGTCCAAGGTCGTAGCGTGACAATCAATGAGTCATATATGAATTTGATGTGAATTGAAATTCAATCAAATTTATGTTTAGGCTTTATTCATGCCTTGTTCTTATGAATAAAACTTGTTCTTTCTGATGAGTTGGCTTTTCAACCATAGCCTCGTCAAGATTTTTCTTTTATCACTTTTATGGCCTAACCTATTAGTTTTCCTTTTTTAATAGGTCAAAATATTAAAAGCAGCCTCTAAACATCACCTCATTTTGTGTTTCTTACAAACTGACGGAAATGTGAACTTATGCAACAACTCAAATTTGATGTAAAACTTTGGCATAATACAAGTAATAATATATATTTAGATTTTGCTTGAACCAACTTTATTACTGTTTGGGTTTAATGCAAGTCGAAGTTGAACCGATTCTTCATATTGATTTGAATAATTTATGATCGGTCAAAACAAATGTTTTTTAAGTAGTTTAGATCAATTACCTTTAGGTCTCATACATTTCTAAAGCACAAATTAATGCTTTCCCTGGTGCATGGCATGTCATGGTGCACCATTCATGCTATTTGCCTAAAGCATCTCATATGGTGAAAATGACATGCTTTTTGCACCATAAATGGGCAATAACTCATAGAAAAAATCCCTCTTTGATTGCGCTATGCCAAATTTTAGATTTTAGGATCTAAAATTAATATTTATATGTAGTTATTATTTTATTTNTTTTTGGTGGAGAGGGATGTTACTCTACCTGAGGTCAAAAGGATTTGGATTGGAGACTCATTGAAGGGATTTTGGCAGGAAGTTGTCATGGAGCAAAGGCTTTATTTCTGTCAACATTGTAAGATGTTTGGCCATACTAAAGAGAAATGTTACAGGCTAAATCCACCTAACAGAAGGAAAACAACCCACACACAGCTGGAACCCAACACTGAATACACTCATCTACTGAGAGATAACAACAAAGAAGATTACCATCAGAACTTCATGGTGGCTGGGATTGCAAACACAAACATTCCAACTATTAATCAATTTACTCCCTAGGCTCGGTCAGTAGAGACCTCTCTTGCTAAGAAAGGTGATACAGTGGAAGAGATTGTGGAGACAAGAAATGCTGAGAATGGGAACACTTAAGAGAAAGTCACTTTAAGGGATTCAATAAAGTCTATCAAGAACACAAGGGAGCAGGAGGCTAGAGTGGAGGTGGCCTCTCCTACCGATGATATAGTCACTAAACTAAACAAAGAATTGGAATCAGAATGGCAGATTCAAAAAACAAGGAAGAAAAAAAGCTCTAAACAAGAAGATTTGAAAAAGGGAAAGGAAAAGGAATTAGCTTTAATGGAAGACCATAACACCTATAGAGGAGGAAGCAAACTAAGGGGAAGGACTAGATCTAGATCTCAACCCTCCACCTTTCCTCCTTGCCCATGATCTATATGATGTGTTGGAATATAAGGGGGATTGCTAACCCCTTATCTTTAAGAAGATTAAAATATCTTAACAAAAAATACAAATTTTGGTGCTTAGCCATTTTGGAACCTATGGTTCATATTAACACAAAGAATATAGCAAAAGTGTTTCCTGGCTTCAATCTTTTCACTAACCTAAGCAAAAAAATTTGGGTTTTCTGCAGGAAAGAAATGAAGTGCTCTATCTTAGTTAACCACCAGCAAATTCTTCATATGAACATCAGTACTGAAGGAATAGATGGATTTGCTTCTTTTGTTTATGCAAAAAACTCCAAAACAACTAGAACTGAGCTGTGGGAGACCTTTCAGCACATTCAAGGCACTATTGATAAAGCTTGGATTGTGGGAGGAGACTTCAATTGTATTGCATCACCTGCTGAAAGGAGGGGGGGGGGGTAAAACCCTCAATCCTGTCATCGTGTCCAATTTCAATGATAACATCCAAAATATTGGTCTATTTGATATGGGATACAGTGGACCTGCCTTCACATGGAGAAGGAAGAAATTATGGGAAAGACTGGATAGAGTCTTAGCTAATGACCACTGGATCCAAAATTTTTTGCAGACTACTATAACCCATTTAAGCCTTGCTGGATCTGATCACAGGCCTTTGGTCATCACCATTGGCCCAAAGAGTAGTTGTCAGAAGGGGGCTTTTAGATACCTGAATGTTTGGTCACAGCACAAGGACTTTTTGCAAGTTGTTAAGGAGAACTGGATGAATGAGTCACACCTTGACCCATTCATCTGCTTGTGGAAAAAGCAAAAAAGGTAGGTACTGACCTCAAGAAGTGGAGTTGGTCCACTTTTGGAGATTTGATGAAGACTGTGGATAAGGGTTAAAAGGAGTTGCAGGCTTTGGAGGAGGAGCACAACAAAGGAAATACTGATGATACTGCTCTTTTATAGGCCAAAGAGAAAGTACTTGCTGCTATAAATTGGCATGACCATTTCCTCAAGCAAAAAGCTGCCAAAACTAAATTCACTGAAGGGGATAGAAACACAAAATTTTATCATGCTTGCATCAATTACCCAGAGGAAATGCAACACAATTCACTGTATTAAAGATCAGAAAGGAAATTGGATCAGAAAGGAGGAGGAGATTGTTGAAAGTGATGTGTTATACTGCCAACAACTCATGAAGGACAATGCTGCTGACAGAGGTCACATAGATAAACAATTGTTTTCTGAAAGCAAACAGTTCACTGCTAATTTAAAGCTGACATATATCCCTGAGGAGGAGGAGATTCAGAGAGCTTTGTTGCCCATTGACAGCAGTAAATCAGTTGGTCCTGATGGATTAACTGTTGACTTCTACAAAAAAGCATGGGGGGAGATTAAGGTGGAGGTTATTCAACACTTTTTCAAAGGCCATCCTCTCCTTAATTACTTCAGTACTTCTTCAATTGTTTTCATTCCAAAGACTTCTTTTAAAAATAGTTGGAGTCAATTCAGAACTCTAAGTCTTACCAATGTTATCAGCAAAATTATCAGTAAAATTCTGGTGAGTAGGATTCAACCTGTTCTACCCCAGCGGATCGGCACTAATCAAACAGCTTTTGTGAAAGGGAGAAGTATAGAGGACCAAATTTTACTAGCTCAAGAATTATTACAAGATTTAGAGAGACCCTGCAGAGCAGGAAATGCAATTTATAAACTGGATTTAAAGAAGGCTTATGATATGGTGAATTGGGAATTTATCATGGAATGTTTGGATGCTAGAGGATTCACAGTGGAATTCTGCCAGACCTTTAAAAGATGGCTTGAGGCTAATGCCAATTCAGTCCAAATAAATGAGAAAGCACATGGTTTTTTCAAAGCTAATAGAGGTCTTAAAAAAGGTGACCCTCTCTCGCCTACTATTTTCATCCTGGTATTAGATTATCTATCAAAACTCATTGATGGCGAGGAGAAAAGGAATAGGTCCAATGTCTATCACAACAAAGCTAAGATGGACATAAGTCACCTTATCTATGTTGATGATATTCTCATTTTCACAAGGGCAACTAAGGGTGCAACTAGATACCTTGATGAGTGTTTGAACAAATTTCAACAAGATTCTGGGCTGCAAGTTAATAAAGAAAAATGCCAGTTTCTAGCAAGCAAGAGAGTTCATGTTCCAATCAGGCAGTGGATGGCTAATTTCACAGGCTTTTATACCATGAGAATTCCTTTTAAATACCTGGGAACCTAATTAGTCAGAGGTAGAATCAAACAAACACAGTTTGATGAGGTTATAGATAAAATCAATTCTACCCTTCAAGGGTGGACCAACTCTTTCTTATATAATGGGGGTAGGATCACCCTCCTAAAGAGTATCCTTACATCTATCCCCCTCTATACCCTCCAAGTGGCTAATATAAAAAGAAGCACCACTTTGATGTTGGAGAGAACTTTTAATAGATTTTTTTGGCTAGGAACAGGAAGCAAATGATTTGGGCTAGTTGGCAAAGAGTGGCCAAACCTTATGAAGCTGGAGGTTTGGGTTTTAAAGGTCAACAACATATGCAGCAAATCAGCATGTGCAAACTATGGCTCAGATTTAGACAAAATGAAAGCCTGTGGGCTAACTTCATGATGGCAAAATACTGTAAAAATGCTCACCCAGGAGATGTTACTAAGAAGGTTGGAGACTCCAAGATTTGGACCCATATGCTTAAGGGAAGAGAGGAGTCTGGGAGCTAGGACAGGGCGAGATCAACTTCTGGAAGGATAACTGGTGCCCTGCTGATCAATTAGAGCCACTTCAAAATGAAAAAGATGAAGATTTACTGGTTAAAGACTGTTGGAATGGCAATGAGTGGTCTGAGGATGCCTTGAACAAAATCCTGAAAGCTTCTGCTGCTAGAAGTATCTCTAAAATCTAGTTTGACAGAAATAAAAAAGACCAAATTCAGATAATTAAAAGGACCAGATCCAGCATTTCAAAGGACATCCATAATAGTCTATTCAGATGGGAAGATTGCAAGTGGAATATTAGCAATTGCCAAAAATTCTTAACTCCTTCTATGTTGTTCTTTTCTTGGAGAGTCCTAAATGATTTAATTCCAACAGATAACATATTGAAGCTGAAAGGTTTGAAAGGCCCCTCAAGATGTCACCTTTGCAATAAAAATCAAGAATCCAGTGATCATCTCTTTTTCAAATGCAATTTTGCTAGGGAGGTTTGGAATAAGCTGAATGCTAACATTAAGCTGAACCTATTGAATGTGGGCTGGGGTAATTTAAAAGATAGCTTGAGAGACTGGCAGGAAATTAACTTGATGCCTCTCCCCTTCATTATTCCTTGGTTTATTTGGAATGCTAGGAACAAGGTGAAGCATGAGGACAGTGTGTCTCCTTTAGATTCTGTGGCAGCTTACTGCCAGGTCTATTTACATAAGCAGATCAATTGGAAGAAGTTCCCTCATATTTTAAAGGATATGACTAACATAGATCCTCAACACCCTATGGTTATTAAGGTTAATTGGGAAAAGCCTCCTCATCGTTTCATTAAAATAAACATTGATGGAAGCTTCACAAATAAGAAAGCTCGTATTGTAGGCATTTTCAGAGATCACACAAGCAAAGTTTTGCTTTATTTCAAGGCCCACTACATTGTAGAAGATGCTTTGGAAATAGAAGTTGTTGCTCTTTACTGGGCCTTAAAATTTGCGAAGGATGTCAAGTGGAATTGTATTATTGTTGAAGTGGACTCTTCACACCTGGTAGAGCTAGTCACTGCCACCCCTTCCCCTCCTTGGCACATAAATCAGTAGATTTACAGAATAAAGAAGATTATCATTGAAATCAAGTTTCAAATCAAGTTTAACTACAGGGAAGCCAACAGGCCAGCCAACTTCTTTGCTTTGGAGGGCTCAATCTTGAGCCATGTAGTGGTCTCAACTACCCCCCCCCCTCTCCCTCTACGAATGTTAGCACAAAGGGACAATCTTCAAATTCCTTATATTAGAATTCAAAACTAAATTCTTAGGATCTTCTTTTTTGAGGCTCCTCCTCCCTTCTTATCAAGCTGTCATAATATATATATATATGCAGGAGTGGAGCTGTTTGGGGTGACGGCTGATGATCTGCTAGGGTTTTCATGGCTCTCTGTTCTGGCTAGTTTGTAGGCTGGTGGGGGAGAGTAGTTTCTTCTTCTTCCTTGTTGTTTATTTGGTGGGCTAGAGGTTCTTACTGCATTTGGTTTTCTTCTGATATTGTAGTTGTTTTGTTATTGTTCTTTTGGTTTGCCCTTATTTCTGTCTTCCCTTCCTGAACTGGGGTCACCACTTGGTCTGTGGTGGTGACCATTTTGGAGGCTGGGGTTGGTTTTCTCTGCTGAAGTCTCACTTGTTTTTGGTTTTGGTGAGGAAGTGTGTAGCTATCCCTTAGTTTATTGTTACATTCGTTTTACTGTTCCATTGGATTGTGACTTGCTAGCTTTCCTTTTGGTGTTTTTGCTCTATTCTGAATGGCTACTAACATTACTTTGGACCCTAATCTCCAATAGGCCAAGGCCACCTATGCTGGGGTGGTTGGACACCCTAACAAACAGTTACAAAATATGGATAAATTAGTTTTTCCATAGGAGTTTCATGATACTTTAGCTGGCAAAAGGCCTTCTCTCTATATTCACCCCATTAGGTGTAAGGAGGGGGAACCTACAGTTTATTTCTCTCCTCAGGAAGTTAATTCATTAAATGAAGAGGTTAAGCTGACTTTGGTAGGGAAATTTCAACTGGGTCACCCTAAGATAGAACTGGTTAAGAGTTTCTTTGTCCTTAAACTTTACTGGTGCTTGGCAACTGAGGTTACTATATGGCAGGAATTTGCTTATCCAATTGACAATAGAAGAGGATTATGCTAAACATTTTGCCAAGCAATCTTTAGTTATTGGGGGGCTACCATGAAACTTTTGAAATGGACCACTGGCTTTGATCCTAGCAAAGAACCTCTTGTGGTTCCACTTTGGTTCAAGCTTCCTGGTCTCCTTATTCCCTACTTCAAGTTGAATGCCCTTTTTAACATTGGATCTACTTTAGGCAGACCCCTTAAAGTTGATGCTCACACTTTTAACAAGGCAAGGCCTGCTCTTGCTAGAATTCTCATTGAAAGAGATATCACCTTGCCTGAAGTTAAAAGAGTGTGGATAGGCTCTGAACAGGATGGCTTTTAGTAGGAGGTAATCCTTGAGCAAAGGCCTTACTATTGTCAACATTGCAAGATATTTGGGCACACTAGGGATAGGTGTTATAGGCTACACCCTCCAGTGAAAAGGAAATAGACTTCTTTGAAGGAAATTGCTCCCATTCAACTTCTTGGGGTTAATGAGGATGACATACAGGATGAGGCTCAGAACTCCCCAACCCCCTTTACTTCTATTACTCCCCCTTCTCCTCGTAAGGAAGTGCTAAGAGAGGAACCCAACATCATCATTATACTCTCCCCCACAGTTGCTTCCTTTGAGGAGAGGCTGCAGGATCCAATTCAGGAACAACAATTGCATCACGTGATTGAAGGAAAAAGGTTACTGATTTGAACCACCTTATGGGAGAGGATTGGGTTATGCATACCTCTAAGAGAAAGAAAAAAACAAATCACATAATCTCAAAGATTACAAAGAGAGGCAGCTTCCATTAGCAATATTCTGAAGGTTGGATCATCTCTAGGACCCTCTAGAGGGAGAACCAAATCCAGATCACAACCTTCACCCCATCTTTACCCTCAAAATGCTTAACTTCTCTTTGGTTTGTTTATTGACCTCTGGTCACTTTATGTCTTTCAGAAGACTTTTAATTTTTATCCTTAACTTCAGTTGTTATATGTTAAGAAACCTTTGGGTGATGGAAGACTCTTATAAGCATTTATATACTCTTTATCTAAGAAGATATGGAAGACTGTCTATTCCTTTGTCTTTGATTCAATTCAACAAGTCACTAGTCAATTTTTTTGTTTGTTGTGACAGCAGTAATAATTTGAGAAAGGGCCTATCTGGTCTTTGGATGTTGGTAGATTTCTTCCTGCACTCTACCAACTTTCTTGAAAGATATGGGAGTCTTTTTATTTCCTTCATATGTCTCATGTCAGCAAATCACTGGTCATTCTTCTGGATTGTTTGGATTGCAGTCCTTGGGCTTTCAGTTCCTTTCAAATGATTAATTTGATGTGATGGAACATCAGGGGGATTGCTGATCAGAAATCTTTGATCAGAATTGAACAGTTGTTTAGGAAGCACAGCTTACTGTGTTTTACTATTCTTGAACCTTTGGTTCACTGCACTCCTTGCAGATTTAGAAAGCACTTCCCAAGTTTCACTTGTAATTACAATATTAATAACAAAATTTGTTTTTCTATAGAAGTAACCTGATTGTTCAGATCTTGGAAGACCAACCTCAATTGCTTCATATCCATCTTATATGGGATTTTCTACATGTTCAGACTACCTTCATTTATGCTGGCAGTTCTGCAAATGATAAAGCTCTATTATGGGAACAAATCCAGCATCTCAAATCCTATATTCATGGACCTTGGATCATTGGTGGAGACTTTAACGGTATAGCTAGATTAAATGAAAAATGGGGAGGGAAACCTGTGGACATTACACAAATGTTACTCTTTAATCAGAACATCAGGAGCACTGCCCTTGCCGAACTTCCTCATCAAGGACCTCTTGACACTTGGAGAAGGGAAAAACTTTTTGAAAGAATTGATAGATTCCTTGTCAATCAAGCTTGGCTGGATACAAACTTTATGACTACAATTTCCCATCTTCCTTACACATGTTGTGATCATAGGCCTTTTCTAATCTCTATATCCTCTAATATTGTTGCTTCCTTACCAAGATTCATATTCCTTAATGTCTGGGTGAATCATCCTGAATTCCTCTCCTTTATTAAGTCTGTTTGGGTACCTGTTTCATCCTTCCCTCCTTTTTTTAAACTATGGCAAATTCAAAGAAAAGTTGTTAATTTGCTGAAAGCCTGGAATTGGGACTTCTTTGGCAACCTTACAGCAAAAATTGAAGAGGTTGAAGCTGCTGTGAAACAAGTTGAATTAAACATTCAGATGGGGCTATCTGATGAACAGAACTTGATATTATCATTCGGAGGAAGAGTTCTATAAATAGAAGGCTTCCATCAAAAAATTTGTTGATGGGGATAGGAATACAAAGTTTTACCATGCTTGTATTAAACAAAGAAGGCATTCCAACACCATCCTGAAGATTAAAAACCATAGTGGCATTTGGGTCCAGGGTATTGATCTAATTCACAGAGATGTTATTGATCACTTTCAAAACCTTTTATCTAAACCCCATGAGGCTACTCTCCTGAACTTTGACCATAGCTTACTTAATGACAAATTCTCTGATATTCAGTACCTATATTTAACATTTATTCGTACTGAGGAAGAAATTTGGAAAGCTCTATGTTCTATGGATGGTGACAAGGTGGCTAGTGCAGATGGTTTTACTTCTACTTTCTATATAAAATCTTGGGAGGTGATTAAGTTTGATGTTGTGGAAGCTGTCCAGGCCTTCTTCAGAGGGGAGGATATGCCACATTATTTTGCTCAATCCACCATTATTCTAATCCCAAAGAGAGATCAAAAATCTAATTAGGATCATTTTAGACCCATATCTCTCACCACTGTGCTGTCTAAACTTATTATCAAGCTTTTGGTTTTTAGATTAAAACCACATTTGTCGTGGATGATCTCTCCTAATCAGTCTGCTTTTGTTGCAGGTAGACAAATTACTGATAATGTGTTACTTACACAGGAACTCTTTTTGGATATTGACAAGCCTTGCAGAGGGGGTAATCTTATATATAAGTTGGATATCTCTAAAGCTTATGACCCTATCAATTGGAATTTTATCTTGGAGGTTCTTAAAGCTAGAGGGTTTCAAAATTCCTTCTGCCAAATAATCCACAGGTGGCTTAACAATAATTATTATACCATTCTTATTAATGGAAATTCTTAAGGACAATTCCAAGATACTAGAGGAATTAAACAAGGGGATCCACTTTCTCCTTACATTTTCATTTTGGTTATGGATTACTTATCTAGGCTTCTTAACCATCATTTTTCTGAAAGGGAATATCTCAGATTTTCTAATAAAGCAAATTTTTCCATAAGTCATCTATGTTATGCTGATGACTTCATACTGTTTTCTAGGGCCTCAAAACCAGTAGTGAAGAAGGTGGTTAATCTGCTGAACTTGTTCCAACAGATCTCAGGTCTCTCTGTGAACTCAAATAAATGCCAACTTATATTTAGCAATAAGCTACATCCTGCTACCAAAAACTGCATTAAAGACTTCACTGGCTTTAAATCTACCACCAACCCCATGGTTTATCTTGGGGTACAGTTAATTAAAGGAAGGAAGAAGCAGACTCAATTTGATGAGGTGGTTTCTAAAATTTCCATGCAAATCTCTTGTTGGACTAATTCCTTTTTGTCACAGGGGGGAAGGTTAACCTTAATTAAAAGTATCCTAGCTTCTTTCCCTATGTATATTTTGAAAATGTTGAAAATGAAAAGAAGTACACAGAGAACTCTAGAGGTGATGTTGAATAAATTCTTATGGGAAGGCAATCATAAACAAGCTCACTGGTTTAGTTAGGAGAAGCTTTATCTGCCTCCATCTGCAGGGGGGCTTGACATGAAGTCCTTCCAATAGCTTCATGAAATCTTCTATTATAAACTCAGGATTAAATTTAGAGAACAGAAATCTTTATGAGCTAACTATATGAAATTAAAATATTGCAAACACTCCCGCCCATCAATTACCTCCAGAAAACCTGGGGATTCTAGAATTTGGACTGAGCTCCTGCATATTAGGTGTGTGGCTGAAGAACTTTTTATTTGGGATCTGGGAGAAAGGAAAAGTTGATTTTTGGTTAGATAATTGGCTTTTGGAAGGTAAATTGGAACCATCCACCTCTCTGGAATCAGCTATCAGCACCCCTATTCTTCTTTGCTGGGATAATCATCTTTTGAATAGAGACATGTTGGCTTCTATGGTGAATCCTGAACAAGTGTTTCAAATTCTTAAGGTCCCAATTACTCCACTGAAACCAGATAGAATTGTGACAAAAAATCCTCCTCATACTTCTTTTACCAAATTTGCATACTCTCAATTAAACAATTGGCACCATAAGGATTGGGGTAATGCCATGTCGATGAAATACCTCAGCCCCTCTATGTCCTTCTTCACCTGGAGATGCTTTCATAATATTATTTCCACTGATGATAAACTCAAACTCAAGGGTCTAAAAGGACCTTCAAGATGTACTTTCTGTTGCCAACAAGAGGAATCTTTAAATCATGTCTTTTTCTCTTGTCCTATTGCTCAAGGGGTTTGGCACAGGTAGCTACTAATCTTAATTTCCCTTCCCATTTACTGAATTTTGGTAACTTCTTTGACTGCTGGAAAGTTTGGAAAGAGAACCGTGCTGAATTGATCCCCTTTATTACTACATGGCTTATTTGGATGGCAAAGAATAGCAGTAAATATGAGGGGAAAATCCAAAGTGCTACACAAATTGCTACCAAATGCTTGGCATATACTCTTAAGATAATCAATCTCTTGGGGTATAATATTAAAATTCCTGGATGCTCCCAAATCCTTAATACCCAAGTTTCTGCTGCCAGACCAAAATTTCAGTTGTTCCATTTGAGGAAACCTTCTTATCCTTGAATCAAAATCAGCACTGATGGGAGTTATAGAAGTCACACTGCTGGAATTGGAGGGATTTTCAGAAATAATGCTGAGGATTGCCTACTGTGTTTCCAATCTCCCACTGTTGCTCTTAATGCTTTGCAGGCTAAAGCCTTAGTTGTGGTATGGGCCCTTCAAACAGCTATTGTTATGCGATGGAACCTAATAATTGTTGAAATGGACTCATTATGGCTTCTCCAACTTTTAAAACATAACATCTCCCACCCTTAGTTTCTTCTACATGTTGTTAAGCAAATCACTCACATGAAGTTGACTCATAACCTTCAGATTATCTGGAAGCATATTTTCAGGGAAGGTAAAAGATATGCTAATTGGCTTGGACATCAAGGTGCTTTGTCTATGTTGCCAAAAGTATATACTACCCCTCTTATGGAGTTGGCTTGGTTGGTTAGGGCAGATCTCTCTGATCGGCCTTATATTAGAAGGGGGATGTCCACTGATGTTTATTCTAACCACTCTGTCTAGAGAGGGTTCTTGTTTCCTATGTCCTACTGTTTTGTTATGTTTCATTTCCTTCTTCTCTTCAGCCTTATTGTTTGGGGACAGGTTTTCTTGATAGGTTACATTAGTATTATGTTTTCTCTTGGGAGGTCTTGCCCCCTTTTGGGTGATCCTTGGTTTTTGTCTATGAACCAAGCCACATATAGCTTTGTAACCTTATTTCACTTTAACATGTAGGGAGTCTCTATCACTCCTTTATATATATATATATATATCTGTGTGTGTGTGTGTGTGGCAGTTGGGAACTTCGCTCTGCTAGGCTTTCTACCATGATGAAAAGCTTTGTTGTTGCTCTTCCCTTCTATTTTGGCTACCATCTTCTCCTCTTTTCTCAGTTTTTGGGTCGTGTTTGTTGTTGTTTTGGGTGCATGGCTACTTTGGAGAGGTTTTTTAACTTTTGGGGCACTAGTTTTTCAAATTTGCAAGTCATTGTTCCATTGTTGTGACTGCCCCTTCTTTCTTATCTTGAGTTTGAGTTTCTTTGTTTCTACTATTTATGGCTTCCTCCAAACCTATTGATTTGGAAACTAATATTAAATGGGCTAAAGACACTTTTACAGATGTGGTTGGAAAAGGTTTGAAACAATGAAGAATTTTGAGAACCTTGTTTTCCCCCAAATTCACCATGATGCAGCAGATGGCAAAGTGGATTGTCCCTTTGTAAAACCTTTGGGCAAGAAAATTTGGAAGCTTGTAGTTTTCTACTAAGACAATGAAATTCACTCCCTGGCTGTTGCCTGCAGATTCACCCCCATTAGCAAATTTCAGTATGGCCATCCTAAAATGGATATTATAAGAAAATATTTTGATGAACTCAAATTATTGGGTGCTCGGAAGGTGGGATTACCAGATGGCAGACACATCACGATCCATTTGGCCAAAAAAGAAGACTATGCTAGACTGTTTGCAAAATAAATTCTTTATTTAGATTGTGTCATAATGAAGTTGCTAAAATGAACTGTTGATTTTTAACCCTCACAAGAGCCCCCAACTGTCCCCATATGGTTCAAACTACCTAGGATAAATTTACACTTTTTTAACCATCAAGTGTTGTTTACTATTGGCAGAGCCTTGGGAAGAGCCATGAAGTTAAATGCCCTTGCCTTCAAAATGTCTAGGCCATCAGTAGATAGGATCTTAGTTGAAAGGGACATCACTCAGCCTGAAGTGGAGGAAATCTTGCTTGGTATAGCTAACAATGGTTGTTGGAAGAAGATTGTTGTGGAACCAATGTCATACTACTATCATAACTAAAAAATTTTGGTCATACTCACAGTAGATGCATCAGATTACACCCAAAACTCAAAAAATCAACTTTTGGTGCTTCCAGTCTGTCCCACAACCACTCTGATAAGCAATTGACGGAAGCCCCCCTCCCCATAAGTCAATACTATTTCCCCAACTTTAGTGGAACCTATTTTGACTATCCAACGTCCAAACATTGATGAACCATCATCTTCTGTTGAGTCTCTGCAAAGGCCACACTTTGTGTTGATCAGAATCTAGAGGTCACTGCTGCACCTAGTACAATCTATGCCCCCAGGCCCACTGTTATCACTGAACCTCCCAGATTAGAATCTTCTAATGTTAAGGGTGAGGATAATCTTGGGAGAGTAGTGAATGTTGAAGTTGAAGAGGAATAGCAAATTTATAAGTCTAGAGGAAAGAAAAAAGGGTTCCATGAGTTGAAGAATTTACAGAATAATGGATTAGCTACTGGGAATTCATTCTCTACACCATTTGACTCTGTCAATGTTCCATGAAAAAGATGTAACAAGAACTGGAGGCTGACTAGCAGGTCGAGAAGGCTAAGAGAAAGAAGAGAGGACATAATGAGGGGAAGCCCATTTTGGATGACACTCTAATAATTGATACTTGCAATTTTTACTCCTTTCAAAGGGAGTCTTTAACTAGGCTTACTAGGGGTAAGTCTAAATCTTCTCATCATGATTAATCTCCTTTGTTGGAATATTAAGGTAATTTCCCCCATTCCTTAAAAAGACTGCACATCTCAATAGAAAGCATAAATTGTGGAGTACGACTATACTTTAACCTTTGGTTCATAAAAATTTAAACAAAGTCCATAGATCTTTCCCTAGGTTTAATCTTTAGGTTAATTTTAGAAATGAAATCTGGTTCTTTTCCAGAGAGGAAATCAGATTTGCTATTCTTATGAATCACCCTTTGTTCCTTCACCTCTCCTTTTATCTATCTAGAAACACAGGGTTCATTATCATTATATATGTTGGTTGTACCAAGTCTTATAGGGATGAGCTCTGGTCTCAGCTACATTCCATTGGTTCTACTATGAACATTAGTTGGTTAATTGGAAGTAATTTCAAGTGCATCTCATATCTTGGTGGCTGAAAGGAAATGGCATATATATTCTTCTCAATGACAGGGTCCATGGGCTCTTCACTATCATAGGGGACTGAAACAAGGTGATCCACTCTCTCCCACCATTTTGGCTATGGACTACTTCTCTAGGCTGTTGGACCATAATCTTATCCCAAATGCTGTAAATCTATTTCATTGCAAGTCCAACTTGCATATAAGTCACCTTCTGTATGAAGATGATATAATATTCTTTTTTAGATCCACTAAACTTGTTACTAAGAAGATTTTGCATTGTCTTGAAGCATTCCAACTGTGGTCTGGTATAGAGTTTAATCCTACTAAGTGTTCTTTGTTGTTTAACCGCAGAGTCAAGGATCACTTCAAATAGTGGGTGCATCACATTACTGGATTCTCTATTGCTCCCTCCCGTTTAACTACCTTGCCTCGTATAGAAAGGAGGGCTAAGCAAGTTCAATTTAATAAGGTGATTACAAAGATTGATGTCCAACTCAATGCTGGACTAACACTTTCCTCTCCAATGGGGGAAGAATCACTCACCTTATAAACATTCTTATCACGTTTCTACATTACATTTTGCAAATTTCTTGCATGAGGAAAAGCACCCACCTCTATTTGGAAAGATTCTTCAACATGTTTCTATGGTCTGGGCAAAGGAAACAGCTGCAATGGGCTAGTTGGCAGAAGGTGGCTAGGCCAACTAGTGCTGTAGGTTTGGGCTTCAAAGGGTTTCCTCGGTTACATCACATTAACCACTACAAGGTATAGAGTAAATTCAGGCAACAAAACTCACTGTGGGCCAAATTCCTTTTGGGTAAATATTGTAAACAGCCTCACCCCAATTAGGTTAACAAGAAAATTAGTGACTCCAAATTGTGGGTCAATCTAATCAAGGTGAGATAACATGTTGAATCCTTGTTCCTTTGGGACTTGAGACAAGGAAATATTAATTTCTTCCTGGATAAATGATGTCCTGAGGAGATGTTGCAACCTTATCACCAAAATCACAATTTTGATCTAAAAGTGTCGACTACTCAGAGGAGAACAATTGGTCTACTGATTTGTTGAACGCCAGGCTGGCACAACCAACTATTGCAATCATTACCATATTGCCTATTGAAATCACTAAGAAGGACTCTATTACTATTATAAGGGGCACTAGTCAAAGAATTACTCAAGCCATCTACTCTAGTTTGCACCAGTGGGCATCTGTCCCATGTGGTTCTTGCATTTGGAACAAATTTCTTACTCCATCCATGTCTTTTCTGGGATGGAGGCTGTTTCACCAGTTCTTGTCTACTGATGACATTCTCTAACTCAAAGGGCAGAAGGGCCCTTCAAAATGTTGTCTATGCAAGTAGGCTGAAGAATCTACTACCCACTGATGTGCCCCTAGTGTGTGCTATTTTTCTATGTATTTTATGTCAATTTAAATCCCCAGTAACAGTGTCAAAAACTTGGCCCGTACCGAAATTACGCAGTAATTTAGCTTTCAAAGATATGGTCAAAATCTTGACCTAATTTATATTTAGCGGTTAAAACCAAAATGTAATAAAATATATAAAATAGTTCCCACATTGTTGGTTCTACTTAAGTGCACTTACTTCATGTAATATAAGGTTTTCTTTAAAAACCCTAGTATCGATCCTATAGAGAAGCACAGTAAGAAATCCCTTAGGCTAATTCTAATCTACTACTATCAATTCTTAGTTTGGAATATAGAAATTCTTATGATAATAACATAAATCACAATAATCAAACTATAAAAATGAAAGTAAGAAAGACCAGTTTCATGAAATTCTCTCCAATTCTTTCTCTCTTTACAAGCACTCTCAATTCTCTCTTAGAAGTGTAATGAAGAAGAAATCTCTAACCTTCCTTCTCCTCTTACAATCTTTGAAAAAAATCTCCAAGCCCTTGACTTTCTCTCTCTCTCTCTCTCTCTCTCTCTCTCTCTTGCTTTCTTCTTCCTCTTACTCTCACGCCACACAAACACACGCGCCCGCGCACCATTTTACCTCCTCTTCAAGCCCTAGACTTCCCACTCTTTTATAAAATGTTGCCTCCCTCCAAAAAGAATTCAAAATTTCCTCCAAAATTCAACTCTTTTAAAATCAAAAAACATTTCCATCGACCCAAGAGACATATCCTTCATAAAAGAACCTTCCAAAGTTTCTAGATGGATTGAATCACTCCAAGGGCTGCTTAGAACAAGTGTCCCTTTGAAAATTCGCCAAAAAGTTCCAATTTTGGCCTGATCACTTGAATTTAATATTTGGTCATCCCGAACTCCTTAATCATACATAATAAACATACTTACAATTCCTTATAGTAATGATAAATATGGATCACTCATCCTTTTTCTCATCTAATCTCTCTTCTTCATTTCCTCATGTCTAATGGAATCTCATTCTATTGACTATCAGGTGCTTTTACACATTTTCTAAAAGATTATATCTTGTATCACATAGTACATGAGCTAATGGAATTGGCTTATGTGTTTTCAACCTTAGGTGGTACCCTACCTATTAAAGTATACACCTCGAACTATACAAATGAAAAAGTCATCTGCATGCTCCTCTAATAGCTGGTCTTTTGAACCAACTTGATAGAAGATATGGGTTGGAATTAGGAAGTAAAGAATTGAGATAAACATGTCATATGTAAAAACTCAACAAGTCTCCTATAAATACTTATGTTTGATTGAGAACTATTTTGTGTAGGATAACGTTACTCCTGCTAATAACAAATTACACAATAAAGTCCATTCATAACGAGAAGACTAAAGATTTGCCTCCCATCAATCTCACAAACTTAATCAATCAAAGAACTCACAAAAATAAACATAAACACACAGATACACTCAATCCACACAACAATGAACAACAATCACATAAACAAATAAAAAACTTGGGTTGCCTCCCAAGAAGTGCTTATTTAATGTCCTTCTCAGCGCAATGAATCCAGATATGTACTCAGGAAGACCCAACATTAAAATCTCATTTATCAATGGTCTCTCACCACTTAAGTTTGGTTTTAAGTCTCTATCCATTCATTTAAAATACCATACTACACTTAGAATCTTTAATATCAATCGCACCAAAAGGTTAAACTTTTACTACAGTAAATGGTCCTAACCAACTAGACTTATGTTTTCTTAGGAAATAATTTCAATTGTGTGTTATATAATAAAACTCCTATCCAGGCTTAAAATATTTCATCAGAATTTTTTTATCGTGCCACTTTTTCATATTCTCTTTATAAATTTTGGCATTTTTATAAGATTCTCATCTAATCTCATCGAGTTCATTTAGTTGTAGTATTTTTTTCCCATCCGCTTCGTTAATATTATAATTGAAATCTTTCACAACCCAATAATCTTTCTATTCTAATTCCACTTGTAAGTGACAAGCTTTGCCAAATATGAGTCTATATAAAGACTTTCTTATAAGTATTTTATAAGTAGTCCAATAATCCCGCTGTGCACCATCTAATCTTAAAAACCAATTAATCCTATTAGGATTGACAATTTTCTCTAAAGTCCTTTTGATTTCTCTGTTAGATACTTCTGTTAAACCACTCATTTGAGGATGATATGTTGTAGAAATCCTATGTTTAATTCCATACTTTGTAACTAATGCCTCAATCCTTCTATTCCAAAAGTGGCTCTTCCAACCACTAATGATTACTCTCTGTATACCAAATCTACTAAATAAATTCTTCTTTAAAAAATTCGTTTCACTTTGTTCATCACAATTTAGAAGATTTGCTATCTCAATCCATTTTGAGACATAGTCCACGACTATCATAACATATAAATTCCCTAACGAAGACACAATAGAACCCATAAATTCTAAACCTGAAACATCAACATTCACAATCTCCAAAGTAAAATTTAGGAGCTTTTCATCACGCTAAGAAATATTACCTACACTCTGGCTTCTATCAAAAGTTTTAATATATTCATTCACTTCTCTAAATAAAGTAGGCCAGTGAAATCTAGATTTTAAGATCTTAAAAGCAGTTTTATTAACTCTAAAATGTCTCCCACATTCAAAATTGTGGCATTTCTTACTAATTTCAAGGTTTCTTCAATGGGTACATGACCTGATCTACAACTACACAGATATTTAAGTTCCAAAAAGATGGCCAAAAACTTGACACAATTTTTATTTAGCAGCTAGTTTGCGAAATTGATATGATATAGAGTTTAGAATATGATTTATAATTCATACACTAGGGGTACTACCCAAATATACATATTGTTTCAAGTAATATAGAGTTTTATTTAAAAACCCTAGTATCAGTCCCATGGGGAAAGCTATAACTTCCATAATGACTTAGAAAAACTTCTATTAAAATTGCAAACACAATTTTTAGAAGAATAATGTCGAAGTATTTTGAAAAGATTAAAACTAAATGTATGTAAGATTTAATTCTAAGAACAATTAGAATGCAAAAATTATAAACTAATTAAATGTAGAAAAGGTTGAATTATGTAAACATTCTTTCCTTAATGCAATTAATTCATAAACAGTGTTGGAATCAAAAGTATAAAGGTATAAATGGTGTGTTGTGACAAATAAAAGCATTCCTGTATCTTTACCCTCTTCTGAGTGCATAAAGAATATTGACTAATCTAAAGTAAGTTCAGATTGTGTGGTAGTACTGGGTAGATTCTAGCCTACTACTCTAGATTACTCGCTGGGCCCTCTCCGTAGAAACTACCAGGGACCCTTAGTTCCAACTTTAGTCCAAATTGGTAAGGGATCTAGTCTATCACCCTAGAAACACCAATTCTACATCCATCAAGACTTATCTCCCTATCTATTTGCACTCTCCTTAGATTGTGGTTCCTCTCCTTATAAGGTTAGTGTGGTAATCACTAGAAGGGTAAAATCATAGCCCTCCTGGGTAATTATGTTTTGCAAAGAATTTTAACATCAAAATTGTCCAGCTTGCAAGGTAAATGAAGAACCGATGAAAATACAATCACAACATATGGAATAAACGAAATTTTAAACAAATTTAATCCTTCACATGTTTACTTCTTATTGCAAGGAGAAAGAAAAAAAACCACTCAAAACTTATCGGGCATAACACAACAAAACATGATTTATATTTACAACAAAGTCTTATCAATAAAAATTTAAATATAAACTCAAGTACTTATCTAAGATTCCTCCCTAAGCAATTCCTAAAGTTCCCTTTAAAATATTTCCAAACATTTGTTATACAATCAAGGACTCTCCTCTCTTACACAATCTCACCCTTACTAACTCACACACCTTTTAGAACCCCGCTTTTTTGACCAGCCAATGGCCCTATTTTGTAAAGCTCTGAAATAACTAAGCATCACTTCATGCACCTCTACAAAATTCTTAAAAATTTATTGAAACAAATTGAAAACCGCTCCTGGCAATGGTGTTATAGCACCAAACTAGGGCTATATGGTATTGGTTATTTTGAAATCGGAGCTATGGCACTAAAAGTTGGCACTATAGCGACAGATCATGTGGTGCCATTCTTCGCTCCATTTTTCGCTCATTTCGCTCAATTTTCTCTAAATTTCCATTTCCTATATCTGAAGCTAAAAACATTCAGTTACCTTCCATTAAAGTTCAATATCTTATAAAATATGCATTAAATGCATATAAAATAGCAGTCAATTCTTAAGCTTGTCAATCCCACCCGAACTTAAACATTACTTACTCTCAAGTAGACCCTTCTTATTATGTAAAAACCTTATAACTTATGGTAGTGGGTTTACTTAAAGATTCTTATAGTTTTTGTTCCATAATTGTGATAGTGAAACTTTATAGAAAAATTTTCAATAATTCAAGTTAAAACTAAAGCATAAGCATGTTTAGGAATTCTGATTTTTTATTCATTTCAAAAATATTTGAAATTTTTCAGATTTGGAAATCTTAGAAGAATTAAAAGAAAAGAATTAACTGAGAACTATACTAGTGAAGATACCAATATTTCATAAAGAGCTTAGAATTGTAAATAAGTTCTTTTCTTGTAAGTTGGTTAAAGTGAAGCCAATTTTTAATTAGGCAGCACCTCAAGCAACCCCTCACATATTTTTATTTTTAGCTTTTCACATATTTTTCTTTTTGGCTTTTCTTATCTTTTTCTTTTTCTTTTTTTATTCTTTCTAGATCATTTTAATCTTTACTTTTTTTGTGAGGTTTAATATATCTGAAGAGCCTTTAATAATTTTGAACTTCACTATCCTCATCCTAAAGTTAAAAACATCTTACATTTCTTCAAATGATAATGTGCAATAGCACAATAATGATTTTTAATAGTCTCTAATTCTTTTTTTGAAGTGTAGATCTAAGGTTTCTAGCATTTCAAAAACACAACTTTTCCTGTTTTGAATAGTAAAATCATATTCCTAACTTTATACTAAGAAAATTAACTTTAGAATTGTCCCTTATTACTAGAAAATTTTACTTAAGTCTACTATAACATTTACAAAATCAAAAAAATAATTTTCTAAAGTTAACAAACCAAAGGTTATGCTATAATAATTTTAAAAATATATAGTTTATTGAGGATAAATAAAGTTTAGTTTTAAAACATAAAAATGCATAACAAGTGTGAAGAGAGAAAAAGAAAACAATATTAGCTATAACAGGGTACTAAAAATGCAAACAATATGGTATAAAGAGTAAAGACAAGTGCTAAGCAGTGATAATTCTAATTTACATGTATAACTATATAAGCATATAATGAAGACTACTCTAACACCTAGACAATATAAACTGGAGCAAAAAGAAGTAAGAAATTATACAATAAATGAAAAGGTGCAGCACAGCAGTCCAATATTCATATAAACTTAAAAAGACAAATCAAATTAAAAACACAATAATCTAACAATAATACATTAGGTATCTAACAAAGGAAATCCAAATACAAAATCTAAAGTAAAGGAAACACAATCTAATCATCCTCCCACACATCATCATTACCAATATCAACATCCTCCTCCATCCCTTCACCACTCTCATATGGAAAAAATCTGAGGCATGTAGGAAATTCAACTGAGTGATCACCCCTAAAAATTTTCACCTGAGTCTCATTAAAAATAGCATCATAATCAACTCTCCTCTGCAAATACTAATCATTGTCATCCAAGTGTGCCTCTAATCCTTGCATCAGATCCTTTAAAGATAAAATATCTCCTTATTGTATGAATAACTGCTCCAATACAATGTCTAGAGTAGAAGCACTAGATGTGGAAGGTCTCGAGGTTGAATTAGATGGAATGTTTGAACCTCCACCCCTAGATCCTGAAGCAAGATGCTTTCCATACATTTCCAAATTAGCCTTTCTAATGGGCTTTAATGATGGCAATACTTCCTCCCATGATTCATATCTAACTCTAGATTTGATATACATGGTAGAAATGAGTTAAGGGTAACCCAAACCTCCAGTCTTCCCTCCTTTCGAGGAACTGATAATGTTTTTTATAAATGAGAGAGAGTTAATATATATTGGTTTCCCCATTTGAATACAGTAGCTCAAAGTGGCTCTCTCACAGGTTACCTCACTAAAATGATTCATAGGAAGAAGTCTAGAAGACATAAATTAATGTTAGGCTCTCAAATGAACATTAAGTATCAAAAAGAAAAGAATACCTTGTGTCCATTTTTTATCTTACAAGCTCCACGCCCTTCAACCAAAAAACAAATAATCTAATCAAGCTCGGCATCAGATGGAGTAAAATCAAAATAAAAGCGATCGGTAACATTAGACAGACCAAATATAATGTTAATCTGAATAGGATTAAAATATTCCTTGTGTCCCGTAGCAAACAACAAATCATCAGATTCATTAGGGAAGTTCACATAAAACTTCCAAAAAACTAAAATGATAGTGATGATGGTAAAATAACAAAAACTTGTTCATTTTGGTGCCACAATCAGATTTCAACTGATCCTCCTAGATGAAGAAAGCTAAGCTCTGCAATCAAATTTTTTGATTGCATATCTCTAAATCTTTCTTGTGCTTTCACATTCACAAATCTATAAAAATAAAAAACTGCTTTTCCTCTTCCTCTTTTCATTTTAGGAACATTGAATAATCTAACAAAAATTTCAATAAAATTTCCAATAAATTCCAAATATAAATTCATAAGGCTCCTACAAGCACATTCTAGGAAAAATAAGCATTCAACCATGGATTTCTTTCTATTTTCATCAAATTTTAAAATTTTTGGCTTAACCACAATGTCAAAGAAATCCAAGGTGAAATGAGAAATTTCTTATGCCAAAATGTAAATCTTACCCAATGAAGAAGAAATCTAAAGTTTGAAGTGCTAATTCCAAGTGAATCAACCACAAATCCAAGCCCTAGGAGAGGTATTTGCAAACTACGAGAGGAAGAAGATGAACCAGAGAGTAAAATGGCATGAACCCGTAATTTTCAGGCCTAAAACCTTAACTCGAGTTGTTCGGCGCTAAGGCACCAAGTTGTAGCGCTATGGTGTCAGTGCTCACCAGTACATATTTTTGAAATATTTTTCATTTTTAAAAGAGTACAACAAGCTAATATTAATGGACCATAAATTGTTCAATTCAATAAAATTTACTTTCACTATCTTTCCTTCTTTTTTTTTTCAAGTATCTCCAGTCTCATTTGCAATGGTTTGAGAGTCCAAATCAAATCACTCTGGGCATTCTAACACTAAATACTAACAACATAAACTTAACATATTTTCTTATAATCGGCATAATTTCAATACACCATACATAACATCACTTCAACAATGATAAGAAAATACAAGTATAAAACTTAATTTTTTTATACTAGAGTTACTTTACATTTAAAGTTGACACACAACTACTTAATACTCAATAACAACATATTTTTCCACATAATAATCCAACTAAGATTAATTGTTAACAACGGTATCACCCTCCTTTTTACCCTTCAAAAAGTTACGATCAAACACATGGTAAAAAAGAGCAAGAAGAAAATCTAAAGCAACTTTATTTTCAATCCATTTGCTTTTGCTATACATACTTACTTGGTAATCATGGAAGCATGTTATATGGTTGAATTGGAGTTTCATCAATCACTTCAAGTGCTCGTACTAATGATACATGTCACTCAACTTGTTATGTAAACAGTATAACTCTTCATCAATCTTCCCCTATTTTGGATAATCTTTTCGCAACTCAATTCTAGGAATCCATTGAAATAAGTTTGTGCATCCTTAGCATAAACTTATTATCATTTGCACTTCCATTACTCTCCATGAATCTTAAAGCAAGGATTCTCAAGGTTGGGATGATTCCTTCACTCGTCTCTCCCTCTACAACACTTGGAATTGTGAGTAAGATGACTCCATTTACATTTAAGATAGTTTTAACAGAGAAGAAGTGGGCAGAAACAAAAATTGGAGGATTTTAGGGAGTTAATCAAATTGTGGCGTTTTAGCGCCAGATCTGGCACTATGGTGCCAATCCCCAAAATCTCATAAAGCAAATTTTCTTGTTCCTAACTCATTTTACCTTTTAAATTAGTGTTTTGTGTCACATTAGTCATGTAATACTTAGTAAACATCATAAACCAAAAATCACCAAACAAATCAATCGACACTAACAATTATGGGTTGCCTCGCACAAAGAGCTTGCTTTAACGTCATCAACTTAACACAACCAATATTTACTCAGGTTGACCCAACATCAGAACCTTTTCATGTAAAATCATATTTCCATAAATGTAATGATTTAATTGATGTCCATTTACTTTAAATTTCCTTTCATTTTTTGGGTCTTTAATATCCACAACACCATATAGATAGACTTTCATTATAATAAACGGCCTTGACCACCTAGATTTAAGTATTCTGGAAAATAATTTTAATTTTGTATTATATAATAAAACTTTTTGTTTAGGCTAAAATTCTTTTCTTACAATCCTATGATCATGCCAGAATTTAATTTTTTTTCTTATAAATTCTTGCATTCTCATAAGATTCATTTTTAATCTCTCAAGTTCATTTAGTTGCACTAATCATTTCTCGCCAGCATCATTCAAGTTATAATTAAACTCTTTAATAGCCCAATAAGCTTTATGCTCTAATTCAACTGGCAAGTGACATACTTTCCCATATATGAGCCTATACAGTGGCATTCCTATAAAAGTTTTGTAAGCAGTCCTATAGGCCATAATGCACTATCAAGTCTAGCAGACCAATCTATCCTATTAGGATTTACAGTCTTTTTCAATATTCATTTAATTTTACAATACTTTCGTTAAACCACTGGTTTGAGGGTGATAAGTTTTGGCAGTTCGAAGCTTAATCCTATATTTCATTGTTAAAGCTTTAATCATGATATTATTAAAATGACTTCCCTAATCAGTTATGATCACTCTCGACATTCTAAGTCTGATAAAATAATTTTTCTTTGAAAATTGTGCAACACTCTGTGAATCACATTGAGGTAAAGCAACAACTTTAATCAATTTTGAAACATAATCCACAACTAATAAAATATACAAGTTTCTAGAAGATGGTACAAAAAGTTCTATAAAGTCTTAACCCAGACAAAAAAAATTTACCTTCTAAAGTAAAATTTAGGGGCATTTCATTTCTTCGAAAAATATTGTCTACTTTTTGACATCAATCAAATGATTTTATATAAGTATTAACATCCTTAAATAATGTAGGCTAATAAAATCCAGATTGTAAGATTTTAATTGCAATTTTATCTACTCCAAAATGTCCCCCAAAATCAGATTTGTGCCATTTCATAATAATAGCATCATAATCAACTTTCCTGTGTCCCCCAAAATCAGATTTGTGCCATTTTATATAAATATAGGTCATCCCAGAAGTAATCTTTTGCATCATGAAAAAACTTTTTCTTTTTTTGGCGTGTTAATCTGTAGGATAAAATGTTACTAACTAAATAGTTAACTATATCAACATACCATGGAACATGCCATTCAGTAATCATATATAATTGTTCATCAGGAAAACTATCATTTATGTCATCATCAAAATTACCATAATTTTGATGCTCTATGCTCAGTAAATAATTAGCGACTTGATTATCAGTACCCTTCCTTTCTACTGTTTCAAAATTGAATTCTTGCATCAGAAGGATCCATCTGATTAGTCTTAATTTTGCATCCTTCTTTGACAAAAGATATCTAATAGCAGAATTATCAGTATATATAATAAATTTTGCTTCAATGAGGTAAGGTCTGAATTTATCAAATGCATATACTATAGCTAATAATTCCTTTTAGTAGTGGTATAATTATTTTAAGCTTCATTAAGGGTTTTACTAGAATTGTATATAAATTTAAAAATTTTATCATATTTTTATCCTAATAGAATCATACATTAATTCAAATAGTTCTTTCCAATCAGGTAAAATAATAATAGGTGTCACGATTACTTTTTTTTTTGATAAATTGAAAGCTTTAAGAATTCTTCATTAAAATAAAAATTAGTATCTTTTTTCTAAAAGATGACATGGAGGATTGAGAATTTTAGAAAAATCTTTACTATAACACCTGTAGAAACCAGCATGTCCTAGAAAACTTCTAATTCCTCTTACATTATTAGGAGGTGATAATTCAATAATAACTTGAATTTTGTTTTCTACTTCCTTGCCATTCTTCAGAAATCTTATGTCCTAACACAATACTTCTTATAACCATAATATGAAAATTTTCCCAATTGAGAACTATATTAGTTTCTTAGCAGCATTTTAGATCTTTCATTAAATGGTCTAAACATGAATCAATGGAAGTTCCAAAAATTGATAAATATTGCATGAAAAATTCAACTCCTTTCTCAATTAAGTCTTAGAAAATTGACATCATGCATATATAAAAAGTTGCAGGTGCATTGCATAAACTTAAGAACATTCCTCTAAAAGCAAAAGTTCTATGTGGACTAGTAAATGTTGTTAACTCTTGACCCTCAATAGCTATAGGTATTTGGTGGTATCCAAAATATCCATCCAAAAAGCAAAAATACTGTTGCCTAGCTAATATATCCAACATTCAGTCTACAAAAGGTGGATAAAACTGATATTTCCTAGTGGCTAGATTTAATTTTCTATAATCAATATAGATTTGCCACCCAATAACTTGTCTTGTTAGAATAAATTCATTCTGTTCATTCAAAACTACAGTCACTCCCCTTTTCTTAGGAACACATTGAATTTGACTAACCCAAGCATTGTCATAAATAAGATAAATAGATCCTGCATCCAACCACCTTAAAATTTCTTTTTTATCAACATCATTCATGATAGGGTTCAACCTCCTTTTTGGATCAGCTCTAGGCTTATGATCATCTTCCATTAAAATTTTATTCATACTAATTGAAAAGCTAATTCCATTAATATTTGCTAACATCCATCCAAAGGCTTTCGTTTAATTTCTTAATGTCACATTTAATTTTTCTTCGTGATCTTTAGTTAAGTCTGGGGATATTATAACAGGTAATGTAGATGATTTCTCTAGAAAGGCATACTTTAAATGAGTAGGGAGAACCTTCACCTCAAGTTTGAGAGGCTTTTCAATAAATGGAATAAGAATTTTACTATTCTCATTAGCATCTAAAATTTCTAAATTTTCTTGAACATAATTTGAATCCTCAATGTTTATCTTGATTATTTTTTCCTAAAAATTATTATCATTTTCAGCTTCCAGTTCTTTTTGTTGTGTTTTTGCTTCAAAACTCTCTTGAAAATGGTCACCAATGACATAATCAAGAGTTTTCATTCTGTAACATTCACTGTCTCTTTCTTTTTCTTAAAATTTCTTAGACTTCAACACATTAATAGTAACTTCCTAGTCATTAACTCTCATAATTAACTATCCTTTTTGCACATCTATCATAGCTCATTCAGTAGCCAGGAAAAATCTTCTTAAAATGGCTGGTATTTATTTATCTTTCTCCATATCTATAACAAATAAATACACAAAAAAATAAATTTATTTACCTTCACCAGTACATCTTTTATAATTCCTTTAGAATGGGTGATAGATCGATCAACTAACTGCAGAGTTACAGTAGTGAGAGAAATCTCTCCTAAACTTAACTTTCAGAATATAGATACTTGCATGTGGTTAATGCTTGCCTAAAACACATAAAGCTTTTCCGCAAAATTTGTCTCCAGTAGTACATATAATAGTGAAGCTACCAAGATATTTAATTTTTTAAGGAGTCTTTGTAATATTGAATCCTCAAGTCTTACAACATCACTTGATACACTGACATACTTAAATGTAACACACAGTTCTAAGAAACTTGCTAAATATATATTTTTGGATCCTCAGACGGTGTTCCCTCAAACTAATTATTTTGTACCATTTGTATAATATCAAGTTTATGCTCAAATGAGTTAGTCACTACAACAAGGGTTTGTATACTTAAGTGAACTTCATCTGTTGTAGGGTTTTCATAGCTCCTCAATGGTCTTTATATGTTATGATGTTCATTTTTTCAGCAGTTTAATTATCAATGTTATTTTGTAATGTGTTCACCATTTCTTGTAAATTGTGAAATTATTTTTGTTTTCTAATTTTATTATCATTCACACTAACTCAAAATTGTATGGCACTAAATCTTTAGATCCCAAACTTTGCCTATAAAAGCAAGAATTCAACAAATAAAAATATTCTTAAAAATAATTTTTTGATTTCAGGGTTTATAATTTTTTTTCAATTTTTTAGTTTTTCAAAATTTTTAATTAAAGTACTACATGGAAAATTAAAATGCAATTCTTCTTAAATAAGCCTATAGTTCAAATAAATATTTTCTATGTTGAAAAGTTCTGTCACGATCCACGACAACGACGTCAAAAACTTGACCCAACCCGCAATTACGCAAATATTTAAGTTTCAAAAGGATGGCCAAAAACTTGACTCAATTTTTTTTAATGACTATTGTGCAAAATGGATATGATATAGAGTTTCAAATTTCATTTTTATTTCACTCACTAGGGGTAATACACAAGTATATGTGTCATTTTAAGTAATATAGAGTTTTCTTTAAAACCTAGTATCAATCTCACGGGGAAAGCTGTTGCTTCTATAATGACTTAGAAAGATTTCTATTAAAAATGTAAAGACAACTTATAGGAGAATAATGTTAAAGTCTTTATCAAAATTAAATGTATGCAATATTTAATTTTAAGCATAATTAGAATGCAGAAATCATAAACTAATTAAATGTAGAAAAGTTTGAATTAGGTAAAGGGTCTTTCTCCTTGCAATTAATTCATAATGAGTGTTGTAATAAAAAATTTTTAAAGGTTTAAATCTTGTGTTGTGACAAATTAGAGCATACCTGCTTCTTTACCCTCTTTTGAGTGCATAAAGAATATTAAATAATCAAAAGTAAATTTCAGCTTGTGTGGTAGTGCTGGGTAGGTTCTAGTCTTCCTCTTTTAGATTACCCACTAGGCCCTCTCTATAAGACCTACCAGGGACCGTTAGTTCCAACATTAAATCAAATTGGTAAAGGATCTAGCCTGTTACTCTAGAAACACCAATTCTACATCCATAAAGTCTTGTATCAAATAATCAAAAGTAAATTTCAGCTTGTGTGGTAGTGCTGGGTAGATTCTAGTCAGCCACTTCTATATTACCCACTAGGCCCTCTCTATAGGACCTACTTGGAACCCTTAGTTCCAAAATTAAACTAAATTGGTAAAAGATCTAGCATGTTACCCTAGAAACACCAATTTTACTTCCATAAAGTCTTATATCCCTATCTATTTGCACTCTCCTTAGATTGTGGTTACCCTCCTCATAAGGTTATTGTGGTAATTAGTAGTTGGGTGAAATCATAGCCCATCCGAGGAATTATGTTTTGCAACAAATTTTAACATCTTAAATAGCTAGTTTGCAAGGTAAATGAAGAACCTATGAAAATATTATCACAACTTATTAAAAGAAGTTTTAAACAAATTAAATCCTCCACATGATTACATTTTATTGAAAGGAGAAAGAAAAGAAAACTACTCAGAACTCACGAGGATAACACAGAAAGAAAACTACTCAGAACTCACGAGGATAACACAACAATATATGATTTATATTTAAAGCCAAGTCTTATCAACAAAATCTTAAATAGAAACACAAGTACTTATATTAGATTCCTCCTCAATCAATTCCTGAAGTCACCTTCAAGATATCTCCAAAATCTTCTTACACAATCAAGGACACTCCTCCTTACATAATTTCGCCCCTACTAACTCACAAACCCTTTAGAGTCCCCCTTCTTCAACCAGCCAATGGCCTCATATTATTAACCTCTAAAAATAACTAAGGGTCACTTCAAGCACATCTTCAAAGTTCAACCAAAATCATTGAGCAAAATTGAAAATTGTTTCTAACCTTATAGCGTCAAACTAGGGCGCTATGGCGTGGGTTACTTCAAGAACTGGTGATATGGTGCTAAAAGCTGACACTATAGCGACAAATCATGTGGTTCCATTTTTTGCTTTATTTTGCCCTCATTTTGCTCCATTTTCTCTAAAGTTCAATTTCCTATACTCAAAACCAAAAACATGCAAATTACCTTTCATTAATATGTAATATCATATAAAATAGCATTAAATGCATATAAAATGTTTTTTATTTCTTTGGCATGCTAGTACACATTTTCTAATCCCTAGATCCTTATATTTTTGTATAAAGGTATAGCGTCCAAAATCAATATCTAGCATCATGGACAAATTTCATCCATTGATGGCTTGTCAAACCATAGAGCATAATATCACTAATAATACAATTTACTATGTCATTATACCGCAAAATGTGTCATTCAGCAATAGCAAAAAATTGTTCATCATGAAAAATTCTCATTTATTTCATCTTCATAAACACTAGAACTCCCAGATCCAATCTCAATAAATGATCCGCTATTCAATTCTCAGTACCCTTCCTATTTACAACTTTTATATCAAATTCTTTCATCAAAAGCACCCATCTAATCAATCTTGGTTTGACATCTTTTTTTTGACATAAGATATCTGATTGCACAATGATCTCTATGAACAATACAATTGGTTCTAATCAAATAGGGTATAAATTTGCCAAAATCATATACTATTGCCAAAAACTCCTTCTCAGTGGTATTATAACTAATTTGAGCTTCGTTAAGGGTCTTACTAGTGTCACCTGCTGGACTCATCGCTGCCATTGCAGATAATTCCCTAATGTCTAATGTCAATGTAAAATGTTGGTGTTATTATTGTCGAGGAGTTGCCACTCTGTTTATCTATATTATCGCCCTATTTTCCAAGTAACTTATATGTTTGAATCATGTGAGAGATTCTCAATTGTTAAGAAACTCAGAGAAAGAAGAAAAATGGCTAAATTTTGAAAACATTAGAAAAAGGAAATGTAGAGATGATTTTCATTATGGTGAACATTATAGAGAAAATAAATTCTTGCATGAGGAAACCACATGAAAATCTCAATAATTTGAGATATAGGTATATTACCTATTCTGAGTCCTTCATTCTCTTATAAGAGCAAACTCCTTTATTTAATTACATCTTAGACAATCAAGATTGTCTAAAAAAACTCCTGATTAACATTAACACTCGTTCTCTAAGAAATTTAATGTCAAGATAATGGAAAGGAACATCAATGTTTAAACCTAGGGTAATAGGTTTCTAAGAATCTGATTTTGCCCTAAAGGTTTTATTTTTTCATTTTGTTTTTGTTAATGTCATCATATTTTATTTTATTTTGTCATTTTATTTTATTTATGTCATTTTGTTTTGTTGTTTTTTTTGTTGTTTTGTTGTCGTTGTTTTAATGTTTTATTTTGTTTATGTCATTTTATTTTGTTTATGTCATTTGGTTTTGTTGTTGCCATTTTTTTTTTGTTTTTGTTGTTGTGTTGTTTTGAGGTTCACATTTTTTTCTTCAGTATGTTGTCCTGCAAAATAAAGTTAGTACACCATAATAACATGCAAATTAAATCAATGCATAATTTGTTTTATATCTCCACTAAACCTACAAAATATAACACAATTAGCATAAAATAATGTTTAAATTTGTCAATTTAGTTGGTTGAATAATTTTTAAATGAACTGGTTAAGATGTCTATGGCTCTATCGTCCCTGGGCCATAAGTTATTCAAATCTACTTAGTCCAAAAGGTGTTTAAACCAGGATTGGAAGATTCTTGTCAGCAACCATAGATTGTGTCTTCCAAGAAATCTTCATATATCTAAACACAGATGTTTAAGTTGCACTTTTAAGTTCAAATTTGAGTTTTAATGTCTTTTATAATGAATTTTATGTCATTTATATTTATTTTGATGGGTTGATGAGTTAATTTTTTTTGTCGGTGAGTCAAATCATACATTTTTAATTCATGATGTCATTTATTTTAGGTATGATATCAATCATACGTAATAAATTAGACCTAAAACTATGGTTCAATGTAGTTAGAACCTGAGTATTTAGATGGTTTATGTTCAATTTATATGAAACCTAAGGTTAAAGATAGTTTTAGGTCTTGATTGGGTAGAACCTAGGGCATGAAATGGTTTAAGTTCAATTTTGGTAGAACCTAAAGTTTAAGATGATTTAAGTCCAATGTTGGTAGGAATTAATATTTAATATTAATTAGGTTCAATTTAGAAAGAACCCAAGGATTAGAGATAGTTTAGGTCCAATTTATGTAGGACACAAGGTATGAAGTGGTTTAGGTTCGATGTAGGTAGAACCTAAGATTAAAGATGATCTAAGTCCAATGTAGGTAGGACTTAAATATTAGTTATGTCTAATATAAATTAGATTTAGAATTTAGTTAAGTCCAATGTAGAATCGACTTAGAATTTACTTAGGTTCAATTTGGGTTAAGCCTAAGGTTTAGATTGTTTTTGGTTCAATTTAGGTTGAATCTAAGAGTTTAGGTTGACTTAGGTTTAATTTGAGTTGAAACTAAGAGTTTAGGTTAGTTTAGGTTCAATTTGGGTTGAACCTAAGGTTTAGATTGTTTTAGGTTGATTTAGGTTCAACTTGGATTGAACCTATGGTTTAGATTGAGGGACTAAGCCTAATTTAAGTAAGACTTAATGGATGGTTTAGGTTGGACTTAACAAGGTTTAAGTTTTTTAAAGCCTAATGTAAGTAATGCTTTAAGTATTACTAAATTCTAATTGTATTTAGACTTAATTAAGGTTTAGGTTAGCTTAAATCAATTGTAGTTAAGGCATAAGGGTTTAATTAAGACTAATTATGATTAGACCTAATTAGGTTTGAAGATTAATTAAACCTAATATGGTAAGGTTTAATTAGATAAGCTAATTCTAATTAAATTTACACCTAATTATGATTTAACGTTAACCGAACCGAATGTAAGTAAGGTTTAATTAGATTAATTAGTTCTAATTAGGGCTAGACCTAATTGGAGTTTAGAGTTAATTAAACCCAATGTAATTAAGGCTTAACTAGATTAATTAGGTCTTAATTTGGGTTAGACCTAATTAGGTTTAAGTTTAATTAAGCCTAATGTAAGTAAGGCTTAATTAGATTAATTAGGTCTAAATTTAGGTTAGACCTAATTAGGTTTAGGGTTAATTAAGCCTAGTATAGGTAAGGCTTAACTTAATTAGCTCTTAATTTATGTTTGACCTAATTAGGGTTTAGGGTTAATTAAGTCTAATGTAAGTAAGGCTTAATTTGTTTAATTAAGTTTAATTTGGGTTAGACCTAATTAGGGTTTAGGGTTAATTAAACCTAATGTAAGTAATGCTTAATTAGTTTAATTAGGTCTAATTTGGGTTAGACCTAATTAGGTTTAACTAGGCTTAAACTTAATGTAAATAAGATTTAAGGAGATTATTTAAGTCTAATAAGAATTAAACCTAATTTGGGTTTAAGTTTGCTTAAGCCTAATGTAATTTAGGCTTAAGAAGATTTATTAGGTTTAATAAGGATTATACCTAATTAGGGTTTAATTTTGCTTAAGCCTAATATAATTAAGGCTTAAGGGGAGTAATTAAGTCTAATAGGGGACTTAATTTGTCATAAACTTAATGTAATTAAGGTTTAAGGTGGTTAATTATGTCTAATAGGGGTTAGACCTAATTAAGATTTAATTTATCTTAAACAAAAAGTAATTAAGGTTTAAGGGGGTTAATTAAGTCTAATAAGGGATTAGACCTAATTAGATTTTGATTTGCCTTAAACCCAATGTACTTATGTAAATAAGGTTTAAGGAGGTTAATTAGGTCTAATAGGGGATTAGACCTAATTAGGTTTTAATTTGTTAAAGCTAATGTAACTAAGGATTAAGGAGTTTAGGCTTAATTAGGATTTTAAAGGTTTAAGTCATGTTTAAACCTAACCTAATTAGAACTTAGGAATTCATCTCATGTTCAAGGTGATTTAAACCTAGATATTATAATTTATTTATTCCTAATTATCACTTTTTTTACAAAGAATAAAAAGTTTTAGGGTTTAAAATATAAGTTTCCAATTTTACAATTTTTACCCTAAAAGGCTAAAAAGTCATTTTAAGTCTTTCAAAAGTTAGAAGATGTCTTTTTGGGTTTCAAACTCACCACCCTAAAGTTTCTAACTATTTTTTATTTTTATTTTCATTTTTTTATTTTTATAATTATTTTTGAAAATAATACAAAGTTTAATGAAAATTGGTAAATTTGATTTGATGAATTTTTCCTAGCCTTGGAAAAAAATCAGGGAATGTTCCTAAGGACATAAAGCTTAATCCTTGAAAATTTCATAATTTTTGGATTTATAAATAATTTTTAATAATTAAATTACTCTAGAGAGTAATTAATTAATTAAAAATTAAATATCTTTTATTGATTTCAGATTTTACTTTCATAATAGTCTTTTAATTTTTTTGAATCCAGGGGTATTTTTCTTTCATTTTTATGATTTTTTTGTGAAAAGTTATGAATTTTTTAAGATTTTAAGTATTTTCTAAATTTATTAAATTCTTAATTTCCTACTAATCTGACAATACGCAAGCATATCCTCGAAGATAATGAATCTCCATACGGCGTTATCTTCTTGGTTAGGATTTTTAAGCGGGCAGCTTGCGTGGTCGCAGTTTCATTTGTTTTGTATGGATGATTCTGCAATCAAACTACATCACAGTTGTCCGTTTCCAATACATGGAAACAGATGACATCTGGTTGTCATCCCTAAGGACTATTAACTGTAAGAAGTTCATGCTTAGGACATAAAATCTCCCTAATCTCTCCATGAAACTTCTTGGAGATTGTTCCAAAAGCTTCATCGCATCAAAGAGAACATATCCATATGGATAGTTAGCAAAGATATGATGATTTTCTTCACATTGTCTAAAATCCAAGCTAAAATTAGGGTTTGAGGCCATACCTTGGTCTGAAGAGATGAAACTTTAATCAAATTTGATAAGAACGATCATCAAGTCCTTGCGAAGCTCCACCTAAGTTCAATTTAGAATGAAATTGGATCAGTGTATGTTCTAACTGAAATGGTTTCATAGTTTCAGATAATAGTAGGCTAGATCTTGTTGGAAGGCTAGATTTCAAATGAAAACTTCTTTATGGAGTTCAGAGATGATGTTGGATTAGTTAATTTGAAGTTTAGAAAGGTTTTGTGTTGACCCAAAAAATTTTCCTGGTTTTAAGGCATGAAAATGGAGCAATTCAGTGGATTTCAGGGACTCAGGCTATGTGGAGTCAATGCTTAGGTCATGGGGAATACTTTTTATCTTAAGTGTTTCAGGGTTTGAGCAGTGTAGGTTGGTCCATCTTCTCTATGGGAGCTCTCGGGTTTGCTCTATTTATAGCCATGGAAATGTCATGGCTAAGCTTGGATATGCATTGCTTTACTTCAGGAAGGAGGAAAGGAGTTTCATGATGGCTGGAGATAAGGTTCTAACCGAATATATCCATGGATGAGTTTCCTTAGGTCTTCCATAATAAGCTCCCATTAAGTCAAGGATTGTGTTTTGGCTTTGGCTTCCTTCCATTGGGCTACTCATGTGGTGGATAGAATTCCTAGGTTGAGTTGGCTAACTCCTTCCATCTAAGCATATGAGTCATATATTGGATTTAGGGAAGAATGACTCATAGCCTCCCCTTCCCCCATTTTTATGGTTTGGTCATGATGAGTTCAATTATGGTAGGGAGAATGACTCGAGTAAGGTTTCTTCTCCCATTGGATGGAGAGTGAGGTGAGTGATGACTTAATGTTTTCTTCAATAATTTCTTAAAGGAATGACACCTCCTCCCTCCTCTCATAATGGCCTCATGATGACATTTGACTTAGGTCAAAGATTATGACTTATGGGTCTTTTATGGGTCTTGACATGTCATGATAACTTGCATGGGTCATGGGTGACCCATTAGTAATTTTTCATGAGTTGAATTTAGGATATAAGCGTAAAGCATGGGTTGGTCTTGCCGTGGGCCTAAACTATGATTTTAGACTTAAATCCTAAGTCAATGATCCTTAATTTTGCTCTCTCTCTAATTAATTATATGATTAATTAATTCAAAGAATTAAAATAATTTGATTAAAAGACTAAATTTTGACCAAAAATGGTAAAGTTGACCAAGTTTGACCAATGTTGACCATGGTCGACCATGATGGTCAAATTGAACATATGGTGATCATTTGGGTCTATGGTTGACCAAAGGGTTCAGTTTGATCGATTTGGTATTTGGGTTGACCAAATGATTCATTTTAATCAATTTTGACTAAAGTTGAACAATTGAACCAAGGTTGACAAATTTGACCAAGTTTGACCAATTGGACCTTAGGGTTGACCATTTGACCAATTTTGACAAAGTGACTACCAGTGTTGACCAAATGGTCAATTTGGTGATCATAGGGTCAAGATGATCTTAAAGCAGAGTCTGTTGTCATTTATGTTACAATCCTAGAGTGTTTCCAAGATTTGTGCTTAATAGTACATTAGTGTTTTTCCCTAGATATTAGGGTTTTGGGGCCCTCGATGAGATTTAAGGAGTCAATGTTGGTAGACTTCTTTCCCAAAATGGATCATAAATGTTATTCAAAATAGACCCTCACAATAGTGAGGTTAACAACTGGCATAGTACATAACTCAAAACATTTTATCGTGTCGTTATCCTAAAACTGCCCAATAACATAGTCACTAGCATCATGCATTAACTCAAATGGTCTCCCCTAATCAAGTGAGACAATTATAGGAGTTGTGACTAACTTTTTCATTCCACAAATTAAAGGCATTTACACATTCATGGTCAAAATTAAATATAAAACCATTTTCTAAAAGATGGCATAGAGGTTTAGTAATTTTAGAAAATTCCTTAATATATCATTTATAAAATTGAGCATGTCATAGAAAACTTATAACTCCTCTCATAATAGTAGGTGGGGGAATTTTTTCTATAACTTAAATTATTGTTGGGTTTACTTCAATGCCTCTTTTAGATATTTTATGTTTTAACACAATACCTCAAGAAACCATGAACTGACACTTCTCCCAATTTAGAACAAGATTGATCTCTTCACAATGTTTTAGTATCTTAGCCAAATGATCCAAACAAGTGTCAAATGAAGGACCAAACACTGAAAAGACATCCATAAGAACCTCTATCTTCTTATCAATTAAGATAAAAAATAGACTTCATATACTGCTGAAACGTAGTAGGTGTGCTACATAACCTAAAAGGCATTCTTCAAAAAGCAAAAGTCCTATAATTACTAGTAAATGTTGTCTTATCCTTATCCTCAGGAGTTATAGAGATTTGATGATGCCCAAAATATCTATCCAAAAAGCAAAAATATTGATGGTCGTCTAGTCTATCCAACATCTGATCTATAAAAGGCAAAAGAAAGTGGTTTTTCTCAGTGGAAGGGTTTAATTTTCTATAATATATACATATTTTCCACCTAGTGACTTGTCTAGTGAGAACTAATTCATTTTGTTCATTTATAGACACTGTCACTCCCCCTTTCTTAGGAACACATTGAATAGAGCTAACCTAAGCACTATCTGATATAAGATAGATAATATTTGCATCGAGCCACTTGAATATTTCCTTTTTAATAAATTCTTTCATAATAGGATTGAATCTCCTTTGAGGACTATCCCAAGATTTATGGTTATCTTCCATCAGGATCCCATGCACACATATTGAAGGGCTAATTCTTTTTATGTATTCTAAGGTCCATCTGAAAGCCTTTTTATTATTCCTCGAAATATCCATTAATTTGTCCTCTTGCAAATGAGTTAAATCTGAGGATGTATGATAACTATTAATTTAGATAACTTCCTCAAATAAACATACATTTAATTTTTTTAGAAGCACCTTCATCTCAAGCTCTGGGGGTTTTTTGATAGAAGGAATAAGTGGTTTTCAAATTTCTGTTGTATTTAGAATCTCAATCCTCTCCTAAATAATTTTTTAATTCTCTTCTACTGGTAGAGCAGCTTCATCTTTAGAGTCTACAAAGTTTTCCTCATTCATTTATGGCTCTAATATTTTAACTTCATAGCTCTCTCAAAAATTCCTACTATACAAATAATCAATTAAATCTATCTAAAAAAATGAAACCTCATTTCCTTTATAAAGATGCTTCATAAATTTCAATATATTAAACATAACTGGTTGATCATTTTCCCTCATTTTTAATTCACCTTTTTGCAGATCTATCATAACTCGTCTAGTGGCTAAGAAATTTCCACCTAATATTATGGGAATTTCTTTATCTTCCTTCGCATTTAAAATAATGAAATTAATAAGAAAGATAAATTATCCACCTTTATGAGAACATCTTCTATAACTCTCAATGAATAAGTGATCGATCGATCAACTAGCTAAAGAGTCACAACAGAAGGAGACATTTGTCTTAATTCTATATATTGGCTTTAAGATCACATAATGCTTTGCCATAAAATTTTTTGTCCAACTGCACAAGGGATAGTAAAGCTCCCAGGATCCTTAAGTTTTTAAGAAAGCTTCTCTGAATGATAACACTGCACCTATCTCATAATCTCCAAACTTCGTATTATTGTTAATAATTTTTTTATGAACTTTACATAGCTAGGCATCTATTTTAATGACTCAAAAAAAATGAATATTAATTATTAGCTACTTAAATATTTCCAAAAATCTTGAAAATTACTTGCCAAACTTTTATTTTTTGGAGACTTTGAGGAAAAGGTGGTGGTCCTCTTTCAAAGTTAATAATAGTTAATGAGACTGGCTTTTCTATGTTTTTGAAAATATATTCTAAAGGACTTTCAGGTTCTACAGTTTCCTTTTCAATTTCAACACCTTTCTGAACTACATCCTCTAATTCTATTCCACTCATTAATTGGTTAGGATTAATCAATGCTGCTAGGAAGAGTTCATTGGGGTCGATTGCTGAGTGAGCAATCTGTCCCAACTAGTTTTCTATGTTTTTAATTATTACAGCTTAACTTTGCAGTTGATTCCTCGTTGACAGTACAACTTCCTCCCAAGAAAACTTCTTTCGCATTAATTATGGTTTAAAGCTAAATCTTAAAGGATAAGAATGTTTATAGTTGCACTACACTGGTTATTCCAATTTCCTATAAAATTTGCTTAATTATTTCCCCATTGTTGGTTTCCCCCACCAGAATTGTTGTTTCAGTTAAAGTTAGGATGGTTCTTCTAATATGGGTTATAGAAAATGTAATAAGGGTGTTCAGTCTGATTTTAATCGCATTTAGGGTCTAATATGATGAAGTATTCACATCAACCAATTGTCCAACCGACTCAAAATTATGCAGATATTTATACTCCTTAATATGCTAAAATTTTGACCCAAAGTTATATTTAGCAGTGACGAAAGGAAAATATGTTGAGATTTTCATACGTATTTTATACTCTTTTTGATGATATTTCACTTTAAAAAAGGCATTTTTTATGTTTTGTTGCAGGAATGATGAATTAGGGTCATTGGAGCAAAAAGATGCAAAAAGGAGCAAATTNTTCTACCAGGATTGGGTGAGCTGCTAAAAAGTCAGCTAACACCTGCCCCTTAACAACCCGTTGAGGCACATACAAAATGTCAAACTCTGAGAATATCTTGGCTCATCTAGCAAAAAATCTAGCTAAGGTAGGATGCATCATGAGACACTGCAAGTGGTTTACCCTCGAGATCAAATCGACATGGTGTGAGAGCATGTAATGCCTCAACTTCTGGACCAAAAATACGAATTTCAAGCAGTGCTTTTCAAGTGGTGGGTATCTCATCTCAGGTGGTATGAAACGTCGACTAAGATAATATAGGATGTTATCTTTCCATTCTTCATTGTTCTGAGCTAAAAAAGCTCCTATCAACTCGTCAAAAGCGGCAATATAGAGAATGAGGGGTCTACCTGGGACCTACGCTGCTAACACAAGAGGATTCAACAAGTAGCGCTTGATATCATCGAAAGCAAGCTGACATGCCTCATCCTAGTGAAAGCCAACATCTTTCTTAGTCAACGCAGGATAGGATGAAATTGACCAGAAAGGTTCGAAACGAACCTCCTAATATAAGTGAGCTTCCCTTGTGGGGAACGCAACTACATCAAACTTTTAGGAAGTTCCATCCCAATGATGGATTTAATTTTAAAAGGATCAATTTTAATGCCTTTGTGATGGACAATGAAGCCTAAAAACTTCACAGATAATACGCTAAAGGCATATTTCAACGGGTTCATCTTCATTTCATTTTTCCTTAGGCGTTCAAAGACGGCCCTCAGGTTTGAAAGATGATCATCTTCAAAAAGACTCTTAATCACTACATCGTCGATGTAACACTCGACTTGATGATGTAGTAAGTCAGGATAGATGTGTGTTATAGCGCGCTGATAAGTTGCCCTGATGGTTTTTAATCCAAAGGGCATGACCATATAGCAAAATATGCCGATCATAGTATAAAACACCGTGTGCTCCTCCTCATTTGGGGCCATCCAAATTTGATTATAATAAAATAAACCATCCATGAAGGAAAACATCGCATGAGAGGAGGCGACATATATTATGACTTCTGGAATCAACAATGGAAAATCATCTTTCGGGCAAGCCTTATTAAGGTCTCAAAAGTCGAGGCAAACTCATATCTGTCCATTCTTCTTTCGAACGGGTATGATGTTTGTAAGCCATGTAGGGTAAAGAACCTCCCTAATAAATCCGGCTTTGATGATCTTTCTAGTCTCCTCGATTTCCTTCTATTCTATCTTGGGGCACATCCTCCTAGGTGTTTGTTTCACAGGAACAACACACAGGTTGACAGCCAAATGGTGTATGACTACATCTAGGGCTAACCCGAGCATCTCAGCATAGCTCCAAGCAAGACAATTGCAAAACTATTTTAATATTTATATAATCTTAACCATCATAGAATCTGATAGGAGTTTGCTATTATAAGTCGGACGAGGATCTTCAGTCGTACCAAGGTTGAACTCAACCAAATAATAGATTATCAAAGAGATGCCATCCTCGACCTCGGGAGGGCTGTCTTTAACTTCAATCTCCTCACTAGCAGAGTTGAGGGTCTCAATGTCTTCATGCATAGAAACCATTCTACATGAGGCTCTACGGAGTCCAGCCTTATTAGGTTTCTTAACATAGCCTAATCCGGTCCTTTCCCCTGGGAGTTTATATTGCCACATGGCTTTACATAACTGGGCTTGGCAAATAGACCACCTCTCGCACAACAATCCAACATCAAGTATTTTATAAATTTGAGGAGAGCAATAATAAGAAAGAGGAATATCCTCTACTTCTTCATTCTCATCTTTTAAAAGCATTACATCAGTGTTCAGTACATGAGGAATAGTTTTATAAAACAAAATGCCTTTCTCTTTAGACTCAAGTTTAGGCGGTACATAAGAGGTATTCTACTCTTCAACAATAGAGGCATGTGTAATCATCAGCTCCTTGTGATGACCTTGTGGCATGGGGCCGAAGGTTAACACCTCATCCGATAAAGAGAGTCTAGTCAAACTAGGTACCATGCCCTTCGAGGGTAACTGAAGTATCTCCCCTATATTGTCATCTTAGGTCAAATTGCTCATCGGTAGCGCCTCATCTAGCTCGGATTTGGAATTCAATGTAGCTTTGATATTTATCTTACATGCAGGCAAGATGGGGAGCTCAAGCTCACACTTCAAAGTCACGGGGGCACAATGCCTTTCCTCCTACTCTTTTACCTCTTTACCTTTAACAAGGAGAGAACTACAAAAGGGAGGTGCCCGTGGATATCCCAACAAAAATGAGATAGGGATAGATGCCTTAGGTTGTACATAATATTGCATCATCATAGACTCAAACCTCGTTAATGGAGAATGGATGAACATCACTAGGGATAGAAAACTCTTCCCCTACATGCATGTACTTGATGCATTGGTGGAGGGTAGACGGTACCTTCCATACTCATGGATCCATGGGCGTTTGAGTAGGGCTTTGTAAGACGTGTTCCCATCAACCATGTGGAACTTGGTTTTGCTCTTGAAATCTCCAAAATTAGAGAGGTAGAGTGATGGAGCCAAGAGTTTTTTTACCCTTTTCATTGAAGCCATTAAGCATAATCTTGCAGAGCTTAATCTCCTCATGCTTAAGGACAATAACTCAAGAGTTCGGATGCTAATAATATTCACTGAGGCATCGAGATCTATTAGGATACAATTTAATAGAGTTTCGTAGATTCCGACCGTCACATACATGGGACAGTTATGGTCACTGGTGCCTAAAAGCAAGTCCTCCTCAGTGAAGGTAACAACAACCACATCCGGCCGCATAGCGGCCTCCTTCATCGTGTCCTCTGCATAATGTGCATATAAGACCTCGGGCTCACGTAATTTTTTAATCAAAGTCTCTCTCAGCTCGGGATAAATAAGAAGTGCATCATAGATGCTCAAAGCGGTTGGCAACGTCTTGAGGTGCACCAACACATTATAGTCCACAATTTTTGGAGGATCATTAAAGCCTTCATTTGGGACTTCAAGATGGTCGTCTATCTTTTGGGTGATGATACCCTTACCCTTATCCTTAGAATTGGGTAAAGATACTCTAGGAGGGAGAATTTTACCACTTATGAGGCAAATTTCCTGAACCTTCTCGCTAGAGGACCCAATGGGTTTGACTTCAGCGGTAAATTCAGCAGAAGACTCGTCAAAGAAGCCCTCATGAACGATGGGCTCATTTGCATCAGTATATGTTTCACTCAAATCATCGTAATTGTGATATGTACTGCTCGAGGAGGGCAATAATGGGTATTGCTTATCTCCCACATCATCATGATTAGAGTCACCAATGTTATAATCATCAAGTATAAGAACATGAGATACAAAGACATAATCAAAACAATCTTCTTTTATATATTTTTTATCATAAAATGTACTAGAAGGAGCACTACAACCCACTCTTGCATTACAAGCAAGAAGAGAAATATCAAAAAGAAAGCTAAGAGTTGGAACAGCTATCACTATCTTCACAGAACCCTTCCCTTGGGGCTTCTCCAAGTACGGATCTGGTATCTCAATCTCTCCAGCCTTAAATCGAGCCTCAAGCCAATCTTTGAAAGGATAACAGTCTTTCATGATATGCCCCAGATGCCTATGGTAAGGGCAGTAGTCAGGCTCCTTCGTCCTCTCCACCTCGCGAGGTTTCTTTGGCGGTGGGAGTTGAAATCCTTATTTAAGTAGTTTTTTTAGCATCTTCCTGTGACAATCATTTCTAAAATGGTAGGCAAGAGATCGGGGTCTCCCTTTTTGAGGAGGTGGGCAAGTTTACTCGGCAGACATGATGGGCTTTTTCATCTTCCCATCGAATGTCATAATAGCGATGCTCTCTTCCATTCTCCTTGGAAGACCCACAAAAGGCTTTTTTCCCCTAGCCTTTTCAGTATCTTTAAAGGTCAAGGCATCTACGGTGTCCTGCAAATTAGCCACTTTTTTGATAAAATTATCAAATATTTTGATTGAATTCATCATTAGCAAGATGGAAATAGGGTCTGTTATTTTTCCCATGAGGAATGCAACCGCATGTTGTTCTTGCAACTGGGGTTTGCACTGCCAACTCAAGTTGCACCAATGAATGGTGAACTCCAACAATGGCTCGGCAGGACCCAGTTGAGCCAACAACAAATCACTCAAAGTGACTCAGTGGTGTCCTCCTGCAAAGCGTTTGACAAATGCATCTTCCAGTGTGGTGAAGGTCTTGAAAGAGCCATTAGATAAATCGACATACCATTCAAAAGCGAGGATTGCCAATGTAGCAACAAAGGGTGTTGTTCTTGAAAGAGCCATAAGAGGGTGTTGTTGTTTACAATGTAGCAACAAAGTGCTCTAAACATGGCTATATGTTGGCGAGGATTGCCAAAGCCCTCAAACCTTTTGAAATGAGAGGGTACAAATCCCAAAGGGTACAAAATATATTCATATGCCTTGGGGTAAGGTCTGCCCTTTCACACAACAGTCTCATCTTGCTAAGCTGCCAATGCAGCCTTGACCTTAGCATCAACAAAGGACTGTAAGTGTGAATTAGACGAGATATGATCGTGCTGGGTAACATCAGAAGAAGCGGCTTGACCATGCCGAGAAGGCGCCAGAGGCACTAAAGGAATAGCGGGGTGTGCCTCACCTGGAGTGGGGAGGGAAACACCATAATATCCCTCTCTTTCAATCTACAATGCCACTATTTGGGCAGTAAGAAGGGAGAGCTGGGCTTGCAAGTGAGCAATCAACTCATCTTTTCTCTGATCTTTTCGATCAACTGCGGGGCTGCCATGAGCTTCAATAGCCTCATGTTGGTCATCCTTGACGGGATCAGGGGTATAACCCTCAACATTTGAGCTCTAGGCCAAAGTGTTCACGGCCATGACCTGGCCGGTGGCCATCTCAAATTCATGGAGTTCCTCACTAGGGAGGTCATCCTAATCGAGGAAACCTTTTGACATATCCAAAAAATTCCCAGACGGGTCACTCGGGGTTAGAAGGCAATCCCTAGATAAATTGCTTTTAGTATTGATATCAGGCACCATTTTGGAATCAATTGGTAATGGCTCCAGGGTATGATCGACTGAAGGAACGATTCCCTCGGAAATTGACTCAACAGTCTCCAAAATCAGAGCAAGAGCTTTGAAAGGAGAGGAGGTGGGTGGCTTTTAGACCCAATGTCTCTTAGGTTGGTCGGGATGATATCCCTCCCATAGATACTTCTTCTGATACAAGTAGTGGGAATGATATTGGGGTCGTGCCCCAGAATTTTCACCATCCATAACAAAGGTGCTTAAATTATTAATATTAAAACAAGAAGAAGAAGGCACATAAGCATCAATATTTTTCTCTTTATTAATTTCCACTGGTACATCATATACGGACTGTGGCACTACAACAGTAGAAGTGAGAGTAGGTACAAACTCTATTGCATTGGGATTGAGCTCCATGCTTGGAGTTCCTAACACCCCAGTTGGCCTAACACCATGTGCAATGGACGGAGACCCCCCTCGGTGAGTAGTAGACCGGATAGTAGGCATAAACTCTAGTGCAAGCGCCATGCTGGGGTTCTTAACAACACTCCGGTGGGCCTAACCCCGTGTGCAACGGAAGGAGACCTCCCTCAGTGAGTAGTAGAGCGACGGGCCGAAGCCCACGTCCTACTACGATTACCTCAAGTGTGAGGGAAGTGAAGGATTTCTCTCACGGCCAACTCAGACGTCGTAAAAATTTTGGTAAGGAGTTCTCTCTCAGAAATGGGCTCTTTTCTCCTCAAAGAGATAATGACCCCAACAATTTTTTTAGATAACAGGCTTGTGGTAGCCTTATTAATAAGGATAGTTGGTCTGAGATGGCCTGCACCACCACGAGAAGGATGAGCTTTCCTGGCAATCATCATAGGGACATGGTCTTGACAACCAGAAAGCATAGAAAAGGAGTTCCGATCCGTGGGAGTTGAAGACTCTTCGTGAATTGGTACTGAGACAGTAGGAGTAACAACCAGCTGTTGGGCCCTAAGTAACCTGTTCTGGTTTCTCTGAGCCTTCCTATCCAACTTAAGAGCGGGATCAACTACCGAGGGAACCGGGACCACAGGGTCCAAGACCGCAGTAGGGGACACTTCATGGATTGTAACGGAAACAATAGGAGTAACAACTTACTACTGGGCCTTAAGAAACTATTTCTGGTTTCTCCAAAACTTTCTGCCCAACTTGGGCGTAGGATCAACGCCAGAGGGAACTGGGACCACTAGGTCCGAGAACACAGTAGGGTAGACAACAACAACAGTGGTGCCAGAAGATCGACCTGTCGAAGGCAAGGAAATCTGTGAAAACACGGAGGGATGTACCGATAGCCTGGAGAGGACTGAAGGGAACTGTAACACATTAGCATCGGGCACAGGCCTCTTTTTTGAAGAATGGGCGGGTTCGATGTGAGCTACCTCAATAAGAGCAACTTTATGTTCTCGACTCCCCTCCTTAGGTGGAGGGCACAGAGCAACAGCCTCATAAGGCGTAGGATTACCCAAGGTAATCTGGACAAGGTGCTCAAACGAATCAAAGGTTATAATACCCTCGGGAGCACAAAAAATACTAGGGGGAAAGGAGACAGAGTTTTTCCGAGTAGTCATGTATGCCAAGAAAAAAAGAAACACGATCAACAAAAAGAAAAGGTTTAGAAAATTTAATAAATAATAAAAATAATAATACAACAGCACAGACAAGTGCGAATATGCAGCGACTCAACGTTCTGAGGGTGGGAAGGTGGGACATAATACATCAAGTTGCTACCCCTAGCAATTGACGTCTAGACTGAAACCAACGTCTGATTACAAGCTCAACTAATGGCTCGAGGAAAGAATCCAGGTCACAATAATATGAGCAAAACTCCCACACATGAAGAGAGAGACTACAACCCCAGAATAAAAGTGAAACTCCTAGAATGGAGAGAGAGACTAATCCCCAACAAAGACGCCATATTACTTTTCTCGATTCCTTTTAGATCTCAGAGTAGCCTGCTTGTCTTTTTGTATGTCGCCATATAATTTAGCTATTTGAGTAAGTCTCTCTCTCAAACCAAATGGATGACTCAAAGAGAAGAGAAATCAAATAGTGAACTAACATACGACAATAATTAGGCAAACAAACAAAAAAAAAAGAGACGGGAGGCTTTTATAGGGATAATCCTCATGTGATGGGTCGAGAGTACACATATAGACAAAATTGGATTGAAGTACCTCAAAAAAAAACATCCACGAGTAGAATCTCTACATAAGCTACCCACAACCAGAGAACCAAAAAGAAATTTTTTTTTCTGTGGTCAAAAGTTTCCAAGAGAAACATATTCCTACTCGTTAATTACATCTCGAGGGATACACAAGAAGACTCTCGATGGAAGGAGTTTTGCTTTATCACTATGAACCTGGGATATAGATTATCAAAAGGTGATTATTTCATATGGAATGGTCTCGATGCTTTGAAGCTTACGCTGCACCATCAGGCGGAAGTGAATCTTCCACGTCCAAATGGGTAACGGCTTTTCAACTCTCAAAACATACAAAATAACCATAAATCACTTCAACGGGCGTATCCCAATACGTGATAACACATCCATACCATAAGGGCAGAGGACAAATTGTGATATCACAAACAGGAAGCAACTCATCAGTATCAGACCATCAAGGTGACACCAACAAAGTCAAAGGAGCAGAAGTGGCTCAACATGGGTAGTCAAAAGGTAGGGAAGAGTAATCATAGGTGGTAAAGGTAGCAAAGTCGGTGTACCATGGATGATTCATCTCAAGCAACTAGGACCCTAAGTCTAATTGGTCGTGAAGGTAGCGACCCTACACAAACTGAGATTCTCGGTCAACAATCTGTGAATTGTATCATCTGCGGGAACCTCGGTAGCCCTAAAGTTAAAGGAAGAAAACTCTATATTATGACTGTAAATTGGAGCTCCATGAGGTGACACTTATACCTGCCTAAGTGACAATGATGCATTAAGAAAGAAGAGAAAATGTAGGTTTAGCTACAAAGCTGGAAAAGCTCCAAACAAAAGGACTTACACGCCGTCTAGGTCGGGGAGCCTTCAAAGACCCTAGGCGCCCTAGACAACCACCTATATGAAGGTGTGCTGGGCCAGTCAGGTTGAAAAAGAACGGGGACTGACCAGAGGAAAATATGTTGTGATTTTCATACCTATTTTATATTGTTTTTAATGATATTGCACTTTAAAGAAAGATATTTTTGATGTTTTGTTGCAGGAATGATGAATTAGGGTCATTGGAGAAAAAAGATGCAAAAAGGAGTGAATTTGGAGCGAAAAGGACCAAAAGGTGGAGATTTGAACTAGGCTACCTAAGGCGTCCTCGACCCCATCGACGGTGAGTTTTTCCTGAGGCTATAGGATAAAATTCTCAGAAGTTCGCCCTCGAGGCCCCCGAAGGTGAGCTCGACGGTTATTCCTACTCAAGCTTTGAATAAGGCCAAACTTTGAAGGGATGCTTAGGCAACTCTTAGGAAAGCTCATCCACAACTTTAATAGACTATTTTAGCTGAAAATGGGAGAGCCTGGAGAAGGAGGGAAAGAATTTAGGGAGTAAATGAAGTGCTAGAGAGAGTTCCTAGAGATTAGAGGGGTTCCAATATTGTGAGGAATTCTACGAGAAATTGTAAAAGTGGAGGGAAAGTAAGAGATTTCTTCCTCCTTGCTACTTCGAAGAGGAATTCTGTGTGATGTAAAGAAAGGAAGAGATTCAGAGGAACTTTGAGGAGTGTTCTTGGGGAGAAACTAGAGATAAGTTATTTACTTGTTGTAGTTTGTATGACTTTGATTTTATATATGAATTCTGAGTTTTTTTGTGTTTTTCCCATGAGATCTGAGTAGTTTTATCTGTCTTTCTCCTTGTCTTCAGATTTGTAAAATGGTGATTTGAATTGGTGAAGCCATGAAAATGTTTAAGAAATTGTGATGATCTTTTCACTTCAATCTTAATTTACTTTCAATCTGGCCAATTGATTTGTTAAAATATGTTGAGTTTTACAAATAAAGTGAGGATTACATCCAAGATTCAGGGAGGTCAAAGCCCTTGGAAATTGGGTGCAAATAAATAGGGAAATAATATTACCGGGCGTAGAATTGGAGATTTTAGAGTGACAGACTAAAATCCCCAATTCAGTCCTATCGTTTGGGTTCTGAAGTGTAGATGTTAGCCCTCGGGTGAGGGGAACATGGGAGCTCCGAAGTGAGAGCCAGCATAGGCGCAGATTTAGTAAATAAGCGTAGGATTAGTCAATGTTCTTTATGCCTGGACCAAAGGGTAGAGAATAGGTATGCTCCTATTTGGCACATTATAAATTGAACTAATTCACTTTATCCATTTACTATAATTTCTTGACAAGGAGAATGATGCTTTCTTATATATTGAATATCACAATTAGACCCTCTCCTTAGTATACTTAGTTATTTAATAATTATCAAATTTACCTATTTATTTCAATTGCCTATTAGTGACATATAAGAAAATTGAACTTTGTTTTTGTGATTAAAGTATTGCTTTTCTAAAATTTTGGTTCGCAGTTCTAAACCACTCCCTATGGGATCGATATCTAGGACTCCTTTAGAGCCATATATTACTTGAGCGATACATATACTTGTGTTGATAAGTGTGACTTTACAATTATCGAATATTTATTACGTCCATATTTATCTTGTATTTTTAAGCATATATAAAGTGGCGGTCAGGGACTCCTCCTTGGGACATACAAATATGAATGCTGTTATCTAGAGCGGTCCTAAGTATTGTGGAGGCCCTATTAATAATATATTCAAGAAAGTAAATGTTATAATTTTTAAATCCTAAATATTTTAATCCTAAATTTTAAATATCTTGAATATTTTATTTAGGATTTTGTAAAAAATTAGTAATTTAAGTCCTAAAGAGCTTATATTATATCCTGAAATCACAGATAAAGTACAGAAAGAAAACAAGGAAAATACATGCAAGTGCAGACATGCAACATGATGCAAAGAGAAAAAAAAATAAGTCAAATCAAAATAATAAACAGGCCAGTGCCACTGGGTCGGCAACATATCCTAGAAAAGAAAAAGGCAGCGTGACTCTACATATACATGCATGAGCCTAAGTCTACACATCAATATGAAATACAAAATTAAAATACAGGGCACGAGTATCTACTCTTGGTCCCCTCCACGTGGTTCCCGCGCTAACATATCGGAACCTTTGGTCATATCTTATTTCTGCTATAGAACTCTCCTAGTCTCTAAAAGTACATAAAGAAAAGACAAGACTCGATCCTGCATGAAAAACAAGTGTCAGCAGGAAAGCTCACATGCATATAATGTATGATGAAGCATGCCTTGAAAGTAGGGGAGCTAATAGCACCTACAAGAAAAATGGTCATAAATCATTATTTGTTCCCCACTAGAGCGATACCTGTGTGTGTGCATATAAATAGGCATGGCTCCCCGTAGAAGAACACCCTAACACACTACCATACATATGCAGCATGCAGTCACACCAGAAGCATAATGCAAAAGAAAGATGTCTAGCTAAGGCAACCAATCTAGCAAAGAATATTTTCCAGACATCAAAAAGAGTACCTAACAATTTAAATCGTAGCCTAGGATGTCATCTAATGACAATTTTGTCAACCTAGTATCTAAGTGCGGGGTACGTCTCGGTATGGTATTACTTTGTCGGGGTCACTTTGTTGGCCCCGTGTTAAGGATCCAAAGAAAGTACAAAGTGTAATGAAAGGGAATGATACCATCTAGATTTATTAGATTCTTAGCAAAGTCATACTCATGTCAGTCCCGATGTCTTAACTCGCATTGCTCATCGAGATTGACCCAGCAAGCAATGTTTGTTAAGGCATCGAGACCAACACAAGAGTCACTCTCCTAATAGGTTTGGCTCGCTATCAATGCAAACATGCATATGCAAATGCAGATGATTAACCAACAAAAAGTGATGATTATAGCATGGGGCATGGATTCAAACAAAGGTTGGCATACGGTAGTGGTAGTGGCCCTAAGAAGATGGGCATGTCATGGCGGCAAAGGCCTCAGGAGGTATGCCGATTAGGCGGTGACCTACAAAGAGTAGGCATGCCATGATGACAGGGGCCCCAAAAAGATGGAGATGTGTCCTGGTGGCAGTGGCCGCAGGAGATATGCCGATAAGGCAGTATTAAAAAAAGGTGTGCATATCGTAGTGGAAGTGGCCCTAAGAAGATGGACATGCCATGGTAGAGGCGGTCCTAGAAGGTATACCAATAAGGCAGGAAAAACAAAGGTGGGCATACTGTAGTGGCAGTGGCCCTAAGAAGATGGACATGTCGTGGTGGCAGTGCCCCAGGAGGTATGCGGAAAAGGTAGTGAACTGTAAAGAGTAGGCATGTTGTGACAGCAGGGGCCCCCAGAAAGATGGGCATGCTATAGTGGCAGTGGCCCGAAAAGATGGAAATGTCGTGATGGCAGCGATCCCAGAAGGTACGCCAATAGGGCAATAACCTATAAAGAGTAGGCATGTTGTGACAGCAGGGGACTCAGAAAGATGGGCATGCTATAGTGGCAGTGGCCCCAGGAAATGTGCAAGTCAAGCATAAGATCATAATCATGTAGACATACAAATGCAAGATGGGATGCAATAATGTATTCAAGCATATGCGCTACAATATGCAAAAATGCAAACACAAATTCAAGACAATATGATGGTGCAAGTAATTAGTCAACTTGGTCAAGAAATCCGGTCGAACGAAAGTGTCATATCAACCAACTCAGGAAAGCCAATTGAAATGAAGTGAAATGCTCGCCGGGCCGGGACGACTAGACGAAGCAAAGTGAAATTCTCGCCAGGTCAGGACAGCTAGAAAGAGCAAAGTGAAATGCTCGTCGGGCTAGGGCGGCCAATCGGAATGAAGTAAAATGCTTGTCGGACCGAAGCAGCCGATCAGAGAGAAATGAAATGCTCTTTGGGTCGGGGCAACTAGACAAAGCAACGTGAAATGCTCGCCAGGCCGGAGCGGCTGATCGGAACAAAGAATGCTCGTCAAATTGTGGCGGCCAGACATGGTGAAGTGACATGCAATGTAATATGCAAAATGCAACATGCTAATATATACATGTAACAGGGAGCCATTCCCATGCTAACAATCTCACTGGGGAACCTAGGATCGATATATGAAAAGATGGTGATTGTCGCCTTTGGTTTGACGAGGCAAGTGTTGAACTTCTCCTTGAATCCCAATTTCATGATGTCTCCAAGCTTTGCGTAATAAGAGAATGACTCGTATTTTCTCATTTTGTAAAGATCTACTATTCGACCTTTCTAAAAGATCGGGACAACCAAAGGAAAGGAGAGCAAAGGGAGCTCCAACCTCTAGAATCTTTGTGCTAGGGCTAACAGTCAATTAAGATTCACTCAGATACTGTAGGGAAAATTAGTTACTCAAGGGGATCCTAACATATAGGTCACCTCTAGGAAAATAATCGATCCATCACATCGGCGCACCGCCGCACCAACTTATGCCGGCGCAAACACCTCTTGTGGGTGATCGAACCCACTCTCCTATTACACCTACAACTTATGGCCAGCTATGACATAAAATGTGAAGGGGAAGAAGGGTTATACCATTGTGTGGTTTGTACGAAGTCTAGAGATGTCCGGTGGGAGCTTTAACGTGAGGTGGAAGTCCTTCGTACCCTCCCGAACGATGTTGATGCCCTCTGTCTAGCGAGGTGTCCGGTTGGCGAAAAAGCGAGGCAATGGATGCTAGCTTATCAGCAATGAGTGCGAAAGTGAAGGAGGTGCGGGAGAAATCCCAAAAAGTAGAAGCTTCTCCTCACCATTTTACTCCGGCATTTTACTTCGGCGAAAACGCAACGCTGGCAAGGCAAAAGCCAACAAGAGGAAGGAAATCTTGCGAGGTTAGCATGGTTGGCTGAGAAAAACAACAAGAAGAAGAAGAAAAAGAAGAAGGAGAAGAAGGAGAAGAAGAAGAGGGAGATCAAGGAGAAGAAGGAGAGAGAGAAGAAGGAGAAGAAGGAGATGAAGGAGAAGAAGAAGAAGAAGAAGAAGTAGGGAGGAGTCGAGCGAGGGGTGGTTTTTACAAACACAAAAGGAGGAGCCAAATGAGATTTTTGTAAAAATGGGAGGAGCCGAGTGGCATTTTCACAAAAATGGTAGGAGGAGCGAGCTGTTTACGAAAAAATGGAAAAAGTAGCCGGAGTTCTATTGTTTTGTCCCGTATATGAGCGGGATTTTGGGAGGGATGCAATTTTTTTAATCCCTTGGGGAAGAGCCAAGTTTTCCCCTTTTTTATTTTTAAATTGATGCTAACAAGGAATAGTATCATAAACAATATGAGATAGGTGTATTAGAAAGAAATGAGAGAAAGAAATATGGGTGGATAGAGATAGATTGAGAGAAAAAGAGAGTGACAGAGAGACCATGAGTGAATAATAAATGTGAGCGAGAGAATAGTGAGAGAGGGTAAGAGTGAGAGTGGGAAAGTGGTAGAGTGAGAGGAGAGTTGCAGGAAAAAAGATAGAAGAAGAGTGAGAGAGCAAGATTGACAAAGGGAGAAGAAGGAGAAATATCCCTCCCTCCCTCCTCATTATCTCTCTCTCACTCACCTATCTCCTCTCCATCTCGATCTCTCTTCTCTCTTTTGTCATCCCTTTCTTCCTGACCCTTGTTCTATTTTTTCATTCTCTCCCTCACTCTATCACATTACATTTCTCTCTTTGGCTCTTTCCCTTTTACTCTCTCACCCTCTCTCTCTTCATCTTCTCTCTCCTTCTCTTACTTCATCTCTTTGTCTCTCTTACACTTTCTCTCCTTGCCTCTTCATTAATCCTTTTCCATTTATTCTTAACTATTCTCTTTCACAATCATACTTACTCTAATCCTCTCAAGTTCTCCAACTCTCACCCTCCCTCTCTCCTACTTTTTCTCTCTGGCCTTCTACCTTCTCTCTCTTTCTCTCCATCTCTCTCTTCTCTTCTCTTCTCTTTACTTTTCTCTCTCTTAATCTCTTATTTCTCTTTGTTTCTCCCTCCCTCTCCCGCTCTCCCACATGTTCTCTCTCTTCATATCTCTCACTCTATCTTCTTTTACATTCTCTCCCACTCTCTCACTAGTTCTCCCCATCTTCTCTATTATTTATCCACACTCTCTCTCATATCTATCACACTCTCAATAAGTATCTCCTTATCTCACTCTTGCTCTCTCACTCCTCTCTCACATTCTTCTTCTCTACCACCTACCTTTACTTCCTCATTCCCTTCTTCTCTCTCCCTCCCACCCTCCAACCCTTTTTCTCATAAACAAAGAAATAAAGGAGAGTGACAAAGAGATAGAGTGGCAAAGAATGAGCGAGAGAGAGAGAGAGAGGAAGAAATAAAGGGGGAGGGAGAGAGATATCTAGAGTGAGAGGAAGAAAGAGAGAGGGAGAAAGAGTGAGTGAGAGAAGGGGAGTCAAGGAAGGAGAAAGATGGAGAGGGAGGAAGAGAAAATGAGAGAGTTTGAGAGAACAAGAACTAGAGTGAGGAGACTTTACGAGAGAAAAGAGAAAAGGAAGAGTGAGAAAGGGAGAAAATATTGAGCAACAATCTGAGAAATAAAAGTAGATAGGAATAGAGTTAAAGGGAATGAGAGATAGTGAAATAATAAATGAGAGAGTGAGAGAGGTTGATAGTATAAGGAAGAGAGAGAGGAAAGGAGAGGGATGGAGGGAGGGAGGGATGGAGAGAGAGATAGAGAAATAATTGAGGGAGAGGAGAGTGAGATAGAAGATTGAGAAAGAAGAGCTGGAGGGAGAGACAATGAGAGATATCATAAGCAATAGAAGGAGAGATAGAAGGAGATATAGAGAGACTAAGCAAGAGAAAGTGTGATATCCATATTACCCCAGGTTCTACATATAATTCAGTTTGTTCCAGTCTTGGGACACTTTTATTGTTTGGTTTCTTACATCTCATTAGAATTTCTATCAATTATTTTTTATTTTGACATAGCACATTATCTGATTTTTTTTATTGTGATAGATTATGTAAAATTTAATTAAAAATGATCAATTAATATTCAAATTCTACACAAGTATACAAATTATTATCAAGTAATAATGAAATTTCTATTTAAGCCCCAAATATCGATCCTATGGGGAAGGTTTAAATTGAAAATGACAAATTTACTAGGAAATTCACAGAAAGTCGACTGAAATCACTGTCACTAATTTTAATTGTTGAGATGTAATCAAAAACAAATTTCTAAACTATTATCAGATCAAATACTCAAAATTTAAAATAGTAAATACTAATCTATTAACTATGTTTATGTAACAGAGATTCTTATGTAAAAAAACTTCCTTTCCACTACAATGAGATAAATGTTCATAATATGTATTGTGTCAAATTGGAATAATTTTAATTCTCTACCCTGATACAGTGCATAGAAAATCATTAGATAACATCAGTGTTTAGTCCTTAAATCCGTGGCTAGGCTAGAAGGATACCGGCTCCCACTCCAAAACTCCCACTTCCCTTCACCTGAAGGTTAGCTCTCGCTTCAGTTTTTAAACACTAAGACTGAATTGAAGATATTAGTTTGTCACCTTAAAGGTACTTCAATTCTACACCCAACAAAGAATATTTCCTTATTTATTTGCACTTAATTCCATAAATGATGTTTTCCTTCATGGAATCAAATATGATCCTTACTCTATTGTACAACTCAAACTCCATTTCCCGGATCATATGTTTCGTAACACATTTTAACAATTCAATTGGCTAGATCAAAAAGTAAATGAAGTTCGGAGTTGAAAAGTCATCACAATTTATTTTATAATTTAATATTGGCACATTCATATTATCTCTTTATTTCACCGTATCTCAGAGTAAGAAGAAAGATAGAGGGAACTACTCAGACTACATGAGAAAGAAACAGCAAAACACAAATTTTATATATTAAAAAAAGTTCATATAACATTTATAAACAAACAATACATATATGAAAACTCTTTCTCAAAGCTTATCCTTAGTAGCCTTCCTTAGAAATGCAGGAAGAAGGTATCTCTCACTTTTTTCCTTCTCCAACACTCTTACAGAAAGTTTCACACTAAATCTCACCATAAAAAACTCTAAACTATGAAAAAAAACTCATTGATTCACTCCAACATGGAAGTGGAATGGAATGACGTGGTTTGAAAAATGAAGTAGAGGAGTGAAAAAACGTAGAAGAGCGCTTTTTTTAATGAAATTCGACTCCAAATAGAACCCAAGGTCGGTTCTCAAATAGGTGCCTCCAAAAACTCTTCAAAAATTATCCAAATACATTGAACCTTCTGGAAAAATGGTCTGCACCCCCTTTGGTGCCGTCAACGCTGGTCTGGCGCCGTCGGCGCTGAGTAAAAAATCTCTGCGTTAATTTGTTCTACGCTGTCGGCGCTGTCAGCGATGAGCATTTCTTCAAAAACGTCATTTTGACTCCAAATTTCATCCTTTTTTCTTTCTTTTTGCTTTAAGCCCTAAAAATCAACAACCTGCAAGAAAACATCAAATATCTTCCATTAAAGTGCAATATCATAAAAAATTGGTATAAAACATGGGTCTAAAAATGCATATATTTTTGGTGTATCACACATCTGATTTTGAAATAAGAACATCTATCCCCACAATCTTGTCTTGCATAAATGCACATCAATTTGGTATCAGAGCCTCACGATTCTTGAACACATAATTTTCTTGTTGGGCTTTTGTGTTCTTGTTGGATGTTTCTTTTTTCATTGGTAATTAATGAGATTAGTTATTTTCTTGTTTCCTAGGTCCAATTTTTTGTCTATGTATGATTTTTACAAAGTAATTCAAATTGTTTTTATTTCGTAATTAATTCTTCAATTAGCTGCTCTCATAATTATTCATAATTGTCTTGTTAATATTCAAATCATTATTGCTCCTACGATTGTCCTCGTTATTATTCATATCAGTTGTTCTATTTATTATCCAAATTGTCCAAATGAATGTTCATGTTAATGTTCAAATCATCTACTTCTTCATATTCTTTATGATAATTGTTGTTCTTGATGTGAAATTTTTATTTTCATTTCTTGTTATTTTCATTTCTTGAAATACAAATCATGTTGATGTGATCTTGTTATGTTAATTTCTTGTTATTTTTTTTATTTGTTGATGTTTTGTTGTTCTTGATATCATTTCTTATTCTTGATATGATTGTCCAAATCAATTTAGTAGTGCATTTGTTTTTATTCAAGATATTAAAATTTTTATTTCATTATCACATCCCAATATTTTGCTTACCATTTCATTTTTCATTATATTTTATTTTCATTTATTAATTGTAGTAATTTAGAATTTTATTTGAGTTGTTAATTTCAAATTCTTGTTTAGCTACCTTCATTGTAAAACCCCAAGCATGTCCCAACGAATTTTCAAGAAGAGAAAAGGCAACCTCCCATTCCTAATCTCCAATTTCAAGCATTGGTGGGGGTGATGAGAAGAATGACGAGGATTGAGTTAGAACAAATTCATGAAAGATTTGAACGAATAGAGAGGAATCCAACAAAGACAGCCATGAAATATTTCCAATATGTAAAGGGAGAGAGTTCCATCGAGAAGAGTGAGAGAGGAGGATGAAGAATATTATGAGGCTAGATTTAATGAAGAGAACGATATGGATTTATTTATTGAGAGGAGGCAGTATGGTGGACAAGCTAGAGACATTAGAAATAGAGATGATAATAGCTTGGTAGGTACTAAGATGCGCATTCATTCTTTTCAAGGCAAAAATAATGCTGAAGCCTATCTTGAATGGGTGAAGAAGATGGAATTAGTGTTCGACTGCCACAACTATTCTGAAATAAAGAAGGTAAAATTGGCCACCATTGAATCTACTGATTAAGATATTATTTGATGGGATCAATTAATGTTGAGCAGAAAGAGAAATTTAGAACCTCCCACAGAAACCTGGGAAGAAATGAAAGTTGTTATGAGGAAGCGATTTATGCCAAGTCATTACTATCGCAAGTTGTATCAGAAGTTACAAAGGCTTAGGCAAGGTAATCGAAGTGTGGAACATTACTATCAGGAGATGGAGATTGCCATGATTTGGGATAATGTAGAAGAGGACTGAGAGGCTATAATGGATAGATTCTTAAATGGTTTAAACCTAGAAATCAAAGTTAGAGTGCAAATCCAACATTATGTGGAGTTCGAGGACATGTTACATGTGGCCATCATGGTAGAAATACAAATCAAAAGGAGGGGTGGCCCACTTTTATCAACTAGTATGGGTTCTTCATGGAAGCCAAATTTTCAAAAAATAGAGGATAAACCAATTACAAAGTCCAAACCCGAGCCAAGACAAGAGACAATCAGCCAAGGAACTCAAGGGAAAATCGACCCTTCCACTTCTATAAATTGAGACATTAAATGTTTTAAATATCATGGCAAGGGTCAACCAATATCCTAACAAAAGAATAATAGTGATAAGGGACAATGGAGAGATTGGGACTGATGAAGAATCATAAATTGACTCTATACCACAAATAGAGGACATTGAATGTGAAGAATATGCGGTCACAAGAGAATTGTTAGTCACAAGAAGGGATTTAAGTGTGCAGACCAAGGTTGATGAGGGAATTCAAAGAAAAAACATTTTTCACACTAGGAGCCATGTACAAAATAAGGTATGTAGTCTGATCATTGATGGAGGAAGTTGTACTAATGTTGCTAGCACTATTTTGGTTAAAAAACTAAGACTGCCAACCATCAAGCATTCCTGACCTTACAAGTTGAATTGGTTTAATGATAGTGGTGAGGTGAAGGTGAAAAAGCAGGTTTTGGTCTCATTTTCCATTAGAAAATATGAAGATTAAGTATTGTGTGATGTAGTACCAATGTAAGTAGGTCATTTGTTACTAGGCCGACCATGACAATTTGACCGACGAGTTAAACTTGATGGTTCAACTAATAAATACTCATTTGAAGTAAATGATAGAATTATCACTCTTGTGCAAATCACACCAAAGGAGGTCTATGAGGATCAAGTGAGATTGGAAAATGCTTATTGTCAAACAAAAAGGAGTGATCAACATAAAGAGGTTGAACCAAATGAGAAAAAAGGAAGAAATGGAACAAGCAGCCCTTAAGAGAAATGAAGAAAGAAAACAAAAGAATTTTTATGCAAAGGCAAGTGAGATCAAGAGAGCATTATTTTTAAACCAACAAATGATTGTACTTCTTTTCAAAGAGGCATTCTTAAACATTAATGAATGTGACAATACTTTGCCTAGCTCTATTGTTTCTCTTTTGCAAGAGTTTCAATATGTCTTTCCTGAGTATATTCCACATAATTTACCGCCCATTCGAGGGATTGAGCATCAAATTGATTTTATACTAGGAGCCACCATTCCAAACCGTCCAGCTTATAGAAGCAATCTCGAGGAGACAAAAGAGTTACAAAGGTAGGTTGGGGAACTAATAGAGAAAGGCTATGTGAGAGAGAGCATGAGTCCATGTGCTGTTCTAGTAATTCTAATTATGAAGAAGGATGGGTCTTAGAGAATGTGTGTGGATTGCTATCCATCAAGAATATTACGATAAAGCATAGACACCTTATTCCTCGCTTAGATGATATGCTAGATGAGTTACATGGATGTTCTGTGTTTTCTAAGATTGATTTAAAAAGTGGATATCATTAGATTAGGATGAAAGAAGGTGATGAGTGGAAAGCTGCTTTTAAGTAAAAATATGGTTTGTTTGAATGGTTAGTTATGCCTTTTGGTTTGACTAATGCACCTAGTACTATAATGAGACTAATGAACCATGTTTTGCTAGCTTTTATTAGAAAATTTGTTGTGAGATATTTCGATGATATTCTGATATATAACAAAAACTTGAAGGATCATCTTGAACATTTAAAACTTATTTTAGATGTTTTGAGAAAATAAAGTTATTTGGTAACTTGGAAAAGTGTACCTTTTGCACCAATAAACTTTGTTTTTTAGGATTTGTTGTGAGTGTACAGGGTATACAAGTTGAAGAAGAAAAGGTGTGTGCTATACATAAGTGTCCTAGTCCCACTAGTATAAGCAATGTTCGTATTTTTCATGGACTTACTAGTTTCTACCAACGGTTTATGATAGACATTAGTATCATAATTGCACCAATCACTGAATTAATTAAGAAGAACGTTGGGTTCAAGTGGGGAGAAGCCCAGGAAAATGCATTTCAATTGATCAAGGAAGAACTAACCCACGCCCCTGTTTTGACATTGCCCCTGTTTTAACTTTACCTGATTTTTCTAAAACATTTGAAATTGAATGTGATGCTTCAGGAATTGGAATAGGTGTTGTGCTTATGCAGAAGTGAACACCAATTGCTTATTTCAGTATAAAGTTAAGTGGGGCCACCTTAAACTATCTAACTTATAACAAGGAGATGTATGCATTGGTTAGAGCCTTAGAAACTAGCAGTACTACCTTTGGCCTAAGGAGTTCGTGATTCACACTGATCACGAGTTCTTAAAGAATTTGAAAGGTCAACACAAGCTAAACAAAAGGCATGCTCGTTGGGTAGAGTTCCTTGAGACATTTCCTTATGTCATTTGATACAAGCAAGGTAAGGAAAATGTAGTTGCTGACGCTCTTTCTCGAAGGTATACATTACTATCTACTATTGATGCAAAGTTACTTGGTTTTGAACATATTAAAGATTTATACCTTGATGATGTTGATTTTTGTAATGAATATCAATCTTGTGATAAAACTGCTTGCCATAAATTCTTTAAACATGATGGGTCTCTATTTCGAGAAAATAAGTTATGTGTGCCTAAAAGTTCTTTGCGAGAAATGCTTGTACAAGAATCTCATGGAGGGGTATTAATGGGACATTTTGGAGTTGCAAAGACTATAGCTATTTTGCAGGAACACTTCTATTGGCCACACATGGGGCAGAATGTCAAGAGGATTTATGGTAGGAGTGTTACATGTCGACAAGCTAAATCTCAAATGAAATGCTACGGTTTGTATACTTCCTTACCAGTTCCTAATGCACCTTGGATTGATATTTCTATGGACTTTCTGCTTGGTTTGCCTATGACTAAACGTGGTAGAGATTCAATTTTTGTGGTGGCGTATCGATTTTTGAAAATGATAAATTTTATTCCATGTCATAAAATTGATGATGCTTCTAATATTGCAGATCTGTTCTTTAGGGAGATTATAGGATTACATGGTATGCCTAGAACAATTGTTTCTGAAACAGATCCAATTTTCTTAAGTTACTTTTAGAAGACCTTGTGGTGCAAGTTAGGAACCAAATTGTTGTTTTCTACTACTTATCACCCACAAACTAATGGTCAAACTGAAGTAGTAAATAGGACTTTGTATAATTTGTTAAGGGAAATCATAAAAAAAAATATCTCTCTCACACCCATCTCTCACCCTCTTCCTCTCCCTCCTCTGCTCCTTCCTCCCTCTCTCTCTTTTTTGCTCCCCTCCTAGTCTCCCCATCCTCTTTCAATCTCTTACTAATAAACTTCCTCTCTTCTTCCACTCTCTATCTCTCCTTCTCTTCCTCCTCTTATCTCATTCTCATTCTTTTTATTTCCACCTCTTCTCCCACTCTTTGTCTTTTCCTCTACCTCATCTCTCACATTGCTCTCTCTTTACCCCATCCTCTTTCTACCCCATTTTCTCTATCTCTCCTTCTCTCTCTCCTCTTATCTCATTCTCATTCTCTTTATTTCTTCCTCTTCTCCCACTCTCTGTCTTGCCCTTTACCTCCTCTCTCACAATGCTCTCTCTTTACCCTATCCTCCCTCTACTCGATTCTCTCTCGCACTTCTCTCTCCTTTCCTCTTCCACTCAACTTCTCTTCTCTCTCTCTCTGTCACTCACACACACACTCTCTCTCTTTCTATCACTCACTCCCTCCCTCCTTACTTATCTCTATCATTTTCTCTCTCTCACTCTCTCTCACTCAACCTTTCTATCTCTCTCAATCTCTATCTCCCTCCATGCCTCTCCTCACATTATCATCTCCCACCCCTATCTTTCCCTCTCCCTCTCTCTTATTCCTTGTCTCACTCTCCCTTGCTCTCACTCTCTCCCTCTATCTACCTCTCCCTCCATCCATCTCCCTCTCTCTAACTCACTTTCCCTGTTTTATTCTATCTCTTTATCTCTTTCACCCTCCCTCCCTATCCATCCTATGCCTCTCTCTCCCACCTTCTTTCCCTCTCCCACCTTCAATGTCTCTAACCCTCTCTCCTCTCTTATCTCTAACTTCCATCTCCTTACCTTTCTCTCTAGCTCCCTCTTTCTCACTTTCTCTTTCCATCTTTCTATCTCTCTTATTATTTCTTTTTTTTCTCATTTACTACTTAGCTCCCCTTCTTGCTCAATGTCTCTACCTAGATCAATTTTCCTATAATCACTTACTCTCTCTCCCTCTGATCATTTTTTACAAAGAAAGAGCTAAAGAATATAGATAATAGAGAAAGATAATAAGAAGGGTGATAGAGATGGAGAGCTCGAGAAAGTGATGAAGAGAAAGAGGGTGGAAGGGAGAGAGTGAGAGATATAAAAAGCCAAACAGTTGATACAAGGAAATAGAGAGAGGGAGAGGGAGTGAGAGAGAGGGAGATGAAAAGAGTGAGAGATAGAGAGCTTAAGGAAGAGGGGGAAAATATATATAAAAAGTGTAAAATAGGGAGAGAAAGGGATGGAGTAAGAGAGGGGAAGAGAGAAACAAAGAGAGCAAGAGTGAGACAGAGAAGGATAGAGTGTGAACATAGGGCTAAAGGAAGAGGGGGAAGTAGATAAAAAGTTTGGGACATAGGAAAAGAAGGGGATGTAGTGAGAGAGACAGAGAGAAAAATAAAGAGATAAGAGAGATAGAGTGAGAGAGGGGGAGAGAGATAGAGAGATAAAGTGAGAGAGAAAGGATGGAAGAGCGAACAAGGGATCACATATCCCTCACATTCTCTCTCCCTCCCTACCTCGCTCTTTCCTTCCCTCTGTTTTGTCCTATTTTTTCTTTCACATTTCACTCTCTTTTTATCTCTCGATCTCTCCTATCCCTCCCCCTTTCTCTCTATCTCTCTCTGGAGCTCTCTCTACCTCTCTTACTCAATTTCTCCATCTCTTTCTTCTTTCCTTCAGAAGGGATAGGGAGGAAGGGAAAAAGAGAGACAAGCGAGAGAAATTATGCAGGTAAGAAAGAGAATAATAATAAGGAGGTGAGGGGAAAGAGAGATAAAGAGTGTTTCCCTCACTCACTCTCTTTCTCCCTCTCTTCTCTCACTCTCTTTAACTCCGTTTCAGTGTCTCACCTATATTCTATTTCTCTTTATCTCTTCTTGCATGCTCCCATTCTCTCTATCTATTTATAACTCTCTCCCTCTCTTCATTACACTCTCTTATTTTGTCTCTCACTCTCTATCTCTAAAGCTCTCTCCTTCTTTCTCTTATTCTATCTCTATCTTTCTTATTCTTGCTCTCCTGCTCTCTCTCATGCTTTTCTCCCTCTTTCTCCTTGCTAGAGGTTTATAGAATGAAAGTGATACAGGGGAGAGAGAAGGAAAAATAGAGTTAGATGAAGAGAGGAAGAGTGTGACCATATAAAGAGGGAGAGAAGATTGATATTTTCCTCTCTCTCAAACCTCTTACTTTGTCACTTTTGCTCTATCAATTAATTTCATTATCTCTCCCTCCATCCCTCTCCCTCACTCACTCTCATTCTCTCTCCTTCCCTCTCCCCTTCCTCTCTCTCACTCTCACACATCTCTCTCTCACTCTATCTAGAACTTTATCTCTAATCATATCCTTGTTCTCTCATCTCTCTCTCGTGATGGAGCAAGAGTGAGAGGGGTAAAGAACAAGGAGCATGAGACAGAATGTGAGAGTGAAAGAAAATGAGAAAGAGGGAAGGGAAAGAGAAATTGGGAGATAAGACTAATATCTTTTGATAATTTAGGTGAAGAGAAGAGAGATGAAGAGAGTTAGAGGGAATAAAGGAGAATAAGTTAAAGGTCAAAATAAAGCTCCCACTTTTTCTGTCTCTCTCTTGCTCTCTCTGTCTCTGGATCTATCACACTCTTGTTCTCTCTATATCTTGCTCTCTCTCTATCTTTGTCTCTATCACACTCTAGCTCTCTCTCCTAATCTCTTGTTCATCGCTCAACTCCCTCCCTCCCTCTCTTTTTCTCTTTCTTGTTGACTCATCTTTCTAAAAATGAGAGTGTGTGGGTGGGAGAGATAAAATGAGAGAGAGAGAGAGGGAGGAGATAGATAGAGAGATAGAGAAAGAGAGGAGAAATGGAGATAGAGTGATAAAGTGATGAGAGAAAGAGGGAAAATAAGGGTACAAGAGAGAGAGGCTCAATCTCTTTCTCTCTCCCACATTTGTCTCTTTCTCTCTCTCTCTCCCTCCATCCATCTCTATGAGATAATTAGAGAGAAAGATGGGGAGAGAAATAAAGAGTGAGAGTTAGAAAGAGAGAAGGGAACTGGTTGATAGAACAAGAGAGAGGGAGATATATAGTAAGAGAGAGAGAGAAAGAGATAGATGTCTCTCACTCTCTCTCATGTAAGAGAGAGTGAGATGGAGGGAAAGTTTGAGAGAGGGAGAGGTAGAGGGAGGGAGAGTTTAAGAGAGAGAGGTAGAGAGAGGGAGAGAAGGAGGAAGAGAGAGATGGTGAGTGAGAGGGAGGAAGTGAGGCGGAGAGAGTGATGGAGAGAAGTAGAGAAAAAATGACAGAGTAAAACAATAGAGAATAATAAGAGAGAGGTAGAAAGGGTGTGAGAGAAAGAATGATAAAGGAGAAAAGTGTATGAGAGATAGAAATAGTGAGGGAGGAGAAATTAAGAGTGAGCAAAGAGTGAGAAAGTGATGTAGTAAGATAGAGAGAAGTGTGTGGGAGAGAGTGAGGGAAGATGAGCAAGAGATAATGAGCAAGAAATATAAAAGAGGTGGAGAGCTAGAGGAAGAGAAAGAGTGAATGAGTGAGGAGCAAAAGAGAGAAAGTGAGGGAAATGGAGAGAGAGAGAGAGAGAGGTGAGAGCGTGAGAGAGAAAAAAAGAGAGTGAGAAGAAGAAAGAGAGAGTGGCAGATAGTGGCATGGAAAGGGAGATAGGTAGAAAGTGAAGGAGCAAGAGGAATAAAGTGTTAGAAAAAGAAGAACAAGAAAAAGAGAGCGAGAAATTAAGAGAGAAAGGAAGGTTCAGAAATAGAGAGTGAGTGAGAGAGAAGAGAGAAAAAGAGAGGAAGTGAGTGAGGAAGGGAAAGTTGTAGTGAGAGAGAGAAAGAGGAAGAGTAAGAGAGTGAGAGAAAATGAATTCCGCTGAGAATGAGAAAGAGTTGAGGAGAGAAGAGAAGGAGAGAAGTGAAAGGGAGATAATTCTCTCTCAATCTCTCACGAACATCCTTTCTTAAGATATAAACACCGTGATAGTGCAAGAATGTGAAAGAGAGGAGAGAAAGCTAGATGAAGGAAAGGTAGATAGAGAGAGCTTTCTTTTATTGGAAGAGGAGGGAGTGCATAGGAGGGTTAGAGTTGGAGAGAGATGAGATAGAGAAAAATAGGGGAGAGAGCTCTCTCTCTCTCTCTCATCTCTATATCCTTATATCTCTTGCCCCCTCTTTTATTTTCTCTTGATATATGTCTCTATCTCCTTCCCCCTCCCTCCCTGTCCCACCTTATCCCTCTGTCTCTCCATCTCCTCTTTCTCTTCATGCTCTTTTTTGTCTCTCACTCTCTCTTTGCTCTATCTCTCTATCTATTTATCTATCTAAATGAGAGAAAAGTGGGAGAGAGAGAGACAATATATGAGAATGGGGGAGAAAGGAGATGAAGGAAATATAGCGTTAGAGAAAAGTGTGTGAGAGGGAGGGAGAAAGCGAGAGCATGAATGTGAGAAGCATATGGAGCCATAGAGAGAAAGTAAAAGAGGAGAGAGTGTCAGAGAAAGTGATAGAGATAAGATGGAGAGATAAAAGAGAGTGTTTGTGAGAGTGTTGGAGTAGGAGACAGTGAAAGAGAGGAGAAATCACCTGTTATGCCTATTCTGGTGTAGTGGTTATCTCCACTGCAAGGATAAGTCAAAGTTAATATTGATGGCAGTTTCCTTTATCCCCATGCTGGTATGGGAGGTATCTTTAGGAATTGTAAAGGTGTTTGTCTGCTCTTCTTTCTGTCTCCTACCTTTGTCAGGGATCCTTTAGAAGCTGAAACTTTGGCTTTATATTGGACCATCCTTCTTGCCAACAGATTTGGTTTTGATCACCTCTGGGTGGAATCTGATTCTAGTACCTTAGTGAACATTATGAATGGGGCCACAGATAGCCCTTGGCATCTGATATACTTAATTAAGGAAATTCAGCATATTGGGAATGGTTTATAGTTTTTTGTCTCCCATATCCACAGGGACGGTAATAGGCCTGCAAATTGGCTTTCTAGAGTGGGGCTCCAAAATGACCACACTTTGATTAACAAATCCTTTAACCCTCCGTTGTAATTACTTTTGGAAGGGGATTTGTTACCCCTACCTTTTGTTAGATCAAATTTACCATAGGTTTTTGAGGGGCTCACCTTGCTTCTTTTTAAATGTCCCAATGTTTGTAACTTTTATGGATTTCCTCTAATATAGTTGGAGCAGTGCTCCTTCCATTAATATATATAGGTAATNGGAGACTATTTCATAAATTCCTCCTTACTAATGATATTCTGAAATTGAAAGGTTTAAGGTGTCCTTCTTGGTGTGTTTTATGTAAAAAGAAGGAGGAATCTATATATCATCTTTTATTCAATTGTTACATTGTCCAATTGATTTGGGAGACTTTCTTAAGTCAGGCAATGTTATCAATTCTAAACCTGTCTTGGGGGAATTTTTTCGGTATTTGTATGATTGGCTGGATAGAAAACTTTTTGTGGTGCCTTGCATTGTGGCTTGGTTTGTTTCGATGGCAAGGAACAAAATGATGTTTGAGGAAACTGAAGTTGGGGTGAAAACAGTGGCTAATCATTGTATTGCTTATGTACAGAAATTCAACAAGTTTAATAAATTCCCTCAGATTTTTCCACATGGTGCTCAGGATACCTCCACTCCTATTATTCCTATTCTGGTGAAGTGGTTATCTCCACAGCAAGGATGGGTCAAGGTTTATATTATGGCAGTTTCCCTTATCCCCATGCTGGTATCAGAGGTATCTTTAGGGATTATAGAGGTGTTTGTCAAATCTTCTTCCAGCCTCCTACCTTTGTCAGGGATCCTTTAGAAGCTGAAACTCTGGCTTTATGCTGGGCCATCCTTCTTGCCAACAGATTTGGTTTTCATCACCTCTGGGTAAAATCTGATTCTAGTACCTTAGTGAACATTATGAATGGGGCCATAGATAGCCTTTGGCATCTGATATACTTAATTATGGAAATTCAGCATATGGGGGATAGTTACAGTTTTTTGTCTCCCATATTCACAGAGAAGGTAATAGGCCTGCAAATTGGCTTTCTAGAATGGGGCTTCACAATGACCACACTCTGATTAGAAAATCTATTAACCCTCCATTGCAATTACTGTTGGAAGGGGACCTTTTGTTAGATCAAATTTTCCATAGTTTTTTGAGGGGCTCAGCCTGCTTCTTTCTAAGGGTCCCCTTGTTTGTAACTTTTATGGATTTCCTCTAATATAGTTGGAGCAGTGCTCCTTCCATTAATATATATAGGTAATGCCCTCAAAAAGTGGAGTTGGACCCTAATCAGATGGCAGACATCTCATTATCCATAACCAGAGCATATGGAGCAAGTGGTTAAGGAGAACTGGAAAAATGAGTCACATCCTGACCCTTTCACCTGCTTGTGGCAAAAGCAAAAAAAGGTAGGTAATGCCCTCAAAAAGTGGAGCTGGACCACTTTTGGAGAACTGATGAAGGTTGTGGATAAGGCTGAACAGGAGTTGCAGACTTTGGATGAGGAGCACAGCAAAGGAAATATTGTTGAGAATTCCCTTTTAGAGGCCAATGAGAAAGTTCTTGCTGCTATAAATTGGCAAGACCAGTTCCTTAAACAAAAAGCTTCCAAAACTAAATTCACTGAACGGGATAGAAACACAAAATTCTATCATGCTTGCATCAATTACCAGAGGAAATGCAACACAATTCACTGCATTAAAGATCATAATGGTAACTGGATTAGGAAGGAGGAGGAGATTGCTTAAAGTGTTGTGTTATATTGACAACAACTCATGAAGGATGATACTACTGATAGAGGACAAATAGATAAACACTTGTTCTCAGAAAGTAAACAGTTTACTGCTAATTTAAAGCTGATTGATATTCCTGAAGAGGAGGAGATTAAGAAAGCCTTGTTGTCCATTGACAACAGTAACTCAGCTGGTCCTGATGGATTTACTGCAGACTTCTACTAAAAAGCTTGGGGGAAGATCATGGGGGAGACTATACAAGCTATTCAACACTTTTTCTAAGGCCACCCTCTCCCTATTTACTTCAATGCTTCTTCAATTGTTTTCATTCCAAAGAACTCTATTAAAAATAGCTGGAGTCACTTCAAAACCATAAGCCTTACCAATGTGTTCAACAAAATTATCAGTAAAATTCTGGTGAGCAGACTCCAACCAGTGCTACCCCAGCTGATCAGCATCAATTAAGTAGCTTTTTTGAAAGGGAGAAGTATAGGGTACCTAATATTATTAGCTCAAGAACTGTTACAAGACTTGGAGAGACCTTGTAGAGGAAGAAATGTTATTTATAAACTGAACCTAAAGAAGGCTTATCATATTGTAAATTGGGAATTTATCATGGAATGTTTGGAGGCTAGAGGATTCTCAGGGGAATATTGCCAGACCATTAAAAGATGGTTAGAGGCAAATTCCAACTCAGTCCTCATAAATGGAAAGCTCATGGTTTTTTCAAGCAAATAGAAGCCTTAAACAAGGTGACCCTCTCTCCCCAACTATTTTCATTTTGGTTTTATAGTACCTATAAAAACTCATAGATGGCAAGGGGAAAAGGAACAGGCTCAATGTATATCACAACAAAGCTAAGATGGATATAAGCCACCTTATCTATGCTGATGACATCCCCATATTCACAAGGGCTACCAAGGGTGCAATACCTTGATGAGTGCTTGAACAAGTTCCAACAAGTATCTGGGCTGATAGTTAATAAATAAAAATGCCAATTTCTAATAAGCAAGAGAGTTCCTATTCCAATCAGGCAGTGGATGGCAAAATTCACAGGCTTTTCTACTATGAGCATTCCTTTTAATTATCTGGGCACCCAATTAGTCGGAGGTAGAATCAAACAGACACAGTTTGATGAGGTTATAGACAAAATCAATTCCATCCTTCAGGGGTGGACTAACTCTTTCTTATCCATGGGGGTAGGATCACCCTTCTAAAGAGAAACCTCACATCTATCCCCCTCTATACCCTCCAAGTGGCTAACATGAAAAGAAGCACTACTTTGATGCTGGAGAGAAATTTTAACAGATTTCTTTGGGCTGGGAACAGGAAGCAAATGATTTGGGCTAGCTAGCAAAAAGTGGCTAAACCTTACGAAGCTGGAGGTTTGGGTTTTAAAGGTCTATATCATATGCAACAAACTAGCATGTGTAAACTTAGACAAAATGAAATTTTGTGGGCTAACTTCATGATGGCTAAATATTGTAAAAATGTTCACCCTGGAGAGGTTACCAAGAAGGTTGGAGACTCCAAGATTTGGACACATGCTCAAGGGGAGAGAAGAGATTGACAAATATCTTATCTGGGAGCTGGGAAAGGGAGAGATCAACTTCTGGAAGGATAACTGGTGCCATGCTGATCAATTGGAGCCCCTCCAAAATGAAAAAAAGATAGAATTACTGGTTAAAGAGTGTTGGAATGACAATGAGTGGTCTGAGGATGCTTTGAACAAAGTCCTGAAAGATTCTACTGCTAGAAGTATTTCTAAAATCCAGTTTGATAGAAATAGAAAAGACAAATTCAGCTAATTAAAAGAACTAGATCCAACCTTTCAAAGGACATATATAATAACTTATTCAAATGGGAAGATTCCAAGTGGAATATTAGCAAGTGACAAAAATTCTTAACCCCCTCCATGCTATTCTTTTCTTGGAGAATCCTAAATTATTTAATCCCAACAAATGGCATATTGAAGCTGTAAGGATTAAATGGCCCTTCAAGATGTCACCTATGCAAAAATAACCAAGAATCCAGTGATCACCTCTTTTTCAGATGCATATTTGCTAGGGAGGTTTGGAATCAGCTGATATCTAACAGTAACCTGAACCTGTTGAATGTGGGCTGGGGAAATTTGAAAGACAGCTTGAGAGACTGGCCGAAAATCAACCTGATGCCTCTCCCATTCATTGTTGCTTGGTTTATTTGGAATGCTAGGAACAAGGTGAAGCATGAGGACAGTGTGCCTCCTTCTGCTACTGTGGCAGCTAACTGCCAGGCCTATTTACATAAGCTGATAAATTCAAAGAAGTTCCCTCAGATTTTGAAGGCTATGACCAATATTGATATCCAACATCCTATGGTTATTAAGGTTAAATGGGAGAAGCCCCCTTACCCTTTCATTAGAATAAACACAGATGACAGCTTCACAAATAAGAAAGCTGGTATTGAAGGAATCTTCAGAGATCACACAGGCAAAGCTTTGCTCTATTTCAGAGCCCCCTATATTGCAGAAGATGCTTTGGAAATAGAAGCTGCTGACCTTTATTGGGCATTAAAAATTGCCAAGGATGTCAAGTGGTTGTGCATCATTGCTGAAGTGGACTCTTCACACCTGGTGGAGCTAATCACTGCCACCACCTCCCCCCCTTGGCACATCAACCATTGGATCTATAGAATAAAGAAGATCATCACTGAGATCAAGTTCCAAATTAAGTTTAATTATAGGGAAGCTAACAGGCCTCCTAATTTCTTGGCTTTGGAAGTCTCAAAATTGAGCCATGCTGTGGTCTCAACTATTATCCCTCTCCCTCTACAACTTTTACATAAGGAGACAAACTTCAAATTCCATATCTCAGAATTTAGAAATGAAATCTTGGGCTCTCCTCTAAAGCTTCAACTCATATACTGATCAAGCTGGCTATCCACCTACTATTCCCTGTCTGGTTGAATGGTTCTTGATGTTTGTTTAAGTCATGCATATATAAATATTTATCTATCACATATATATATAGATATTTAAATTTTGTTTTAGTTTCCTTTTGCTAGAGTCCTACATGTCTGAGGTTGGGTATCCCTTGGAGGGTGCTATGTGAATTTTGTTTGAGTTAGGGAACCCTCCCTCTTTTGTAGTCACTTTTATTATCAACATGTTAGAAGTCGAATAATGCTCCTTTCATCAAATTTATATATAAATATATATATATATATAATATATATATTTCATTTATCTTCTTCATGGTGGCGGCTGCTTCCCTAGCTCTCCTAGGGTTTCTGTCTCAATGGTGCTGTCTTGCTTCCCTCTAATCATCCCTGACTGTGATTGTGTTTCTCCTCAACCTTCTACAACTTCCAAGAGGTGTTTCACTGGTTTGAAAGTCTGTTTTCTACTGCTGTTCTAACCTGAGTTTTTCAGTTACTGTTCTATTGGTTATTCTCTCTATTTTCCCTACATGTGTTTGTTGTGGCTGTTCTTAATGGCCTCTCCCATTCCCATTGATATAGATACTAGCATCCAATGGTCTAAAGCCACTTTTGCTGATGTGGTGGGGAAAGGTTTTGAAACATTACAAAAAGTGGAGAATCTTGTCTTACCCCAAGCCTATCATGATTCTAATCTTAGTAAAGGAGATTGCTCCTATGTGAAAGCTTTAAGCAGAAAAGGAGGCAAGGTGACTGTTGTGATCTCTGATCTGGAAATCAACACTTTGGCTAAGGCTCAAAAATTCACCTTGGTGGGCAAATTTCAGTTCAGCCATCCTAAAATGGATAATATAAGGAAGTATTTTGATGATTTAAAGCTGGTTCATGCTTGGAAAGTTGGACTAATGGAGGCTAGGCATATAATGATTGAGTTAGCTAAGGAAGAGGATTATGCAAGGCTTTTTTTTCTAAGCAAGTTCTATTTTTGGATGGCATATCTATGAAACTGCTGAAATGAACTATTGATTTTGACCCATCAAAGGAACCTCCTATAGTGCCTATATGGTTTAAGCTGCCTGGATTGAAGCTTCATTTCTTCAACCACCAAGTTCTTTTTACCATTGGCACTGCCCTTGGAAGACCCATGAAGCTGGATGCTCCCATCTTTAACCTGTCAAGACCTTCTGTGGCAAGAATCCTAGTGGAAAGGGATATCACCCAACCTGAAATTGATGAAATTTTACTGGGTACAGCTAACAATGGCTATTGGCAGAAAATAGTTATGGAGAAAAGACCATATTATTGTCATAATTGTAAGATGTCTGGACACACTGACAATAGATGCTTCAAATTACATCCCAAGAAAAAGAATACAACCTCTGGAATGTCAACTTTCCCTAAACAACCACTTACCACACCACAGCTGGATCCATCTTCTCCCACCAAAATCTTAACCCAAAACCCAGAATCTAATTCTCTACCTACTTCTATTAGCAATATTTTTGACTACCCACCCTTGGTGGAAGTCCTTCCTGATGATCATTTTGATGGAACCTCTCTTTTGCCCTCCCCCTCCACTCTTGCCCCTTCCCAATCTAAAGACCCTCATGCTGAACCATTTTCCCCCATTACTGGGACTGTACTTCCTGTTGAAGGCCCATCTGAACCTACCACTAACCGGATCCCTTTGCCCCCTCCCCTTAGCTCTATTAAGGTTCCCTCTTCTCTTGGTGAATTCTCTGCAATGTGTTCTGAACTGGGAAAAGCTGTCTTGCCCCAAGGCTTAACTTTAACTCCTTGTATCAAGGAGCACACTGACCTTCCTACATTGCAGCCCAATATCATTAATATTGTGGATGATAATGTGGTTCAAAATCTAAAATTAGATCTAGAGGAAGAATGGCAGATCCATCAGTCCAAAAAGGAAAAGAAGCTGATACATGAGCTGTAGCATAATGCAGCTACCTTTGGAGAATTCATGTCCAAAAGTTTGGAATCTCTTCCTAGAACAAGGAGGAGAGGAAAAATGATCAATGATTAATCTACTTTGCCGTAATGTTAGGGGATTGGCACACCCTAGGTCCCTTAGCAGATTATTGCATCTGAATAGGGTGTAAAAACTTTGGTACATTGTTCTTCAAAAACCAATGGTGTCTAAACATAAGGATAGAATAATTAAAAAATTTCATGGATTCCACTTTGCTTCTAGCTGTAACAATAAGATTTGGTTACTCTGCAGGAAAGAAGTCTCTTGGAAAAACCTTGTAGATCATCCACAGTACTTACATTTATCCCTCTCTATGGCTGGCCATTCTGCTCGTGCTACTTTTGTCTGTGCCTCTAGCTCTTTTGCTGCGAGAGTGGAGCTTTGGAAGGAGCTCCTTAACCTAAGCACTAACACCTCCTCAAAATGGCTGATTTGTGGTGATTTCAATTGCATTACTTTCTCAGATGAGAAGATTGAAGGCAGACCTTCTGATACTAGCAAAATGAACTTCTTCTTAGACAACATGCATATGGCTAGACTCTATGATTTGGGTTTCTCTAGCAACAAATTCACTTGGAGAAGAGGTAAGGTTTGGGAAAGAATTTATAGAGCTCTTGTAAATGATCACTGGATTAATGAATTTTTCCATACTTCTGTCTCTCATCTATCAATGTCTGGTTCAGACCACAGACCTTTATTGATCTCTATCAGTAGCTCCATAAACCACTCCAAAAATAATTTCAGATATTTAAATGTCTGGTCTTCCCATCCAGACTTTTTGAACCAAGTTAGTACTATATGGACTAGCTATCATAACAACAATCCTTGGGTGAAATTATGGATTCTACATAAACGGCTTGCTGCTAATCTCAAAGCCTGGAATTGGCAGACCTTTGGTAATTTAAACATAAGGGTGGTGGAAACTGAAGCCATGGTAAATGAATTGGAATCCAAATCAGCCTTAATCCTAATTTGGAAATTGATCTTCACAATGCCTATGAAAGAATACTGAATACTATCCACTTGTAGGAACAACTCCTCCATCAGAAAGCTGCTCAAAATCATTTCTGTTTGGGGAACAGAAATTCCAAATATTACCATGCTATTATAAATCACATAAGGAAATGTAATGAGATTCATAAGATCAAAGATTCCAAAGGAGTTTGGCTGAAAACTCCCCAAGTTATTGCTGATAGTACTGTTGAGCATTACAAAAGGCTCTTCACTAGAAGTGAGGTGGCTATGACTGAATTTAAAGGCAATTTGTTTGACCACTTCAGAAATTATACTTCTACTCTCAAGCTTGTTGACATCCTATCTGAAGAGGAGATCAAGATTGCACTAAAATCTATTGATAGCAATAAAGCAACAGATTCTGATGGATTCTCTGCTCACTTTTACAAATCAGCTTGGAATGTCATTAAATAAAAATGATGTAGTGGATGCTATGCAGGCCTTTTTCACTGGTATTGAACCCACCGAGTTTTTCACCTCATCCACCATTGTCCTTATCCCTAATGAGACTGTGTGTAATAGATGGGACCAGTACAGACCCATAAGTCTCACCAGTGTGATCTCTAAAATCATTAGCAAGATTTTGGTGGCCAGAATTCAACCTCACCTTAACATGATCATCAACAATAACCAAACTGCCTTCATTAAAGGTAGAAGCATTGTGGACAATGTTCTTTTAGCTCAGGATCTTTTCCAAGATTTAGATATAAGAGGCAGAGGAGGAAATCTGGTTTACAAATTGGACATTTGCAAGGCTTATGACACCATCCACTAGGATTTCATTGAGGAGGTTCTGCATGCTAGAGGCTTTAATATGGACTTCATAAGCTTAATCAGAAGATGGCTAAATAATAATGCCCACTCTATTCTCATCAATGGAAAGAGACATGGTTTCTTTACTACCTCTAGGGGAATCAAACAAGGTGACCCTCTATCCCCTACTATTTTTATTCTTGTCTTTGACTATCTTTCTCTTATTCTCAACCAAATTCCAAACATATCTCCTCACAACCTGTTCAACCACAGTTCAAACATTGCCATCAACCATCTTTCATATGCATATGATATCATTCTTTTTTCTAAGGCCTCTAAGATGGCTACTAACTATTTAGCTTTTTTGAAAAAAATCACACACTAGAAAATTTTTCCTGACCTTTTCAAGGCCAACTCATTGGCAAATCAAACTATTTTGCAGCACCCCCTTATTTACTGGATCAAACCTCCTGCTGGTTGGCTGAAACCCAATACTGATGGCAGCTTCTATAGGTCCTCTGCTGGCATTGGAGGTGTCTTCAAAAACTCAAATGGTAATTGTCTCTTACATTACCAGACTCCTGTTTTTGCTGTTGATGCTCTGGAAGCTGAGACATTGGCTATCTTTTGGGCCACCTTGCTTGCATCTAATGCCAAGTTTTATAATCTGATAATGGAGACAAATTCCAAGGTCATGATTAGCATTCTCCTTAATAGTATAACCTGCCCCTCGCACATTATGAAATGGAAGAATAGAATTTCCTATAACTCTCAGGGTCTTAATCTGAAATTCACTTTTATACACAGAGAAGGTAACAAACCTGATCATTGGCTTGCTCAGGCTGGTGCTGAGGCCGACAGACCCAATGTATCCAAGAAACTCCCCCCACCACTTCAATTACTTCTCAAGGGAGACCTTTCTAATTTTCCTTTCTGCAGATTGTTGTAACCTTCTGTCCTTTCATTTTTTGGATTTTCATATATATATGCTTTTACAGAAGGTAGTTATATATATGACTTTAGTTTCATTTATATATATACATCTTATTGNATTTTCATATATATATATGCTTTTACAGAAGGTAGTTATATATATGACTTTAGTTTCATTTATATATATACATCTTATTGATGTATCCCCCCCCTTTTGTATTCACTCTGTAACTCTCTTTGTTTTGGTAACATGTATAGAGCCATGAGTTGCTTTTTTTGTGAAAAAAAAAATTTATACATATAGATATATATATATATATATATATATATATATGCTGTGCAGTTTGGGCTGCCCTCCCAAGGCTTCTCCTTTCATGGTTCTATCTTCTTTCCCTAAAGGAAGAATAGCCAGAGAAAATAAAAAAAAAATAGTAAGCTGTATTCTAGGTTTACGGTTTTCATGTAGCATAGAGGAATACAAAAACGAAGAAAAATAGAGTCAAAGTTCAGGGAAGGGGGAAGGTGTTTATTTGGGGATCGATCTTATGGCGCAGGTTCAAGTACAGCCACAAGCACCAGTTTCCGGTGCAGCTGCGGTGGCGACGAACGACGGAGGAGTAGGGCAATTTCCTTCAACGTCGCTATACATGGGGGACTTAGAGATGAACGTAACCGACTCACAACTGTTTGATCTGTTCAGTCAGGTGGGGCATGTATTGTTTGTGCGCGTTTGCAGGGATATGAACACCCGCCGATCTCTTGGCTACACTTATGTCAATTTCGGCAACCCTGTGGATGCGATGAGGGCATTAAATGTGCTGAAGTTTACCCCGCTTAATAATAAACCTATTCAATTTTTGTATTCATATTTGGATCCTAGTGCCCGAAAAAGTGGGACAGCTAAAATATTTTTGAAGAACCTGGATAAGGCAATAGACAACAAAGCTCTTCAAGAAACATTTTCTACATTTGGTACCATTCTTTCCTGTAAGGTTGCAACAGATCCTTCCCGACAGTCAAAAGGGTATGGTTTCGTTCAGTTCGATCGGGAGGAAGCTGCACAAATTGCAATAGAAAATTTAAATGGTATGCTTTAGAATGATAACCAAGTTTACGTTGGACCTTTCCTTCATAAACATGAAAGGGAGAATTCTTTGTTTAAGATAAAGTTCAATAATGTCTTTGTGAAAATTCTCTCCAACTCCACAACCGAAGAGGATTTAACAAAAATTTTTGGAGAATATGGAAAAATGACGAATGTTGTTGTGATGAGAGAGGCTGATGGTAAATCTAAGTGCTTTGAATTTGTTAATTTTGAGAATCCAAATGATGCTGCACGGGCAATTCAGGAGCATAATGGGAAAAAATTTGATGATAAGGAGTGGTTTATTGGCAGAGCACATAAGAAAGCTGAAAGAGAGCAAGAATTGAAAGTGAGATTTGAACAAAGTATGAAGGAGACTGCAGATAAGCATCAAGCGGCTAACTTATACTTAAAAAATTTGGACGATAACATTGGAGATGAGAAGTTGAAGGAACTTTTTTCCATTTTTGGTACAGTTACTTCTTACAAGATCATGCAGGATCCTAATGGTATCAGTACGGGTTCAAGATTCATTTCCTTTTCAACCCCCAACAAAGCTTCTCGTGCTCTTGCAGAGATGAATGGAAAAACGGTTGGCAGCAAACCAATTTATGTTGCACATGCCCAACGCAAAGAAGAGAGGAGAGCTAGATTGCAGGTTCAATTTTCACAAATGCGGGCCGTAGCACAGTTAATCCTCGTGTTCCAATTTATCCTACTGGAGCTTCTGGAATCGGACAACAACTATTTTATGGTCAAGCTCCACCTACTCTTATACCACCACAGCCTGGATTTGGATACCAACAACAGCTTGTTCTTGGGATGCGGCCTGCTGGAGCTCCAATGCCAAATTTTTTTGTTTCCTTGGTATAGACCGATCAATAGACCTAACGACTAGCGGGTAGGGGAGCTGGGGCAAGACCCATGCAGCAGAGTCAGCAGCCAATGCATCTACTTCAGCAACAGATGCTTCCTAGGGGACGTGCCTATCGTTATACTTCAAGTCGCAGTATGCCCGATATGCCAATGCCTGCTGTTCCTGGAGGAAAGCTCTCCGTCGCTTACGACATGGGCAACATGTCCATCAGAGACACGATTTTATCGTGGCCTCTTCCCATCGGTACATTGGCTTCTGCTCTCGTAAATGCTGCACCTGAGCAGCGGAGAACAATGCTGGGTGAAAGCCTACACCCGCTCGTCGAGCAACTGGAACGTGACTATGCAGAAAAAGTGACAGGGATGCTGCTGGAAAGGGACCAAACTAAGGTGCTACATTTGTTGGAATCACCTGATGCTCTGAAATCCAAAGTTGCTGAAGCCATGGAAGTGCTGAGAAATGTTGCCCAGCAACAGCAGCAACAACAGCAATCAGGTAATGTGCCCTCTGATCAGTTGGCTGCTTTATCTCTGAATGATGGCTTTGGTCCCTGACGTTATTAATTGTAATCTACTGTTAGTTCAAGATTTATGACTAGTTTTGGTTTTTATAATAGTGAATTTGTAGACTCTGTACCTGAATTCTGTGTTGGATGTGACTTATTATTTTTTTTTTCGCCTGTGGATTTCTTGGTGGTTTATTTTATGAGACNGTGGACACCTAATGATGATCAGCATTAGCTCCTTCCATAGCTATGAAATTTGCAGGTCTATTAGCTTCTTTATACACAAATGAAAAATGAATCTTACTTTCAGTGCTGAGCTTTTTAATTCTGTGGATCCACTGATTGGTATGCCAAGAGGAAGACATCTTAGAATTGAGTAACTCCACCAGCAGAGAGAAGTCCACTTCAGCAACAATCCACTACCAATTATTCTTCTTAGCAAAATTTAAAGCCCAGAATAGAGCAGCAGCTTCAGTTTCTAAAGCAGCATCAGCTATGTAAGGGGCCTTGTAGAACAGCAAAGTCTTCCCTTTGTGGTCGCTGAAAATACCCCCATACCTACTCTCTTGTTTGTGTAGCTTCCATCAGTGTTAATTTTAATGAAAGGATAAGGAGGTCTCTCCCATCTCACCTTGATAATTTTAGTGTGATTAGCAACCATATAAGTGGTCTGCAGGATCATGGGGAACTTCCTCCAGTGATATAGCTTGTTTAGGTAAACCCAGCAGTTAGACATCACCCATGTAGCATTGGCCTCCCTATCCTCATGTTTGGCCATGTTTCTAGCCATCCAAATAAACCAAGCAACAATGAAAGGAATTGGCATGAGGTTTATCCCTTTCCAGTCTTTGGTGCAGTCAGTAATGTTATCGCACCAAATGTTAATCAGGTTGATGTTCATTTGGGAAGTTAATCTACTCCAAACCTTCTTGGCAAAGGTGTACCTGAAGAATAGATGATCTCTAGTGTCCTGATCTAGCTTGCATAAATGGCATCTAGAAGGACCTTTCAGGCCTTTAAGTTTCAGAATATCATCAGTGGGGAGAAGGTTATTAAGAACTCTCCAAGCAAAGAACAGCATGGAAGGGGTGAGGTGTTTTTGACAAGAGGAAAAATTCCACTGGCAAGTGTCCTAGCTGTACAGATAATTCTGGATATCTTTTGAGATGCTATCTCTAGTCCTATTCAGCAAGTTGAGTTTGTCCTTATTATTTCTGTCAAATTGGATAGTAGAGATGTAGTTGGCACACTGCTCCTTCAATAAGCCCCTCAAGAAGTCCTTAGACCAAGCATTGCCAACCCAGTAGTCCTTGACCAATAAATTCCCCTCCTTTTCATCCTGCAAAGGTTCCAAACAGTCATTAGCACAACAGTTGTCTTTCCAGAAGTTAATATTCTCTTGTCCCAACTCCCATCTTAACAGCTTATCAATGTCTTCTCTGGACATAAGCATTTGAACCCAAATTCTAGAGTCTCCCACCTTCCTATTGACCTCCCTAGGGTGTACAGACTTGCAGTATTTGGCCTGCATGAAATTGGCCCATAAGCTTTCATTTTTTCTGAATTTAATCCACAGCTTACACAGGCTAATGTGTTGCTTCTGGTGCAAGCCCTTAAAACCTAAACCACCAGCCTCCCATGGTTTAGCCACTTTTTCCAACTAGCCCAAGCCACTTGTTTTCTGTTCCCAGCCCACAAAAATCTGTTGAAGGTTCTTTCCAGCAGCAAAGATGTGCTTCTTTTCATTGTTGCCACTTGGAGAGCATACAAAGGGATAGAGGTAAGAATACTCTTCAGTAGGGTGATCCTGCCACCATTGGACAAAAAGGAGTTAGACCACCCCTGAAGAGTAGAGGTTATCTTATCAATAACCTCATCAAATTGGATCAATTTTGTTCTTCCTCTGGTAGGATGGATCCCCAAGTATTTGAAGGGGAGGCTCAAGTTAGACAAATCATTGTAAGAATGCATCCATTGCTTAATTGGTAGAGAGACTTTTTTGCTAATCAAAATCACACATTTGTCCTTGTTTACCTATAGCCTAGACACCTGTTGGAAATGTTGAATGCACTCCATAATACACTTGGTAGCAGGCTTAGAAGCCCTAGTGAACAGCAGGATGTCATCAGCATAGATCAGGTGGCTGATGTCCATCATGGCTCTATTGTGGTAAGAGTTGAAGCTTTTCCTATTCTCCTTGTAGTCCATCAGTCTAGAGAAGTAGTCCAAAACCAGTATGAAAATGGTTGGGGACAAAGGATCCCCTTGTTTAAGCCCTCTGGTAGCTTTAAGGAGACCATGGGCTTTACCATTTATAAAAAACTGAGTTAATGTTATCCTCTAGCCATCTTTTAATCATCTTGCAACATTCCTTAGAAAAGCCCCTAGCCTCCAGACATTCAATGATGAAATCCCAGTTAACCATGTCATAAGCCTTCATTAGATCAAGCTTGAAAATAGCATTTCCCCCTCTGCAAGGTTTCTCCAAATCCTGCAGAAGTTCTTGAGCCAGAAGAATGTTATCCCCGATACTTCTACCTTTAACAAAGGCAGCTTGGTTGATGCTGAGAAGATAAGGTAAAACAGGCTGAAGCCTGTGAACAATGATTTTACTTATGGACTTACTGATGACATTGTTTAAACTCAAAGTATTGTACTGCTTCCAGTTGTCCTTGATAGAGGTTTTTGGGATAAAGATAATAGTAGAGGCACTGAAATAGTTAGGGAGTGAGTTTCCTTTGAAAAAATGTTGGATAGCTTTGATCACCTCTTCCTTGATGACTTCCCAAGCCTTCTTATAGAAGTCTGAAGTAAACCCATCAGGTCCAGCAGATTTGAAACTGTCAATCGAATTCAAAGCAGATTTTATCTCCTCCTCATCAGGAATATCATTTAGGTGCAGATTAGCAGTGAACTTCTAGCTGTCTGTAAACAAATTGCAGTCAATTTGCTCTCTATCACTGATGGTCCCATTCATAAGTTTGTGGCAATACTGCACTGCACTTTCAGCAATTTCCTCTTCCTGCTTGAGCCAAGTACCATTATGATCCTTGATAGTGTGGATAGTGTTACATTTCCTTTGGTATTTGATGCAAGCATGGTAGAATTTAGTGTTCCTATCTCCTTCAGTAAATTTGGTTTTTGCTGCCTTTTGTTGAAGGAAATGGTCCTGCCACTGAATAGCATTTAAGAGGCTCTCATTTGACTCAAAAAGAATAGCCTCATCAATCCTCCATTTGCTATGCTCCTCCTCTAGCTCAGTTACCTCCNTTTGACTATGCTCCTCCTCCAGCTCAGTTACCTCTTTTTCAGCCTTATCATCAATTTGTAGGAGGTCTCCAAAAGTCATCCAGCTCCACTGCTTAAGGGCTTTAGCTACCCTCTTCTAATTAAGCCAAAGGTTGATGAAGGGGTCAAGGTGAAGGTATTTCTTCCAATGTTCTTTAATAATATTCAAGAAAGTTTAGTGTTGAGACCACACATTCAAATATTTGAAGGAGCTTTTATGGTTAGTCATCTTGTTCCCAATAGTGATCAGTAAAGGCCTGTGGTCAGAGCCAACAAGGCTATGATGGGTAACAGATGCCTGCAAGAACTGTTGGATCCAATTGTCATTAGCAAGGACTCTATCCAACTTTTCCCACAAATCCTTCCTTCTCCAAGTAAAGGTAGGACTACAAAACCCCAGGTCAAAAATCCCAGCTTTTTGGATATTATCATTAAAGTACGATATATTGATGGGATTGGGAGGTCTGGCCCCCTTCCTTTCAGCAGGAGAGGAAACACAATTGAAGTCTCCTCCGACTAGCCAGGCCTTGTCAACTGAATTTTGGATGAGCTGCAAAGATTCCCACAGATCAATTCTAGCTACTTTAGAACTGCCAGCATAGACAAAAGAAATAAAAACTTCCATATCCATAAAACTAAGATTCATGTGTAAGATTTGGGTATGGTTAAGTATGATAGAACACTTCATTTCTTTCCTACAAAAACCCCAAATTTTATTGCTAATATTAGTGAACAGATTGAAGCCAGGGAAAGCTTTAGCAATTTTCAAAGTGTTGAGATGAACCATGGGTTCCAAAATGGCGAAACACCAAAGTTTATGTTTCTTATTTAGGTATTTAAGTCTTTTCAATGATAGGGGGTGGGCAATCCCCCTAATGTTCCAACACAACATGTTAATCATGGGGATGGGGGAGAAGAGTAAGGTTGGGACCTGGACCTAGTCCTCCCTCTATTTTTGTTAGAACCTAATTTTGTCTGATTAGTATGAACCTTTAAACTCTGAAGCTCCTTGCCTTTTCCAAGATCTTGTCCTTCAGGTTTATAATTCATTTTCTTCTTAGCTTTCTGAATTTGCCAATCTGACTTTAGCTCTTTCTTCATATCTTCTACTAGTATTTAACTAGGAGGTTCCACCATTGAATCCACCACTGGATTCCTTACATTTATGGGAGGTGGGGAGACAAACACCTCCACCACTGACTCAGCCTCTAGTTGGATCTCCAGTTCCTTATCCTTTGTAGATGTTTAGTCAACTGTCTTTTCCACACAGGGTGAGTCCTGTTGGGTGGGAGACTTCTCAGTCCCTTTAGCAAGCAAGGTCTTCTTTTGCACTTCTATATTTCCAACATCCTGGATATTGTTAGTGACAGCCTCCAACTTCTGTTGAGGTTGGTGGTAAGTCCTTCTAATGGGGGGTTTCAACCTATAGCATCTCTCCCTGTTAAGTCCAAACATTCTGCAATGTTGGCAGAAGTGTGGTCTTTGCTCCATGATGACTTCTTGCCAGAACCCTCTCTGAGTGCCCCCAATCCAAATTCTCTTAACATCAGGGAGGGTAACATCCCTTTCCACTAAGATTCTTGCACTGGCTGGTCTGGCCTTATTAAAAGTAGCCAGCATCAACCTTCAAGGGTGTACCCAAGGTGCACCCAATATTGAAGAAAGCATTTAGTTTAAATAAATGCAAAGGCAGTTTAGGTAACTTAAAACAAATAGGCACTGTGGGAGATTCTTGTGATGGATCATAATCAAGTGACCATTTTAAAATTTTCATTTCTTTTCTTGCAATGATGATGGATTGCTTTGCAAAAATTCTGGCATAGTCCTCTTCTTTAGTCAGCTGGATTAGGAGATGCCTTCCATCCAACAGCCCTAGCTTCCAATCTGAAATTTTCAGAGATTCAAAGTATTTTCTTATTAGTTCCATTTTTGGATGTCCCAAGCTGAATTTGCCAATTAAAGTGAATTGAACCTCCATGTTTAAATCAAAAAGCTCATTTTTCAGAAAAAAAAGCAGCAGGTTCCCCATCTTTGGTACCCACAGGGTGAATGCAAGAGGCAGAACCTCTCCCAGCAGCAGTGTTATGAAAATCCGGGGGGAATACCAGTAAATCAAGATCTAGGAGAGTGGAGGAGGGATTTCCAACCACCCCAACATAGGTGGCTTTGGTCCATTGCAAGTTAGTTTCCAAGTCAATAGGGGTATTCATGTTCCAGACCAGGACCCCCAAAAGGGAAAAGGCTCCAGGCCACACACAAACACCAGCTAAGTAAGTAAGAAACCAACCAGCTGCTATCCAGTAGCAGGAGCTTCCCAAAGGCAGCAAATCCACAACTTCCAAGCAAAATATAAGGAACACCAAGAAAATACAGAAGAAAAAACAGAACGATAAAATCAGCTTCAGCTTCCCAATGTAACAGTAAAAGCTTCACAAAATCAGCAAGAAGCCTCAACTTCCCCCAACAAAGCCACCAAGAACAAAGCAGAAGGTTCCAAACATTCCAAAGGAACCTCTTTAAGATATAGCCAACTCTTAGAACAATCTTCACAGCAAAACCTGGCAGCTCCATTACAGCCAAAACCCTAGTAGAGCTCTGCTAGGTCCATCCGCCACCACCATGTTGTGTATATATATACATACATACATATATATATATATATATATGTATATATATAAGGCAAAGATAAAATTCTATTAAGATCAAAATGAGGTTACAAGCCTGAGATGAGGGCCCGCAAAATTTTTCCCTTGGAGCAAAAAAGAAAGAGAAGATGCAGGAGACGTAGCTATAATAACCCTTTGGGTCTTTGCTCCACTTTTAGCGAAGTAGTTGGCTGTTTTTTTCCTTTCCTGTACATAAAGTTGAAGTCAATCCTCATATCCTTCATTACGTGATTCATTTTTTTTATCCACTGGAGAATATGCCAGGGGGATTATTTTTGCCTGTCTTGTAATCCAAAAGTTGAGAAGAATCTACTTCAACCTGTAAAGATATCTAGTTGTTCATTTTTGTTATCTTCAAAGCCCAGAACGGTGCCACTGTTTCTGCCTCCATTGCATCCACAACAAACCTTTATATATGCTTCCAATTCTTAGTGAAAAAAGCAGTTGCCCTTGTAGTTTCTGAAAACCCCTCCAATTCTTGCTCTCTATGGAGAGAATCTTCCGTTTGTGTTAAATTTGATAAAAGGGTAGGAGGGGTTGTTCCAAAAAACCTTTATCATTATAAAACTTGGAGGGCTAGCTGTTCTTGTAAGGATGTTAGGAAAGTTTTTCAATTGAATGAGTTTTTTAATGAATGTTAGGCACTTGGAGACCATGTTTCCTATAATAACCTAGAGATCATCAAATTTCATATGGTTTCTTGCTGCCCATATAAACCAAGCAATAATGAAATGAATTGGACCCACCTATTTGTCTTGCCATCCCCTCCAGCAGGTGAAAAGGTTGTTCGATTCAAGTTTAATTGTATGAATATGTAAAAGGGTTAGTAGGGACTTCCAGACCACTTTAAAAAATTGCAGGTGAAAACATGTGGCTAGCATATTCCTCAGTTGTTCTGCACAAGCAACAAATAGAAGGACCTCTCAATCCATTGAGTCTTAAGATATCATCAGAATAAATCAGGTTGTTGAGACATCTTTGATTTAAAAATGACATGGGAGGGTGAGAGGAATTTGTTCCACAGAAATTCTCTCTAGGGTACCTCATCCCAATAATATAGCTTTTTGTAAATTACTTTACTTAAGCCTTGATCGGATGAGGAAATTAACACCAGTTCATCTTTTCAATTTCTGTCAAAAGAATCTTGGAGATTTGTTGGGCTAAATGTTCAGTAAGGAAGGACTTGAGCTTGTCTAGAGACCAGAGATTCCCCTCCGAACAGTCATGCACTATTAGATTCAACATAGGATTCTCAGTTAGAGGTTCCAGTAGTTCTGTTGGACACCATCTATCCTGCCATAACTAAATATTTCCCTGTCTCAGATCCCAGAAAAATTGTTGTTCAACATCCTCTCTAGCCCTGAGCATATTTCCCCAGATTCTGGAGACCCCAAGTCTCTTGAATACCCTTTTGGGGTGAGCAAATCTACAATATTTATCATACAAGAACTGTGCCTACAGTGTATCTTGTTATCTAAATCTGATCCATAATCTGCACAAGCTGATATTTTGGAGTTGTTGTAAGCCTCAAAACCCCAGGTCTCCTGCAGAAAGAGGTTTTGCATCTTTTTGCCAACTAGCCCATATCAATTCTTTTCTCTGACCTGCCAAGGGGAACCTGTTAAATGTTCTCTTTAAAAGGAGTTGAGTGCTTTTCTTCAAAATAACTATTTGTAATATGTAGGAAAAGAAAGTGGTTAATAAGCTTTTAGGTAAAGTTATTCTGCCACCATTTGATAGAAAGGAGTTAGTCCAACATTGTAATTTGTCATTGGTTTTACCCACAACCTCATCAAAGTGAGATAGCTTAGTCCCTCCTTTAAGCAATTGCACTCCAAAATACTTGAACGGTGAAGACATAGAGAAGAAACCTATGAGGTTGATGATCCATTGCTTAGTTGAAGGGGGAGCCTATTTACTAAAAATGATTTGGCTTTTGTCTTTGCTGAATTCCATCCATGAAGTGTTTTGAAACACTTGCATGCAGCCATGTAGCAATCTACCAACAACTTTATTAGCCAGAGAAATGATTATTATGTCATCAGCATTTTCCAAGTGGCTGATGTCTACAGTGGACCTGTGATGGTATTGATTATAGTTTTTCCTGTGGCTGGTTCTATCTAACAGCCTAGACAGATAATCCAGGGGTAGGAAGAAGATAGTAGGTGATAGGGGGTCTCCTTGTTTTATTCCTTTAGATCCTTTGAAAAATCCATGAGCCCTTCCATTAATTAGCACTGAGTTCCAATTCTCTTCTAGCATTCTTCTTATAATTTGATAGAAGGCATTGATGAAACCTCTATCCCACAATATTTCAAGCACAAAGTCCCAATTGATAATATCATTTGCCTTCCTTAAATCAAATTTTTAGATCATGTTGCCCCCTCTGCAAGGCTTTTCAAGAACATGAAGTAATTCTTGGGTTAGCAAAACATTATCTCCAATATATCTTCCCTTTATATAGGTTGCCTGTTTGGGGCTTATTAAATGCTGCAGATGGGGTTGAAGCCTATTTTGCAGTATCTTACTATTATTTTTGCTAATTACATTAGTATGGTTTATGGTCCTGAAATGATGCCATTGTTCCTTGATGTTGGATTTTTGTACAAAAGTAATTTTGGTTGCATAGAAGTAATTAGGTAGATCATATCCCTAAATGAATCCTTGTACAACTGGCATAACATCATCCATTGTAATATCCCATTTCTTTTGATAAAAATCTGAGTTGAACCCATCTGGTCCTGCTGCTTTGGAACTATCTATAGAATAAACAACTAATTTGATCTCCTCTTCAGTTGGGGCATCAACAAGGTTTATATTGGTTGTATGGACCTGGTCAGTGGTGAACAAATCAGGGTATAACTGCACTTTATAGTTTGATGAGCAAGTAATAAGCTGCTGACAATACTACACAACACTTTCAACAATTTCAGTAGCTTCCCTTATCTTATTGCCAATGTTTAATTTGATATGGTGGATGGTGTTACATTTCCTTTTGTATTTAATACAATCATGGAAAAACTTTGTGTTCCTATCCCTTTTATGAATTTGCTAGTGGCAGCCTTTTGTTTCAAAAATTCCTCATGTCAGATCATTGCAATGAGTAGGTTTTCATTGGCTTCCATTAGGGTGCCTCATGAGCCAGTCCATTCATAGCAGCTGTTTCAATTGCCTTTAGATCTTTCTCAGCCTATTCTACCCTTGCCTAAATGTTTCCAAAGGTATTTGAATTCCAATGATTTAGTGCTTTGCTGATTTTTTTTTTTGGAGACTCCAAAGTTTAATAAGTTGATTTGGATGAACATAGTATCTCCAGTGTTCTTCAATAGTGTTCAGAAAATCTTTATGGGTAGACCAGAGATTCAAATAACTAAAAGGGGCCTTGGCTTGTTGGTGATTAGCAGAGATAGAAATTAGGAGAGGACTGTGGTCAATGCTTGCCAAATTGAGATGAGCTATAGTGGTGTGCAAAAATAGCTGGAACCATTTGTCATGGACTAGGAATCTGTCCAGTCCTTCCCACAGCTTACCCCTCCTCCATGTAAAATCTGGCCCATTTTAACCCAAGTCAAATAAACCACCTATGTGCATGTTGTCATTGCATGTAGTCATAGAACACATTTTGGGAGGTTTGCTACCTCTATTTTCAGCAGGAGAGGCCAGGTAGTTAAAATCCCCCCGCCCCCCCNACAAAGAATCCAAGCCTCATATTGTTGATTATTTATTAGGTGTAGTTCATTCCATAACTCCTGCCTAGAATTTTTAGTGCACCCAACATACACTACAATAACTAGACCTGTCTGGCTAGCCATGGTAATAGAGAAATTCAAGAATTTAGGGTGGTTTCTCAAAATGACACAATTCACTTCAACTTTGCAATAAAGCCAACCCTTGTTATTGAGTTTAGTGAAAAGGGTAAAACCTAGGAAGAATTTTAGGAATTTTATTAGAATTATTGTGAACCAAAGGTTCCCAAATTGCCGAGCACCAAAATATATGCTTTCTAATCAAATACTTTAGCCTTTTTAGAGAAAGGGGGTGGGCTATTCCCCTTATATTCCAACATAGGAGATTAATCATGGTGCAGGAATTTAAATCTCCCTCTAGTTAGACTGGTTAAGGAGTCCCTTCTAGAAGAGTAAGAACTATCTGCCTCCATGATTTAAGTATCCTCTTGTGATGCCCAAAGCACTTTTTTTTTTCTTCTTTCCCCTTTGAACTTGCCAGTCTTCATCCATCTTCTGCTACATTTCATATATGAAATGAGGGGGAGGAATTTCTATGTTGTCCAGAGTTAATCCAGTACCATTTTTACCTATTGTTGGTTCTAGGAGTTCTACAGAAACTTGTGTAACTAGCCTTCCAAGTTTCCTCCTGTCCAAATTGGCAATGTTTGCGTCAACTTAAAATCATCCCTTTGTTCAATATATATTTTGTTTGGCAGTGTCTGAAGCTCCTGACATTCTTCTCTGGGTTCAATATCTCTTTAGTTCTCCACAGCTTCTCCTATTTTGTTTGTCGCATTAACTTTAGTTTGCTCAAGTTGTTCTTGCAGAATCTGTCACCCAACTTTTTCTTCATTTGTTACCGCAGCAGCTGCCTCCCTATTGATATAACTCTTCCCACCTTATAAAGGTTTAAGATGTGGATGTAGTTTATGACATTGATCCAAGGTGTGTCCAAACATACAACAATGGGTGCAGTAGTAAGGATGTTATTCCATAATTATTGGTTCCCAATTGCCATCATGTGTTGTCCCAAGCCACACTTAATCAATTGGGGGCAAAGTGATATCCCTCTCTATTAGTATCTTGACCACCGATGATCTAGAAAGGTTGAATGTAGAGATGTCAAGTATCATGGGTCTACCTAGGAGAGCCCCTATGGAGAACAAAATGTTGTGGTTAAAGAAGTGCAGTTTCAAGTTAGGAATCTTAAACCAAATTGGAATTATTGGCAATTCATTCTTTGGGTCAAATGTAGGGGTCCATTTCAAAAATTTCATGGATATGTATTCAATCTGTATAATTTTTTTAGAAAACACCTTAGCATAATCCTCTTCCTTGGTTAAATGAATCACGACATGCCTACCATCAATGACTCTTATCTTCCAGTTACCAACCAACTTCAAATCAACAAAAGTCTTCCTTATGGAGTCCATCTTAGGGTGTGCCATTAAAAACTTGCCAACAAATATAAATTTGTAGCTCTCAGTAAGGTCAGCCACTTTTTGCTCAGTAAAAATAAAGGCATGTTTCCCAACATTGATGCTTCCTTATAAAATAAGGTCACACTCCATCTTTCATTCCATAGCATCATAATAGGCTTAAGAAAACACTATTTTATCCTTAAGAGAAGCGCCACTTGGTTCTAAACCTGTTACAGCCACATATGATTGTTTTCCCGCAAAGTGTGGGTCAGCATTAAGCAGTTCAGCAGCCATCTAGGAAAACCCAGAGCTGATTGGGAGACCAAAAAAAACTACCCTACTCAGCATGCTAAACTCATTGGAACAGTTCCCAAAAAATTCAAAAAAGTAGATGCCCAAGAAGAGGTAGAACACAAAAGTGAGATAAGAAGGGGCAAAAAGTAAGAAGAACTTTCACTCAAAGGTCCAACCAAACATCCTTAGCTTTTCCTACCAGTGAGCTGAGATGAACCTCCATAGGAGAAACCCTAGCAGAGTTCCATGCATTGCTGCCATCTTGTTATATATATATATATATATA
>JXCR01148279.1:249745-320709 GCA_002079205.1 Phalaenopsis hybrid cultivar
ATATATATATATATATATATATATATTGTGCCTCACTTTCTTCCATTGTTCCTTTCAGTCATGTGTTAATGAGGATGATTTTGTTGATTATAACAAGCTCCCTTTGCTTAATTGGGGTCAAGTTTCATTATTGAGATTGGTTTGTTCTATTTTTAAATGGAGGCCCATGGCTCCAAAATATTTCTATGTCGGCTTTGCCTTCAAGAATTTCGAGTGCATTAGTTTCTTCTTGTTTGGGATGCCCAAAGCTCCTTTTTCTTTTTCTAACAGCACTGCCTCTCAAGGAATATGAGAACAATCTTTACCTGCACTCCATTAATTTCTTCTTATTTTGGGAACGCTTCAATTTTGACCTTTTCTGGAGCAGCTATGTGACATGGCTTTTGCAGATTACTACCTTAATGCTCTTCCACTGTTTTTTTTAATTTTCCTTCTCACAGGTTTTTAGCTACAATTACCTTGCCTTTTTAACGCTCTCGGTTTGGTCTCCAGCCACTTTGCAGGAGGATTTTTTGGCTTTACAACTCTCACGCTTAATTTTTCACCGCTTTTACATGTTAATTTTGGGTATATTTCTTTGGATTGGTATACATTTTTTTGGGATATGTGTATTTTTGTGGATGTTTAATTTCTTTGCTCTTCTTTTTCTCTTTTTTGTGTGGAGTTGTAATGCGGGAGGAACCCCTAGAACTTCATGTATTTCTTTTATATTTTGCGGGGATCCTTTTTCCCTCCCCAAATTTGTAACCACCCTTCATATTAAAGCGTAAGGAGCCACATGTTACACTTTTATAATATATATATATATATATATATATATATATATATATATATATATAAGATCAGANGTAGTTCCCATTGGGGACTCACATCCGTACTAATCCCACCTCAACATGACAGGAGTGTAGACCTTCGTCCTACTATCTCGGGATTGTAGGCCTCCGTCCTACTCTCATCTCAGCACTCGAGATTATAGACCTCCATTTTACTCCCTCAAAATTGTAGGTTATTGTCTGACACCCACCTCTGCACTCCAGATTATAGACCTTCGTCCTTCTCCCTTTCTGTCACCTCTTAGGTTGTATGTGAGTCCCTAAGATTTCCTTCCTAATTTGACATCCTTCGCTACCTCTTGAGTTGGAGGTGAGTCCGAGAATTTTCTTTTCTAATGTAGCACCCCTTCTTATCGATCCAGTCTCTACAAACATCCTTAATTCCAAAAATTTTCTTAAGTTTGAAACTGAATTAAATTACAACTAAAATGATTTTTTTTAAAAAAAATCAAATCAAATCTCATTGCGACCGTCCGTATCTTGGACAAGCGTCTCTAGAAATCCACCTTTCGATCCCAAGTGAGACTCCATTTCTACTCCGAGGGGATACCTTTTTCATTTTTTTCTTCTTTGCTCTAAGTATGTTGGCATAGGCAATTGTGTTGGTTTGTTGATATCTACGGTCAACACCAATACGTGCAGTTTGCTTGCACGACACACTACACCTTTTAGGGGTCCATTCATTGACCTCGCTTTTGGTTGAGGTCTAGTCTCTTCTCTAGAAGCCTAGGATCTTGCCATAAGAATTTCCTATCGTCAATTGCTAGAAGAGTAGTAACGGAAACTCCACTATTAGAAATTCTGAAGGTCTTTTGTGCTCATCTTAAAGCTCCACATGTTGCTTATAACCTCTAGCACTTAATAGGTGGAGCCAATATGGGGGAGCTCAAGAAGAGTCCCCATGTGATGATTTGGTCATAGGGTTATCCCTTTGTGCTATGGTCTTGATTTTGCTTACACACACACTTTTACTCTTGGTGCAAACCTTTGGCCAAGCATACTTAGCCTGTTCCCCTACTCCTTATGAATCTCATGTGGATGGTCTCCAAACCCTTAGCTCTAGGCAAAGGTTTAGGTAAGATGAACATATGGAGGATCCATAATGGGAGTTCCCTTGGTCTCATGACACTATCAGGGTAATTTTTTTATTATCATCCTCAATTGATCTCATTCTACACAAATACCCAATTTAGCCTCTTGCCCCAAAACTTTCTCAAAATCACCAACTGATCCTCGAAACCATAATTTTTAAAAAATTGCCCAGATTACTCAAATTTTTTAAAAAATCATCTCAAACTCTTTTAAATCACCAAATTGCCCAAAATATCACGAAAACTTCAAAATACCCCAAAAATTTCCAAAATTATCAAAATGCCCTTGGTGGCCGAAAATTTCCCAAAACCTTGAAAATCATTTCAAACACTTCCAAAACCAATCATAACCACTCACGTTGTCCAAGCTGAATAGTTTTGACCAAATTCCAAATTTTAGACCTCTGTTCTACTCCCTTAAGGATTATAGGCCTCTGTCCCACTCCCATCTCAGCACTCGGGATTGTCGGATAGGAATCCTCCGTCGTAACCCCACCTCAACACTCAAGATTATAATCCTCCAATATATTCCCTCGGGAGTATAGGCCTCTGTCTGACTCCCACCTCAGCCCTCGGGGATGTTGACCTCTGTTCTACTCCCTTAGAATTGTAGGCCTTTTTCCTACTCTTATCTAAGCAATTGAGATTGAAGACCTCTGTTCTACTCCCTCAAGATTGTAGGCCTCCGTCCTACTCATATCTCAGCATTTGAAATTCTAAACCTCCATTCTTATCCCATGTGACTATAGACCTCCGTCCTACTCTAACCTCGACACTCAAAATTGTAAACCTTCGTGGTACTCCATCGGGATTGTAGGCCTCTGTCCTACCTCTACCTCAGCACTCGAGATTGTAGACCTAGGGATTATAGGCTTCCGTTCTATAGCCACCTCGACACTCAGGATTGGAGACCTTTGTTCTACACCCTTGGGGTTGTAAACCTCCGTCATATTCCGAAGTCCGCCCTCAGGATTGTAGACCTTAGTTCTACTCCATTGCGATTGTAGGCCTTCGCACAACTCCCACATCAACATTTGGGATTTTAGACCTCCGTTCAACTCCATCGGGATTGTAGGTCTCTGTCCTACTCCAATCTCAGCACTCAGGATTGTATAAATCTATCCTACTTCCTTTTCATCACCTCTTAGGTAGAATTTGAGTATTTGAGCTTTCCTTCCTAATGTGACACCCTTCATTACCTCTTCAGTTAGATATGGGTCCAAAAAAATTCCTACCTAATGTAGCACTCCTTCTCCTTGATCCAATCCCTTCACATATCATTAATTCTTGGAGTTTTCTTAAATTGACAAACAAATTAAATTCCAACTAAAATTGAAATATTTTGTTTAAAATCAAATCGAATCTTCATGGAGACCGTCAATATCCTTGATGGTTGTCTCGAGAAATCCACTTTCCAATCTCGAACGGAAGTCCCAATCTACTCCACAGTGGAAACCTTTTTTCATTTTTATTCCTCTTTACTCTTAGCTTGTTGGCCTAGGAAGTTTTGTTGGATTGTTGATCTCTTCATTCAACGCCAATTTGTGCGCTATGCTTGCTCGAATCACCACACCTATTGAGGGTCTATTTATTGACCTCGCTTTCGGTTGAGGTCTAGTCTCTTCCCTAGAAGCCTAGGATCTAGCCATAGGACTTTCCTGTTGAAAATTCCTAAAAAAATGGTAAAGGAACCCTCACTATTAGAAATTTTAAAGCTCTTCTGTGCTCATCTTGAATTTCCACATGTTTATTTTAACCTCTAGCACTTAGTAGATGGAGCCATTGTGGGGGAGCTCAAGAAGAGTCTCCATAATATTTTGGCTGTAGGGTTAGCCTTGAGAGGTGTGTTCTTGGGCTTGGACACACACACTTTTACTTTTGGTCCAAACCTTTTGCTAAGTAAACTTAGCTTGTTCGCCTACTATTTTGGAAACACATGTGGATGGGCTCTTAAACCCTTAGCCTTAGGCTAGGATTTGGCTAAGACCAACATATCAAGGATCCAAAATGAGAGTTCCCTTGGCCTAATGACACTATAAAGGTAATTTTATGATCAGCATCCTCAATTGATCTCGTCCTACAAAAATACCCAAGTTAGCCATTGATACACCAAAAATAATATGTTGTTTTAAGTATATATTTTATGTTTATTTTTTGTGATATTGGATATTGAAGAAAGGTATTTTCATGTTTTTTTTGCAAGTATATCAATTTTATGTATTTGGAGAAAAAGTAACAAAAAGGACGAAATTTGGAGTCGAAACAGTGAATTTTTGGATTCTGGTGCATGATAAGCTAGATTGGCGCCAAAAGTGTCATTTGATAAAAAGCTTGTGCTTGGAGTGCCAGAACTAGTGCTAGAAGTGCCATCTGACAGAGAGCTAGCACAAGATGTGTCATATTTGGTGCTTGATATGCCAAAACCTAGAACAATGAGGTCTTAAGCAAGTTGACACCTAAAGCGCTAGAACTGGCGCTAGATGCGCCAGAGATGGCTTTTTGCGGATGAAGGTGGTTTGAATTATTTTTTTGTGAATTTCAAAAGGGAGACTTGTTTTAAAGACCCCTTAATGTGATTTAATGCATCTAAATACTTTGGAAGTTTCTTTTTAAGAAGAGATATGTCTCTTAGATCATTGGACATGTCTTTTGAATTCAAAAGGATTAACATTTGGATAGAATTTTGGAGGGAATTTTGAATTCTTTTTGGAGGGAGGTAGCTTTTAATAAAAGAGAGGAAAGTCTAGAGCTAGAAGAGAGTTTTTGGTGTGTCATGTAAGTGCATGAATATGAGAAAGAGAGAGAAAGTCAAGGGCTTGGAGATTTTCTTCATGGATTGTAAGAGGAGAGGGAAGGTGAGATATTTCTTCTTCATTACAATTCTATGAGAGAATTGAGAGTACTTGTAAAGATGGAAAGACTTGAAAAGAACTTCTAGTGATTTTCATGGGCAGGATTGTGAGATATGTCATGTATTTTATTTCATTCATTTTTTAAACTTATTTTTGTATGAAATCCTTATTTTGTTGTATCTTTCTCATGAATTCAGAGTAGTTTTCTTTATCTTTCTCCCTACTTTGAAATATGGTTTTGTGAAGAATTGATTTTATTTTATACGGTTTTAAATGTCAATAATTTATGATGATTTGAACTCCAATCTTCATTTACTTTTTGATCTGGCTAATTGAATTGCTAAATTGTGTTTTGAAACATATGTTCCGAAAGGGCTATGATTTCTACAACATAGGGAGAATCACATTTGATTTTATGGGAGAGGATGTCATCCATGAAGTTGAGTGCAAATAAATATGGAAATATACTTTGTTGGATGCAGAATTAAAAATTTTAAGATGATAGATTAAAGTCCCCAATTTTCTTCAATTGATTGGATAATAATGCGAGATTGTTAGCTCTCAGGCGAGGGAGTAGTGGGAGCTCTGGAGTGGCAACTGGAATCCTCCCAACCAAACCACGGAGTTAAGGACCAAACTCTAGATTAGTCAATGTTATTTATGCACTTGAAAGAGGGTAAAGAATATGATGCTCCTATTTCACACAATATATATATATTTTTTCAAATTATTTTAATTTCTTCACAATCCATATACTCATTATAAAGTAGAAGGATGCTTTCTTAAATTTGAACTCTCCATCATAAAAGTTTTCTTAAGTTTACTTTAGAAAGTTGAACAATTTGTTAAGTTTACTTTTTCTTTTACTGCATTTTATTTAGCCTTCTTTCTATTAATTTATATTCAAATTTCACATTTCAATTTTGTACTTTAAATTTGTAGTTTACATTATAATCTTAAGATTTACTTATAGGCATTTCTAACTTCCTTGTAGAATCGATATCTAGAACTCCATTAGGGTCCTTTATTGCTTAAGCAATAGATGTACTTGTGCTATTTTTTGGGGATTTGGTAGCTTAAATAATTTTAAATGATAAAACTATTTTCAGTAATGTTATTTTTATTGGGATTAAATTGCATATTTACTATTAATTAATAATTCAAACATTTTATACTAGATTGATTGGATCTCTTAGATTGATAAATGACACTACTGCTGGTGGATCATTAATGTCGAAACCATTCGATGAAGCATATTTTTTAATTGAAGAGATGACTACTAATAATTTTTAATGGCCCTATGAAAGGATAAATCAAAAAAGAGTAACTAGTATTCATGATAATGATGCAATATATATGCTAGCTGCCCAAGTAGCTACTATATCAAAGATTATAGATCAATACGAAATGAATTATTCTCAGACATCACCTGTGCTTGACGAAAACTCATTAAATAATCATTCTGATAATACGTATGCAAATTATAATAATTATAGTTTGGAAGAATTATCCAAATTTTAGTTGGAGTAATAATAACTCTAATGTTGCAAATCATCAATGGGGAAACAACGCTGTAAACCCATTAGGAAACTCCAGCAGTCAAGTAAATCCAACTTATAAACCTTATTACCCTCCAGATTTTAATAATTTTCAAAGTAAGGAGAATAAGTTGTCAATGGAAAAATTGATGTTGCAAACGGGAAGCCAATTACAAAGTCAAGGAACTGCAATCAGAAACATGGAAAATCAATTGGAAAGTATTTCTACTGCACTTAGCAATAGACATCCAGGAAAATTACTTAGTAATGTTGAAGTAAATCATAAAGAATAGAACAAAGAGCAATTTAAGGCTATTAAACTGAGAAGCTGATAAGAATTGAAAACCAAAGTTCAAAAAGAAGTGAAAGTTAAAATTGAAAAAGATGAGATGAAAAATGAAAAATCTGTTGAAAATTTTCATTTTTGAGTTAGAATGTCCTATTAAATCAATGAAAATCACAGTTGAAAGACCACCACCTCAATTTCCTCAAAAATTGAAGCGGAAAAATAGAGATAACCAACTTTCAAAATTTTTAAAAATATTGAGGAAGTTAATGATGAACATTCCATTTGTTGAAGCCTTGGAACAAATACCAAACTATGTGAATTTCATGAAGGATATACTTAATAAGAAAAGGAAGTTTATAGATTATGAGACTGTTGCACTCAGTGAAGAGTGTAGTACTATAATTTAGAGGAAGGTTAATGATCATGATACTTTTAGTATTCCTTGTGCTATTAGTAAAAGATTTTTTGGAAAAGCTTTATGTGATTTAGGAGCCAGTATTATTCTTATGCTTTTATCTATTTTCAAAAGGTTTGGTTTAGGAGATATTCACTTACAACTTTAACTCTTCAGTTAGCTGATCATTTGATTACTATCCTAAAGGAGTTATAGAAGATGTTTTGGTAAAAGTTGATAAACTTATATTTCCTAAGGATTTTATTAAATTAGATATGGAGGATAATAAAGTAATTTCTATAATATTTGGAAGACCACTCTTTTCTGCTGGAAGAGCTTTAAAAGATGTGCAGAAAGGAGAACTAACTATGAGAGTTAGTGATTAAGAGGTTACATTTAATATTGCAAAATCAATGAGATACCTTGCAAAAGAGCAAGAGATTGAATGCTTTAGAATGGAAATCAATGAATATTAGAGCCATGAATATTTCAAGAAGACATTTGAAAAAGAATTTGAAAAGAAATATTTGGAATATCAAGCTGAGGGTAAAATTCAAGATGAACCTATGGAAGTGAAAGAAGAATTGGATTATGTTCAGGAAAATTTGAAATGTTACCCTACATAAAGTAATAAGAATTTGATTTTATCTATTGAGAAACCTCCTGAACTAGAACTGAAAACACTTCCGACACATTTAAGTTATGCATTCTTAAGAGATTTATGTACATTACATGTTATAGCATCCTCATAATTAACTTATAAGCAGAAACAATAGTTTTTAGAAACCTTGAGAAGATGTAAGAAAGCCTTTGGATAGACAGTAGCTAACATTAAATGAATGAGTCCTTCCATTTGTATACATAGAATTTTTTGGAAGATCAACATGAAGTAAGAGCCAATCCTCACAGAAGATTGAATCCTATGAGGAAAGAAGTTGTTAAGAAAGAGATTTTAAAAAGCTTAGATGCTGGATTAATATATTGTATTTCAGATAGTGTTTGGTTGAGTTCAATTCACTATGTTCCAAAGAAAGGAGGTGTGATTGTAGTGACAAATGAGAACAATGAATTAATACCAACAAGACAAGTAACTAGATGACAGATCTACACTTATTTTAGAAAATTAAATTCTGCCACTAGGAAGGATAATTTTCCTTTAACCTTTTTAGAACAAATGTTGGATAAGCTGGCTGGGCACAAATATTTTTATTTTCTTGATGGACATATCGATTATCATCAAATACCTATTACTCTAGAGGAACAATAGAAAACAACATTTACTAGTCCTTACGAAAATTTTGCTCTTCGGCAAATGCCCTTTGGATTATTTAATGCACCTGCAACATTTCAAAGATGTATTATGTCAATTTTTAGTGATTTAATTGAAAAACTGATTGAAGTCTTTGTGGTTTATTTTTCTGTATTTTGAACTTCATTTGAAATATGTATAAATCAATTAGAGAAAGTTCTAGTGTGATGTGAAAGAGTAATCTCATATTAAACTGGGAAAAATATCAATTTATGATTGCAGGAAGAATCGTGATTAGGCATAAACTTTCAGAAAATGACATGGAAGTAGATTCTGCAAAAATTCAAGTTATATCAAACCTACCTCCACCTACTATTATAAGAGGAGTTAAAAGCTTTTTAGGAAATGCTGGATTTTATAGGAGATGTATTAAAGATGTTTCAAAAAATTAGTATGCCTTTATGCTAACTTCTATAAAAAGATACAAAATTTGGCTTTAGCCAGGATTGCCTTAAAGCCTTTGAAACTTTAAAGGAAAAATTGGTCACTGCTCCTATAATTGTTTCACCTGATTGGAAGAAACCTTTTGAACTAACATGTGATGCTAATGATTATACAATTGGATTTTTTTTAGGGCAGAGATATGATAAGATTTTTAAAGTCGTATACTATGCTGGGTAAACTCTTAATGATGCCGAAATTAACTATACCACTACTGAAAGAGAGTTAATATCCATTGTTTAAGTTTTTGATAAGTTTAGGTCATATCTGATTGAAGCTAAATGTGTTATACATACTGACCAAACTTCTATTAAATATTTAATGCAAAAAAAAGGATGCAAAATCAAGATTAATTAGAACGGTACTTCTAATGTAAGAGTTTGATTTTTTAGTAGTCTATAGGAAATAAAACAATTGGAAAATAAATTTATTCATGATGCAAAGTCTTATTTTTTGGATTACCCCTATTTGTATAAAAGATGCAAAGATTTAGAAATGAAATGATGTGTGCCATACAAAAAAATTAAGGAAACTATCCAAAAATGTCATGATTCTGAATTTGGAGGTAATTTTGAGAATAATAGAACTGTTCATAAAATTTTGCTAAATGAATTTTATTGGCCTACTCCATTTATAGATGTTAATTTACATATATAAATATGTGATTGATGTCAGAGAATAGGTAATATTTTAAAAAAAATGAAATGCCTCTAAATTTTTATTGGTAAATTAAAATTACTGATGCATGGGGATTGATTTTTTTGGGACTATTTATACCTTCAATCGCAAATGTGTATATATTGACTGTAGTGGAATATATTTCAAAATGGATAGAAGAAATTACGTTACCTCAATGTGATGCTCCGAGTGTTTCAAAATTTTTAATTAAAAATATCTTTACAACATATGAAATGCCATAAGTAATCCTTACCGATGGATGATCTCATTTTAGAAATGAAACAATTGCAAGATTGGTGAAAAAATATAATATAATGCATAAAAATATAATTGCTTAACATCCCCATACTAGTGGTTTGACAGAAGTATCTAATCATGAAATTTAAAAAATTTTAGGAAAAAATTGTGAATCCTAATAAAATGGGTTGGTCTGCTAGATTAGATAATGCATTTTTGGCATGCAGGAGAGCTTTTAAGACACCTATAAGAATGTCCCCCTATAGATTAGTTTTGGGGAGACTTGTCACTTACCAGTGAAATTAAAGCATAAAGCTTATTGGGCTACTAAGTAATTCAATTTCATTTTAAAAGATGCTGGTGAGAAAATATTATTGCAATTAAATGAGCTTGAAGAAATTAGGAATGAATCTTACAATAATGCTAAGATTTATAAAGATAGAATGAGAGAATGACATGATCGAAATATAATAAAAAAATAAATTTGATCCCAAATAAAAATTTTTATTATACAATACTAGAATGAAATTATTTCCTGAAAAACTGAAGTCTAGGTGGAAAGGGCCATTCAGAATTGTAAAAGTCTATCCTTATGGAGTTGTTAATAGTGAAGATCCCAAGACTAGAATGATATTTAAATTGAATGGGCACAGATTGAAACCATATGTTGATGGTCAAAGACCATTTTTTAAAGATACTTTAATGTTGAGTAACCAAGAATAACGACTAGGAATGTGGGGCGGATGACACTAAACCAAGCACTTTGTGGGAGACAACACATATTTATTGTTATTTTTTTTGTTTTTATTTTTTTTTGTTTGAAATTTTACATTTATATATGTATCTTTATAGATTCCATGTATTTGAAAAATCTAACATTAAGAAAATATTTAAAAACATTCTTATTTACCTAATTGTATGGAAGAATTGAGAATTTATTGGATTGGAATCAAAATGGTGAATTTTTTGAAACTGGTGCCTGATGCACCAGATTAGCGCCTGAAGCGCCACATTTTAAAGAGCTGACACCTGAAGCGCAACGGAGATGAAAATGACTTAAAACATTTCAAAAGGTAGTTTTTGACAGGTTCTTCTCCTTATAACTCCCAAAAACTGGTTCAAAATTCCATTTTGGGGAGGGGGGGAGAGGGAAGAGTCACTAGTTTTCAATTCCTATGGCTTCCCAATCTAAAAAATCCACTAGATTTAGAATATTCAATCGGAGAAAGTTCGTCAGCTTTGATGCACAAAAGTTAAATGATTGTGTTCTTGTGAAGAAAAGGGTATTCAATGAAAGGGGATTTGTGAATCAAGGATCCTAGAATTCAACACCTATTCAGTCTTACTTTAAGTTGAAATTACTTTTGAAATGGATGAAGAAGATAGAAAACGAGGTACAAAACCTTATGCATACAATTGGGAATGTTTCTGAAATGTTAGATCATCTAGATTGGAAACTAAAGGAACATTTTGAACATACTAGCCATATTCAAGATGGTTTGGTATGTATGTTCAAGAAACTTGCTTAGATTGGGAAAGATTCAACTGATGAATTTCTTTATCGACCCTTCTACAACTTATACGTACACCATCAATCCATAGGAGATATCCATGAGGATGAGAGTGAAGAAAATGTTTGAACTTAATAATTGCACGGAATGTTTAGTTTAGTACAACTTGTTTGTGTTATAGTGTTATGTTGGATTGCATTTACTTTTATTGTTGAACTATATTTATGTTTGTGTTTAGTATTTTGATGTTTTAATTTCAGTGTTAGGATGTTTGGTTTACTTTAGACAATGAATTAAATTTTGTTGGCATCGAAAATGTTAGTTTGTAATAGCACGAATTGTATATATGAAAGTGAGTTTTGTATTGTTTATGAAAGTTTAGTGTTAGAGTAATGTATAATTATGATTAAAAATTTTAATTTGAGTTAATTAAAAGTGGAAGTAAAGCGGTACGCAATAGTTTTCTAAAGAAAACAAAATATGGAAAAGTTAAGGCGTTGGCGCCTAATGCGCTAGTCGACAGTGAGTTGCCGCTAGAAGCGCCAGATTTGGCATATGATGCACCAAGTTCTTGAAAACACCAGATTTAAAAAAAATAGTGAAATCACACTGTAAAACTCCAACCTCTAAACCATGATCTAGGGCTTCACATTGTGCACATTATAGAACATTTTGGAGGCCAAAGATCTAAGATTTCATCTTCACTTGGTAACAGCTTCAATTTAACTTAGAAATTTCTTTTTTTCACCATAGAATTTTCCTACAATATGCGAAATCCAAAATTAGGGATTTTTTATTGGAAAGCTTGAAGAAAACTCATGGTGAAAAGATCTTACCAAATAATCTTACTTGGGGAGTTAGATTTTTAATTTGGTAATTTATTTTGGTTTTACTTGGATTTTCATAGAAATTTCAATGGCTTCACGAGTAAAGAGAGGAAAGCTGACAGATGATTTTGACGCAAGAGATTCATCAATTTTAAAGCCCAACATTGTTATAAAACTCAAATGTAAATAAGAAAGTTTATTTAAGAACGGTCATTTACTAACCCGGGTGGCTAGATCGAGAGGTTGATCAATGCCAGAAATTGGGAGAGGTTTTGCTACTTCACTATAGTAGATATTTTACCTATGATTCTTGAACTTTGTGCCAACTCGAGGTTTACCATCGATGACCACGTCCTTGTAAGAGGTAAGCAAGTTTAGTTTTCTAGAGAAAGGATCAGTGTTTTTAAAGGGCTAATAAATGTATTCCTTTTTTAATACACTGCATTCGTGATGACTGATTCATCACTGCATGAATTGATTGCTTTTCTGACGAATGAAAGAGGAGAAAGGAAGATTAAAAATAACAAGAAATTTAAGTTATCTATTTTCATGATGATTATTTAGTCAAAGGTATGACACCTCTTCATCTATTCTAAATTAATGCCAACATATCATCTGAGTGAAGCAACCAAAAATAGATATATGCTAAATTTTTGCATTCAACAAATGAAGGCAGCAGATATTGGCACTCTCATAGTTCATCTTGCTCGGATTATAGCTAGTAGTGCTACTTCTAGTGGTTTGGGTTGCCTTGCACTGATTTTCACTTTTTGTGAGTAATCAGAGTAGAGTCCAATAGTAATGAGGAAAGGCTACAGCCACAAAATCCTATCAGGAAGCATACGATGCAAAGAGTTGAATCATTTTTTGAGTCAAGAAGTGGAGGTAGTGATAAATCCTCTACATTAGCTGCAGTGGCATTTACTTCTAGCTCTAATTACTTGAAAATATTATAGAGTAGCTTATGATTCAACAAATAGATATAGTTAATATGCATAATCAGATTGGAGAAATTTGAGGAAGCAATGCTTATAATGAAGAGTATAAGCAGAGGAGAGTTCAACATGATATAGCTTTTGAGGAAGCTATGATTTGATATCTAAGTGGTGAATACAATGTGGAATTTCCAACTTCACCCAACTTCTCTCCTTATTCTACTACTCATGATGAAGAAGAAGAAGTAGAAGAAGATGATGATGATGAGGAAGGTGATGAGGATTGATATTCTTAGGAGTTTAGTTTAGTTTTTTTGAATCATGTGGGCTGGTTAATTTTGATTGTGTTGGTTATGTAGTTGTATTTGAAACTGTTATAGTAAAAACTTTCATTTTTTGTTGTGGAGTTAAATAGTAATAGTAACTATAGATTTTTAATTTTTATGCATTTTTAGTTTATTTAGTTCTTATTTCTATTTTAATTTTCATTAAATCCTTTAAAATATATTATGTTTCATTTAATGCTTTAATGTCTGTATGTATTTTTAAAGTTAGTACCTACAATATACTAGAGCCCAGTTTCAAGTTAGGTTTTACTTTTATGCATTTACTATTTTCTTTCACCAACTAAATTTTGTACTAACACACTTTTAAATTACTTAAAAATTAAAGTTTGAGGGATAGAAAAACTTCTTTTAAAAAATAAGTAAATTAAATTTTATTTGTCCTCAATTAACATTAGTTTTAAATTTTTTTAACATGACCTGGGATATTAAACTTTAACTTTAAATTACTATACTTATGTTTTTGAATATTATGTTAAATTTAGGTAAAAGCTTTTAATAATGAAGGTCAATTTTTAAGTTAAAAATGTTTGGTACGATAGGATAAGACTATGTTTTTCTATTTTAAGTAAAGAAAATTGTATTTTTAATGCATCAAAAATTTTAGACTTTTAAGTAAAAAGAAAAGAATGAAACTTTATGAAAAATCATAAACTAATATAAATTTATAAAGTAAGGAAAAGTAAGGAGTTTTGACTTTAAGAAGGGGATAGTAAAGTTTAAAATTATTAAAGGATATCCAAACATAGTAATCCTCACTAGAAAAAGAAAAAGAAAAAAAAAGGACTGAAAACATCCTAAGAGAAAAATAAAAAAAAATAAAAGAAAAGAAAAGTGAGTGAGGAGAAGCTTGAGGAGATGCCAAATCAAAAATTGGCGTCACTTGAATCAACTTAAGAAAAAGTTTTTACTACATTTTTTAAACTTGTATTGGAGCATTAGTAGCATTACTAATAAAACTTTCATAAAGATTTTTATCATATAAATGTTCTAAGTATCATTGATATAACAAATTACAATTATTCTTGAAACGAATAGAGATTCAGAAATCTTAAATTTGATTACTAAATACTCTTGGACATAGAGCTTTAATCTAATTTATTAAAGATTTTTCTTAAAATTTTTTAATTTATTTATTAAACTAAAGTATAGAAGTTATAAGTTAATCATTATTCTATGTCATCAGCCTTTATGTAGTAAAAGTGTTACTTGAAGACAAGTAACATTTAAGTTTGAGGGCTTTTGGTGCACCAAAATAATATGTTGTCTTAAGTATACATTTTATGTTTACTTTTGGTGATATTACACTTTAAAGAAGGGTATTTTCATGTATTTGTTGCAAGTAAATCAACTTTAGGAATATGGAGCAAAAGTAGAAAAAGGACAAAATTTGGAGCCAAGATAGTGAATTTTGGGATTCTGCCGCCTGGTGCGCCAGACTGGCGCCAAAAGTGTCATTTGATAGAGTTGGTGCCTGAAGTGCTAGAATTGGTGGCAAAAGTGCCGTTTGATAGAGAGCCGACAACATATGTGCCAGATTTGAAACCTGATAGGACAAAACACAGAGCAACATAGTCTTAAGCAAGTTGACTCCTAAAGCACTACAATTGGCGCTAGATGCGCCAGAGACAACCTTTTGCAGATTAAGGCAGTTTGGGACAAATTTTGTGTAAATTTTGAAAGAGGCACTTTTTATTTAACACCCCTTAGAGTGAATTAGCATCTAGACACATTGCAAGGTTTTTTTATGATGAGTTATGTCACTTGGATCATTGGACATGTCTTTTGAATTTGAAAGGGTTGACTTTTGAAAAAAAAACTTCGAAGGCAATTTTGAATTATTTTTGGAGGGAGGCAACCTTTAATAAAAGAGAGTGAAGTCTAGGGCTAGAAGAGAGTTTTTGGTGTGGCGTGTAAGGGGGTTGAAAGAGTGAGAGAGAGAGAGAGAGAAATTCAAGAGCGTGCTTAAAGGATTGTAAGAGGAGGGGGGAAGGTGTGAGATTTCTTCTTCATTATACTTCTAAGAGAGAATTGAGAGTGCTTGAAAAGGGGGAAGGTTTGAAGAGAACTAGGGATTTACTTGGAAAGGGTTGTGAGATAAGTTGTATTTTATTTCTTTCGTTTTATAAACTTATTTTATATATGAAATCAGTGTTTTGTCATAACCTTCTCATGAATTATGTGTAATCTTCTTTATCCTTCTCCATACTTTGAAATATGATTTTGTGAAATGTAATTAATTTGTGAAAATTTAAACTTTGATCTTCATTTAATTTTTTATCCGACCAATTGAATTGTTAAAATATGTTGAGAAATATATGTTTTGAAAGAGCTATGATTTATACAACATAGGGAGAATCACATTTGATTTCATGGGAGAGGATGTCATCCATGGATTTGAGTGCAAATAAATAGAGAAATATACTTTATTGAATCCTGAATTTGAGATTTTAAGGAGATAGATCAAAGTCATTAATTTTGTTAAGTAGATTGGAAACTTATGCGAGATTGTTAGCGCTTGGGCGAGGGAGTAGTGGGAGATCTGGAGTGGCAGCCGGTATCCTCCCAGCATAACCACAAAACTAGGGACCAAACTCTGGATTAGTCAATGTTCTTTATGCACTTAGAAAAGGGTAAAGAATAAGATTGCTCCTATTTGACACCAAAAAATTTATACATACATACATATATAAATATATATATATATATATATATATATATATATGTTAAAATGATTTTAATTTTTTCACAATCCATAAACACATTGTAAAAGGGAAGGATGCTGTCTTAAATTTGAACTCTTCATCACAAAAACTTTGTTTAGTTTTCATAAGTTTACTTTTGAAATTTTAGCAATTTGTTTAATTAACTTTATCTTTTACTGCATTTTCTTTAGCATTCATTCTATTTTTTATATTCAAATTTCGCACTTCACTTTTGTATTTTAAGTTATAATTTACATTATAATCTTAAGAATTTACTTATAAACATTTCTAACATTCTTGTGGGATTGATATCTAGAACTCCATTAGAGCTCTTTTTTACTTGAGAGATACGTATACTTGTGTTATTTTTTGGGGATTTGATAGTTTAAAGATTTTTAGAAAATAAAACTATTTTCACAAAAGTTATTTTTGTTTGGATTGAATTGTATATTTACTATTGTATCTACCGTGTGTTTTTTGTATTAACACACTAAATCCAACCGCATCAGCTTTTTGCCCCAAAACATTCTCAAATCACCAAATTACTCTTGAAACACTGAATTTTAAGAAATCACCCAAATTTATCCAAAAGTCATCTCAACCCCCTTTAAATTATAAAATTATTGAAAACATCCCAAAATTTTCAAAATTCACAAAATATCCCCAAAATTGCAGAACTTAACAAAATGCCCTTGGTAGCCCAAGTTTTCCCAAAACCTCCAAAATCATTTCAAACACTTCCAAAACCATTCTTGACCACTCATGAAGTCCAATTTGACCAATTTTGTCCAAACTTTGAATTTTTCCTTTTAAGGACCAATAACCCCAAATCACCCCTAATTTCTACCAAATTTGATATCAAATTTCCCCAATTTCAAATATAAACTCAATTTTGTCATATCTAAACCAATTTTGAACAAAATTCAAGGCCAACTAAACTCAATTCCTAACCCAAATTTTATGCCCAATTTTAACCCCCAATTTGACCTTAAGTCAAATTCCATCAAATTAAATAATCTAACCTATCTAATTCTCTCAATTCTTAATTCTAAACTCTTCATAACATCCTTCTATAACAAATGAAATCTTTCATTGGCCTTGAACTAGTTTAATGATATCTGTATGTCTATATTTAGTTTATTTATACATACATAAATTAACTTGAGATTCGACCGCCAGCTAGGTCTGCATTAATTTTAAAAGGAAAAGGAGCAGACATGGCCAAGCATTCCATTCCTAGACTACCACACCTCAAAATCTCAGTCTCATTTCAAAGAATGGATGACCGTAAGATACTGTAAGGATTTCAGCAAGAGCTAGTGTTGGAAGAGCTACGCCCGTATGAGTTGTGATATAGTTGTACCTTGAAGTATAGGCAAAAGGAAACTTATCCTGAAGCGTGGCTTAGAAGGTTAGCTTGATCTCAAGCTTGCCTCAAAGGACAGATAGACATATGTTATTGAATTGAAATAGAAAAAATATAATATGTGACACCACTGTTTCTACATGGATGTACTCAGTTTGTCGTTTTGGACTGTTTCAGCATGTGATCAGTTGTACGATAATGTTTGGAGAAGAATTAACATAGATTTTGAATTTCAACATATTTTTTTAGTTTCCTTTTCTGTGTGATTGATGAGAAGTTGCATGACCACACTATGGTCCTAAATTGTAACGAATAAAGAACGATACAAGGAAAACTTAATTTTAAAAGTAAAATACAAAACTCAAAAAAATAATTAAGGAAAATCAGATTGAAAAAAATACCCCAATAATACAAAATATGTAACAAAATGATAAGAAAAGATAAGCAAATTCTCCACGTCTCTCTCAAATTCTACGTTCTTCACAAACACATTCCATATTCTACGCACTTCACAAAATCCTCCAATATCTCTGCAATTACCACTCCCATCTCAGCAATTGAGATTGTAGACCTCCATTTTAATCCATTGAGATTGTAGGCCTCCGTTCTAATTTCAACACAACACCCAAGATTGTAGACCTCCATTCTACTCCCTCAGAAAAAAAAGCCTTCTTCCTACTCCCAACTCAGCACTCAATATTGTAGACCTCAGTTCTTCTCCATCAAGATTGTAGATCTTACTTCTTCTCCCTCATGATTATAAACCTCTATTCTACTCCCTTGAAATTGTAAGTCTACGTCCTACTCCCACCTCGGTACTCAAGATTTTTGACCACCACTCTAATCTCTTGGGATTGCAGGGCTTCTTTCTACTCCCACCTCGGCAATCAGGATTTTAGAACTCTGCTCTACTTCCTCAGGATTATAGGTCTCCATCTTACTTCCATTTGAGCACTCGGGATTGTAAACCTCCGTTCTACTCCCTAGGGATCGTAGGCTTCTAACCTACTCCCACCTCAACACTCGGGATTGTAGACCACCATTCTACACCCTTGGGATAGCAGGCTCTGTCCTACTCCCACCTCAGCACTCGGGATTATAGACCTCCATTATACTCAATTAGGATTGTAAGACTTCACCCTACTCCCATCTCAACACTCAAAATTGTAGACCTCCATCTACTTCTTTGAGATTGTAGGCCATTATGTTACTCCCACCTCAGTCCTCTAGATTGTATACCTCTATTCTATTCCCTCGGGATTGTAGGCCTCCATATTTTTTTCACATCAGCACTCAGGATTGTGCACCTCTGTTCTACTCCCTTGGGATTGTAGGCCTCCGTGCTACTGCTATCTCTACACTCGGGATTGTCGACTACTTTCTACTCCCTCGAGATTTTTGGTCTCAATCAAACTCCCACCTCGGCACTTGACATTATAGACCTCTGTTCTACTCCCTCGAGATTGTATGCCTCTGTCTTACTCCCACATCGACACTCCAAATTTTAGACCTCTGTTCCACTCTCTCGTGAATGTAGCCCTTCATCCGGCTCGCCCCTCAGCCCTCAGGATTGTAGACCTTTTTTCTACTCCCTCGGGGTTGTAGGCCTCCTTCCTACTCCCACTTCAAACCTTGGTATTTTATACCTCCATTCTATGCCTTCGGGATTGTAAGCATTCGTCCTACTCCCACCGCAGCACTTAGCATTATAGACCTCCATTATACTCCCTCGGGATTGTAGGTCTCCATCATACTCCCATCTCAGCACTAGGAATTATAGACTACGTTCTACTCTCATCTCACTAGTCAGGATTATATGTCTTTGTCATACTCCCATCTCAGAGCTCCGTTCTATTCGCTTGAGATCGTAGGCCTCCATCCTACTCATATCTTAACACTTGGGATTATAGACTACATTCTGCTCACTAGAGATTGTAGGCCTCCGTCCTACTCCCACCTCAACCCTCGGGGATTGTAGACCTCCATCCTACTCCGACTTCAGCACCCAATATTGTAGACCTTCGTTTTACTCCCTTAGGATTATAGGTGTTCATCCTACTACTATCTGAACACTCAGGATTGTAGACCTCCTTTCTACTCCCTCAAGATTGTAGGCCTCCGTCCTACTCCCACCTTGACACTCACAATTGTAGACCTCCATTTTACTCCCTCGAGATTGTAAGCCTCCGTCCTTCTCCAACCTAAGCACTCGGGATTGTAGACCTCTATTCTACTCCCTTGAGATAGCAGGCTTCCATCTTTCTCTCACCTCATCACTCAAGATTGTAGACCTCCTTTTTACTCCATCGGGATTATAGGCCTCCGTCCTACTCTCACATGAGCCCTCGAGATTGTAAACCTCTATTCTACACCTTTGAGATTATAAGCCTCTTTCTTACTCCAACCACAACACTTGGGATTATAGACACTGTTCTACTCCCCCGGGATTGTTGGTCTTAATCCTACTCCCATCTCAGCACTCGGGATTATCGACCTCCATTCTACTGTCTTAAAATTATAGGTATTTGTCATACTCCCACCTCAGCTTTAAGAATTTTAGAGCTCCATACTACTCCCTTTCCGTCTCCTCTTAGATTGGATGTGAGTCGCCGAGCTTTTCATCCTACCGTGACAGCCTTCGCTGCCACTTGAGTTAGATGTGAGTCCCAGAACATTCCTTCCCAATGTAGCACCCCTACTCCTCTATCCAGTCCCTTTATAGATCCTTAATTCCTTGAATTTTCTTAAATTTGAAATTGATTTAAATTCCAACTAAAATTAAAATTTTTTGCTTAAAATCAAATCAAATCTTCATCACGACCATCTGTATCCTACACACTTGTCTCCGAAAATCCACCATCTAATCCCATGGGGAAGTCCGAGTCCACTCCACAGCGGAAACCTTTTTTCCTTATCTTTCTTCTTTGCTCTGAGCATGTTGTCTTAGGCAGTTGTGTTAGTTTGTTGATCTCTTTGGTCAATGTTTATACATGCGGTGTGCTTGCTCAACAAACCACAAATGTTGGGGGCCCATTTGTGACATCAATTTTGGTTGAGGTATATTCTCTTCCTTACAAGCCCAGATCTAACTATAAGACTTTCCTATTGACTTTTCTTAGAAGAATAGTAAAGAAACCCTCACTATTAGAAATTCTAAAGCTTATCTTTGCACATCTTGAAGTTCTACACCTTGGTTCTAACCTCTGGCACTTAGGTGGTGGAGCAAATATGGGGAAGCTCAAGAGGAGTTCCCATACAATTGTTTGGCCTTAGGGTTAGCTCTAGTTGGTGTGGTCTTGGTCTTGCACACACACACTTTTACTTTTGGTCCAAATCTTTAGCCAAGCATAGTTAGCCTATTCCCCTACACTTTTGAAAACTCATGTGGATGGTCTCCCAAACCCTTAGCCATAGGCTAGGGTTTGGCTAAGACCAACAATGAAGGATCCAAAATGGGAGTTATATTGGTCTCATGATACTAAAAGGGTAATTTTATGATTAGCATCCTCAATTGATCTCATCCTACCCAAATATCCAATTTAGCCTTTTGCCTCCAAACATTCTCAAAATCACCAATTTATCCTTGAAACCCTAAATTTTAAAAAATTTCCAAAATTTTCCAAATTTCTCCAAAATCATCTCAAGCTCTTCTAAATCATCAAATTGCTCAAAACACCCCAAAATTTTCAAATTTCCTAAAATACACAGAAAATTGCCAAAATTTCCAAAATCATTCCAAACACTTCCAAAACCAATCTTGACCACCAAAATCCCAGTATTTCCCTTTAAGGCCAATTACCTCAAATAGCCCCAAATTTCTACCAAATTAATTTCAAATTTTCTCAATTTCAAACCTAAACCCATTTTTGTCTTATTGAAATAACTTTTGAACTAAATTCAAGCCGAATTGAACTCAATTCCAAAAATAAATTCTAAGCATAAGTGTAACCCCAATTTGACCTTAAGCCAAATTTTCATTAAATTAAACCCTATAACCAATTTAATTTTCTCATTTATTGATTCTAAACTATTCATAAAATCCTTCTAGATCAAATAAAACCTTCAATTGGCCTTGACCTAGCCTGAAGCCCAGCTAAAATCCAACTCAAATAAAAATCTCCATTTTTGCCCTAAAGAATAAATCCCTCCAGATTGAACTTCAAAACCCCTCAAACTTCAACCCAATTAATTACCAAATGCCTTAAGACAATGTCTTACACCAAATTGACCATTCAATTATGTCAGACCCAAGCTCAAACCCAATTCCAAGACAAATACCCAATTTTGAACCTAAACCTTAAACCCACTTAGAGCCACATGTTTTAACCCATATTGAAACACCCCAACTACCAATTGGAGCCTAAGAACCACCCTAAATGCTCTTAGCCCACCCTATCGGTGTCATGGAGCAAGGGCCCTATGATTTGGAGGATTTATTCCTACTTTTATTCAAATAAACTAATCTTGAGATCAACTGATGAAACCCCAAACCTAGTCACCATTAAACGTCCCCCTTGGTTTTCTGAGCCAACTTGCCACCTCCCTTAGCCTGCCCGGCCGGCCTACTCGCCAAAAAACCAAATATAGTAAGAGCCTTCCCCTTGGTTTGAAACACATTACACCCATCCAATGTGGTTCAACTTCTTTGGTCCTTGGAGGCATTCAACCCTCCACTTGAGCTCCTTTCTCTACTCTCTAGCTTGGACAATTAAGCCTTAGCTCCCCCTCTATTTAAACTTCCCCCTCTACAGTTAAGGAGAGATTATTATCATTTGCTTGTCGAGAGGCCTCTAAATTGCTCACAGAGCTTCCGTGAGTTTTTTTAACATCATTCCAACCAATATCCCCCACTGAAATCCACTGCTTGAGCTCAATTTTGAGTTCAAAATATAGGGTGTTTTGAAACACTCCATTAAAATCCACTAAAACTCATATTAAACACCTAAAATCTCCCTTAGACCAAACAAAGAAGTTCCCCATCAAAACCACTCTCTGTTGAGCATGCTAACACTCTTCTCGATTAAGGCTGCATCACCCCTCGATTGAACTCATGCCAAGGCTCTACCTCAATTTAAATTTGTGCATAGTGGAGCTTCGTAGAGTCATAATAAACGTCTACAACCAACCTAACTGAGGCCTCACTTCTTGGGCAAGGTATAGATCACAAAGCCTAAAATGGTGCTCGATTTCATCAAATGTGAAGAGAACGTTCATTTCAAATGTGTATAACCATATGGATGTATTTGTCCAGATTAGATGAAGCAATAAGAACAAACTGTGAGTGATTTGGTTGATTATCAAGAGAGGTCAAAGAATTTTAGTGTGGATTGTTCTTGGTTTAGAACATATGGGGTCGATGAACGGATGTCATCCATTTGCACGTGTATCTATCCCTTGGTGGAGGAGGAGTCAGATGCCCTTGTGGAAGCTGGTGCGGAGGGCAGCGTTAAGTGGGAGTGGGTCGTGTGGTCTTTTGGAGCAATCAAGAATCCAGTCAGCACCACATTGACAAGTAGATAAATAAGGTATTTTTTATTTAATTAAATACTAAAATTTCAAAAATGCATAACATGGTATAGAAAAGGCATAACAAGAAAATTAAAAAAAACTCACTTACTTAGTAACTAGAGGGTAATAATGTGGAATAAACATAAAATTTTTTTAATGTGTCTCTAAATTTTAATTAATTAAATACTCTCTATACTATTTTAATTTTAATTAGGTAAATATTACTCACCATGGCTTGAAACTTTGGGGGTTGATTCTTCATGACAGTGAGGATGTCTCCTATTTTTTTCAAGGTCAGAGAAGACCTCTAGCTCTGAAACCCTAATTTTCAATTCTATTGGCACATTTTTTATTAAATTAATTATATAAATTAAAATATTACTTAGAAAAATATGGGGTTGATTTTGGTAGGTTCCTATTGTAAGAGAACTCTAGGAAAAATATAAAATGTATTTAAATGATTGTGCATAACTTTTAGGAAATTAAGTGTCTAAAATTTATTAAACTTTAAATAAATAAAATATTATTAAAAAAATATTAAAATTTGTTCCATTCTATAATTATCAAAAATGTGAAGCACGTTTGATCTATATTTAATACTAAATTTTATTTTTCAAGTAAAATTATATTTTGCATTAAAATAATTATAATAAATAAGTTATAGTTAGAAAAATTGTAAAAAGTAATTTTCTAAGTTCCTTGTGATCAGAGACACCTAAGAAAATTTTTAAAATAAATAGTTCATTTTTAGCTACATTTTTGAATTAAAAATAATTAAAAATATTTAAAAATTTACAAAAATATAAATAAGTCCAACATATTCCTAATTATCCTCAGATAACTTGGATCCCTTTAAAATAGTTTCCCTAATTTTTCTAATTTAGTTATGTATTTTTAATTACTAAAAGTGTATTTTGCTTAATTGGGCTTTAAAATAATTATAATAAATAAAATAAGAATCATAAAAAATGAAAAGTTTATTTCTTTGAGCCCTCTAGACTTAGGGAAATTTAATAAAAATTTAAAAAGAATTTTTTGAAATTAAATTATATTATCTATTTAATTAATCAGTAAAATTAATAAAAAAATATAATAATTAACATATAAATTGAAAAGTCATGAAGTTTTGTCTAAGTGGTCCTCCAAACTAGATGAACCTACAGTAATTTTCTCATGAATAGAAAAATTAGTTTGATTAGTTAAATAAATTAAAATTGAAAATCCTATTTTTGAGCTAAAATAATTACATAAATTAATTAAAAATTTGAAATAATATAATTTCTCCACTGATATTATAACTAAACCATGAGTGGGTTACCAAAAAAATTTCAAAGTCATTTGAGTTGTATTTAATGAGTTATGAAGTGGAGAGGCCTTAGGGGGAAAATGGTAATTTTGAGATTTTGATACACTATTTAAATTTTAGGTCAACAAAATTGGAAAGTGGGTAATTTTGATCATAAAAAAATTTTTGGATGCTTGAAACATAAAGGCTTAAGAGTCAGAAAACAAATTGTCACCTTTTCATAATAAGGTAAAATTATAATTTATTTAATTATGACTTGGAGGTTAGTTCATTTTAATGATCCTAAAGTAGAGGATTTAAGCTAGGAAGACAATAATTCACTTATTTGAAGCCCCCCTAATTAGTGATTAGATGATAACATGATTATTTAATGAGAATTTATTTCACTTAATTTAATACTTTTATTATTACAAACATACCCTGAAGATTGGATTTAAGGGCTAAGTAGCGAGCTAGGTTTGATATTTAAACATGTTTAATGAGGATTAGAAAAGAGAATAATGATTAAGTGATGAATATCCTTAAGCACTACAAGCCCAGCTTTAGTGGTGGGTATAAGATTCTTAATTACTTGATTTTGCCCTAAGGGTACCCACTTACATAACTCTTAAGTAAAATATCAAGTGACTGTCTCAGTACCCCACTCTTGGGATGATTGACATATAATGTTCACTGAGCATATGGTGTATTAATTCATTGAAACAAAATTTAACTCTGGATGAATAATTGAACAATGTAATAATTTCAAGGGTTCAAAGTATTTTAAAATTTTTTCAGGGTTATGCACTGAACACTTTTATGATCTCTTGGATATTTTGAAGGACAATTGAACTTATTATACTTTGTTCCCAAAAATCATTCATTAAATCTTTTTGGGAATAATTTCTAAGAACTAGACCTAAGTTTTCTAACAACAGAAGCCCAAAACTTTCTCTTTATCTGGTACGATAGTACTATAATGTAGGTGCAGTTAGATTCTTCACTATCTTTACTTATATTTCTTTCTTTACAACGGTGCCAAAAACATGGTGTTTGATTCTTTTTTTTCTAAATATTGTGATATAATCTAAGTATACGTATCGTTATCACGTATAATAGGACTTTTTGATTAAGTCTCAAAATATCAAACCCACAAGAAGAAATACAAACTCTTAAGAAGAAATGAGATAACAAACTCTACTTTGAAAATGACTCTCACTCAAACTATATATACTATGGTAGGAATGTAAGTTTGATACTTTTTGTAATTTTAATATTTAAAAATAAAGTAAACAACTAACTAAATTTAATTAGATTTTTGTAAAATGAAAGCAATACAAATAAAATATTTTTTTCCATATCATGAATTAGTAACAAGTATAGGAATTATGTTGTGAAAGTATTTAAATTGTATCATGCCAAATAAGAGAAATATTATTATTTACCCTTACTAGAGATACTTTAAAGAAGATTGGCTAATCTAAAGTTTGAATAATCTTGAAGATGGGCTATGTAGGGAAGATACTAGCCTTCACTCTAGAGTTTCCTCTTCTCCTTCCACTTGGGGGCTAACCTCTAGTATTAAAACCTAAAAAATAGACTTAATTGGGGACTTTAGTCTGTCACTCTAATATCCTATAACTCTATCCCCTTCAAAGTTTATTTCTTTATTTATTTGCACTCAACCATGTGAATTATGACACGCCTAAAATCAACCTACTTTTTACCTTATTTTCATATATATTTTATGCTCATTTTTAAGGAAATTAAACTTTAAAGGAATTTATTCTATATATTTTTGGCTTTAGGTACAATAAATAGGCTTTTGGAGAAAATAAACAAAAAATTGGCAAAAATGGTATAATTTGGAGCCAAAATGAGCTAAAAAGAAAATTCTGACCTGACACATTTCAATATCTCTTTCTGTGCTTAATATTTTTTACACCACTCACATGTTTTTGAATGAAATTATACTTTAAATAAAGGATATTTTCTTGCTTATCTTGTAGGTATATCGGTTAGGAGAGAGACACAACTTAAATAGGGCAAAACAGAGCTAAAATGGAGCCAAACAGAGCGAAACAATAGAGTTGTTGTAGGGTGGGGCTAGTGGCACCAAAATAAGAGTTAGAGGTGTCAAAATATAGAGAAGAAGTCCCAAAGGCACCAGAATTGGTGCTAGAGGTGCCAAAATTAGAGAACAGGCGTCAGAGGCACAGAAATAGGCTTCGAAGGCACCAGAGACAGTTATGGATGGAGTTTTGGCGGTTTTCGACTATTTTGAGATGTTCTAGAAGGATCTAAGAGAATCAAATGCCCTTTGAAGTAGTTTAATGAATATAAACAATTGATAAAGACTATTGAATGAAGAGATATGTTTCTTGGATGAAGAGATTTGTCTCTTAGAACAAAAAGATTTGTCTTTTGAGAAAGAGAAGGAATTTTGTGTCTCTTAAAAATAGTCGGACTGACGCCTCTCATAAAGGAAGTATTTCTGTGTGTGTGTGTGTGTGTGTGTGTGTGTGTGTGTGAGTGTGTTTGGGTGTGTGAGTGTGTGTGTGTGTATGTAAGGAATAATGAGAGGAATGCTTAGAGAGCATAGAATTTGAGTAGAAATGTAGATTTCTACCTTTTTTGGAGAGATTGGAGTGGGAAATTTTTAGTGAATTTGTAAGGAATTGTACTATAATTGCATAGATCAATGAGAGATATTGTAGGAGAGATCTTCAACTTTCATTCAAAGGGAAAATAGCTAAGTATTGTGTTATTCCTTATCTTATGGTTTTGTACACACTAGTAGATTTGCTTTGATCTAATGAAGTTTTTCTTTGTATTTGCTTCCTGCTTTGTGAGTAGTTTTCCTTACTCTTTCTTTTGTTTAAAAATAGTGTCATGAGATGATTAAGTCATTATTTTCATTTTATTTTTCTTTTACAATGAGCAGGATTTATGTGTAGGATTTTGGGATGCATGTTAGTTTGCAAATTAATTATCAATGTGATGGTTTTTACGTGAACTTCATTTACATTGCAATTTAGTCCTGTTGTAATGTTAAAATTTTTTGAGAAACATAAGATCTGAATGATTTCTACAATAAACTAAGAATCACATTCAATTTGAAGGATGATAATATATTTTATGGAGTTGAGTGCAAATAAATAGGGAAATATACTTTGATGGACGTAGAATTGGAGATTTTAGGGTGAAAGATTAAAATCCCCATTTTGGTCGAGTTTCTTAGAAACTATAGGGAGATTGATAGCCCTTTGGTGAAGGAGAACTGGGATTTCTAGAGTGGCAACCAATATCCTCTCAACCGAACCACGAATTTAGGGACAAAAATTTGGATTAATCAATGCTCTTTATGCACTCTCAAAGGGTAAACAATAAGATTGCTCGTATTTGGAACATACAATATTTAAGGTATCTCACTCCAGTTGGAAAGTCAAAAGAGTGAACTGGAAAGTGAAGAGGTTGTAATAAGTAATATTGAAAATAAATTGGGGAAGATTATTAATGCAAAAAATAATTAACCCCAGAGATATGTTTCAAAAGAACTTAGAGTTGAGATATGAGGATAAGTAGATTGAAAGACAAATTAAAAAAAAAGTACTAAAGAATCACAAAAACCTATTTCCTTGAATAAAATAGATATATAAAGACCACCTCCACCATTTATGTAGTACCAATTGAAAGAATTGAAAGATCCATTTCATATAAATTTTTAGGATGATATTAATATGCAAATTGAGAAAATCATTAATAGAATATTGGATCTTGAAAGAAACATGTGGAAGAATGACATGAATCATTTAAAAAAAGGACTGACAAAAAATTTAAAATTTGACGACTTTGTAGGAATCCTTTGATCTAGAAAAGATTGGGTGATTGATCAAGGATTGCTTAAATAGAATTTTGATTTAGGAGGAATCATTTTTCAGGCTGGTGATGGCACTTTATAGGAGGCAAGCCATAGTTATCAGTATGGTATAGTATGCTAGAGATTCATGATTATTAGTCTTATATTTTGTTTGCTTTAGTGTAAATTGATTAGTTTGATTGATGATTGGTGGATGCTTGGATTGATAGAAATTTAATTTGATTTTTGTGCGTCATGGGGAAGTGATCTGTTAACTTGATATTATTCCAAGAATTATATATTCTTTGGTAGTAGTTAGAATGACGAGTCCACTATGACTCGGGTCTTACCCGAACTTGAGTTTTACAACAGACATCTGACCGCGACTTTATATATGCTTAAAAATATAAGTAATTAATACTGCTGCTAAAAGATTTAATTCCTCAACAATTGTACCAAAACTTAATAACAGTTATAAATTTGATAATGTTATATGTATAAAATATTTAATAATTGAAAAATCACACTTATCAATGCAAGTATACGTATTGCTCAAGTAATATAGGGCTCTAATGGAGTCCTAGATATTGTCAACGCAAGTATACATATCGCTCAAGTAATATAGGGCTCTAATGGAGTCCTAGATATCGAGGGGAGTAATATTAGAACTACAAACTAAGACTTTAGAAAAGCAATACTTTAATCACAACAATGGAATTCAATTTGCTTATCTGTCACTAATAGACAAATGAAATAAATATGTAATTTAATAACTATTAAATAATTAAATATACTAATGAAGTTTTTAATGTGATATTCAATATATAAGAAAGCATTCTTCTCCATGTCAAGAAATTCTAATGACTGGATAAAGTGAATTAGTTCAATTTATATTGTGCCAAATAGGAGCATACCTATTCTTTACCCTTTACTCCAGGCATAAAGAACATTTACTAATTCTACGCTTGTTTACCAAATTGGTGGCTAGGCTGGGAAGATACTGGCTCTCACTTCGGAGCTCTCACATTCTCCTCATCTGAGGGCTAACATCTGCTCTTCAGCACCCAAACGATAGGACCAAATTAGGGATTTTAGTCTGTCACTCTAAAATCTCCAATTCTACGCCCGATAATTTTATTTCCCTATTTATTTGCACCCAACTTCCAAGGGCTTTGACCTCCCTGAATCTTAGATATAATCTTTACTTTAGTTGGTAAACTCAACATATTTTAACAAATCAATTTGCCAGATTGAAAGTAAATTAAGATTAAAGTGAAAAGATCATCATAATTTATTTAACACTTTTTTGGCTCAACCAATTCAAATCACCATTTCACAAATCTCAAGACAAGGAGAAAGATAGGGAAAACTACTCAGATCTCATGGGGAAAACACAACAAAACTTAGAATTCATATATAAAATCAAAGTCATACAAACTATAACAATAAATAAACTTTTCTTTAATTTCTCCTCAAGAAAACTCCTTGAAGTTCCTTTGAATCTCTTCCTTTCTTTACAGCACACAGAATTCTTCTTCGAAGCGGCAAGGAGGAAGAAAGTTTCCCTCCCCTTATACAATCTCTCGAAGAATTCCTCACAATTTTGACACTCTAGTAAATTCTCTATACACTAATGGAACCTCTCTAACCTCAATGACCTCTCTAATTTTTGGCCAAAATCTTCTTTTAAAGTTGTGGATGAGCTTTCCCAAGAGTTACCTAAGCATCCTTTCAAAATTTGTCCTCATCCAAAGCCTAGTTGGACAAAACTGCTGAACTCGCCGTTGGCGGCCTCTAGGGCGTCGTCTGTGGACCTTTTTAATGAGTTAATTTTGGAGTCTTGGAAAAATCTCACCGTCGGCGGGGTCGATGGCGTCGTTAGCAGCCTAGTTCAATTCTTTACATTTTGGTCCTCTTGGCTTTAAATTCACTCCTTTTTGTATCTTTTTGCTCCAATGACCCTATTTCATCATTCCTGCAACAAAACATCAAAAATACCTTTCTTTAAAGTGCAACATCATCAAAATTAGTATAAAATAGGTATGAAAATCTCAGCATATTTTTCTTTGGTCAAAATCCCCCAAACTTATCTCTCAAAGAATTTCTTACAATCTTGACACTCTAATAAATTCTCTATACACTAATGGAACCTCTCTAACCTCGAGGACCTCTCTAATTTTCGGCCAAAATCTTCTTTTAAAGTTGTGGATGAGCTTTCTCAAGAGTTTCCTAAGCCGTCAGTAGCCTCGAGGGCGCCGTAGGAAGACCTTCTTAATAAATTAATTCTGTAGTCTCGGAAAAATCTCACCGTCGGCGGCGTCGATGGCGCTATCAGCACCCTAGTTCAATTCTTCACATTTTGGCCCTTTACGCTCCAAATTTGCTCCTTTTTGCATCTTTTTGCTCCACTGACCCTATTTCATCATTCCTGCAAAAAAAAAAACATCAAAAGTACCTTTCTTTAAAGTGAGATATCATCAAAAATAGTATAAAATAGGTATGAAAATCTCAACATATTTTCCTTTGGTCAACATCATGAATTTCATTAGTGAAAGTTCCATCTTAATTTTGTTACTTCCTTTGTTTGGCTTTATTTCATTTGGTATGAGTCATGAACCTATTTGATGAATAATAAGTGGATGATCTTACACTGGCCTTATAACTGTTATATGTGCTTAAATAAAGGCATATGGTGATGCCTATGGTTGGTGTTCGAGGGCCAACATATTAGGAATAATTGTATCTAAGGGATTATAATTTATAAAAACATTTTAAAGTTCCCAATATATCTGTGTAATGATTCTGTCAGAAATTACAACTAAGTTAGTGTGATACGATGAGTTAATGGAAGAATTGACCACAATTATGAATTTGCATTCTTATCCATACAATCTCATGTGATTCCACAATTACTTGTCTGAGACAATACCATTACAGATCTTACATGTTCTCTCATCAAGTTTTAACATTTGAATTGGCCAAATCAAGAAGTAAATGAAGTAGAAGGATTAAATCATCACAACTTATTCAAGCATAATAGATCAATACTTCACACAACTTCCATCCAACACTTAATTACTTATAATTTTATGGAAAAAGAAAAAAAAACTACACAAAGTTCTAGGAGAAAACACAACAACAATTAAGTTTAAAAGTAGAAATCATATAAAAAAATAAGAAGTCTAAATTAAAATTAAATGTAGACACAAAAACAAAAACTTATCTCAAATTGCTTTCCACCGAAATCTTGAAGTTCCTTTGAATCTCTTCCTTTCTCTTACAATCCTCCCTATGTCTGGTCACCCAACCCTAGAAGGTTAAAGTTTCTCTACCTCTCTAATAAACTATAATTTTAAGGATTATACTTAGAACTTTCTACTCACTTTCTTATTGAATTTAGTTTCTTAGTGATTTCTCACCTTCTAGGGTTTAGTTTATTAGTGATTTCTCACCTTCTAAGGTCTACCTCACTAATAAAATTTATAATTAATGATTTTTTTAAGGATTCTTACATAGAACTTTCTAATCACTCACTTGTTTAGTAGGAATGAGAGAAGTAATAAGAAACCTTAAAAAAAATCCTACAACTCCATAATTTCTACTCTCTAAAATGTGTCCTAAGTCATCTATATCGCTTTTTCTCTTCAATTCATTCCAAGTCCTCCTTTTTATAGTTTTCCAAAAGTTCTTTGGAGTGTTTTTAAAATGTTTTCATATTCAATGAATCTTCTAAGAGTTACCTCTTTTCATTAGCCATTCTAAAGTATTTTCGTGTTCGTTAACTGTAATCTACATTTCGACTAAGAGTTGCATCAAACACCTCTTTGAAATTCAACAAAAATTCCTTGGATTATAACCATAAATTCCTGGCACGTAAGCGCAAGGTCTTCGTTGCTTAGGCCGTGACATTCTTTGTCTCCTGGTGCGTAAGCTTCAGTCCTAGGTGCTTAGGCACCACAGTTCATTTTCACACCTTCTTCATTTTTTCTCCAAATTTGATCTTTTTTCACTCATTTCACAATATTTCATCCCTTTAACTGTACCTGAAAGAAAAACTAAAAAATACCTTCTATTAAAGTGAAATATCCTTAACAATAAGTATAAAAATGTGTACATAAAGGCTATATATTTTAGGTGTATCAGGGACCCACCAAGTTATGTCTCGGGACCTGATAATTCACCTAATTGAATAAAAATAGCCTATGTTACTTATCCTATATTAATAAATGCTCAAGGATTTGAGGCTTCTCTAAGGTATTTAAATTTATGTGAGCACATCAGGATATTTTTTTTTTTGTAACATATTAATCATCAGGCTTGTGTAAGTCTAAGGTCTAGATAGTTAGGGCAATTACGATAATGCAAATGAGTGAAAAAATGAGGGATACGATGTGGGATCTTAGAATAGTATCTTGTACCTCGAGGATCTTTAATAAAAGGAGAGAATTAGGACCAATAGTACTATTCAACGATGCTTGAGAAGATTTCCCCTAATTCTCTTAAGTTTTTTGTAGTCCTAGCTTGATTAAAATAATTAACCTGTGGATTGCACCATTCCTCCAAATATCTTTAACAAAAATCTCTTTTGCATGATAAAGTAACGTTTATATGCATGAGAGTTAAATTTTAAGAAAATGAAAATTTGTAAAGGTCTACAGTTAATCACTTGGATCAAGGTTAGGACTACCCTTCGTAGATTATCGGTTTAGTAGCTCTCATTTCAAGTTGGGAAGCACACAGTCCAGCTCTGAACCCCACCTTTACAAATGTATTACACCCATTTATGGTCTTCCATATATGACTACGATTTTTTTCTTAATACAAGTTTTGATGCGACTCAATTTTTGAATTTTTCATACCTAATGCTTTGGTTTACTTTCCTGCAGTTTATTTAGTTCCTACAAACATACCTTGCTTTGTGATGCTAACCATGTGACGGGAGTAGTGAGAAGATGATAGGTACACATTTATATTTTATGCACTACAATTTTAGTTCATTACTTTATAGCATTTTGTACATATATTTTTTTACTTTACATGCAAAAAGATAGCACATTTTTAAAAATTAAATAACATTTTCAAAATATAACAACAAAACAGTAAATGAGTCCCTCGAATGAGGTAACCCACAATTGCTAACGAAATATCCTATTTTAAATGAGCCAAAAATCTCGTTTAGACTAAGTAAATTCCAATGAAAATGCTAGTGTTGAAATGAGCAAACCATGGGATCCTAACCAGTGTTGCTCTAATCAACTTTAACCCCTCCACCATTAACGATTGAAAAAACTTTTCATTTAAACCTTTTGGAGCTTAGATTTTAGGACCGCGAGTTCGACGAGGAGTTTGGAGTCCACTTCGAGGGCAGCATTCTACAAAAGTAAATGGATCTACAACAACAAATATTTCCTTAGAATTAAATAACATGCCATAGGACTTTAAGGTTGTTTTCCTAATGCAATTTAAATCCTCACTTTATTATTTTGACTTCGCACAATCATGTTGTACAAATTTATGCTTAACTCTTTTTAGGAATCCTTAGTTGTCATTCATTACGGCATAAATCCTCCTATATTCCAAGATATTTGTATTATTGTGTCATGCAAATATAGATCCTAAATAATAATAATTTTTAGGATGAAACAATCAATAATTTCCTTATCAAAATTGAAGTCAAACAATAGGACAGCTTAAAAAGTCACACAGGTTCTCCTAAGGATCCGTGACAACCCTTAGTTCTTCTTCTTTTAGATTCCATATTAAATTTTCCAAATTTGATCCTTACCCATGTGACACTCCTTTATCCGGCTTTCAAAAGTCCTGCCCTTTAAAATTCTTGAAGACAATATTTTCTGATCTAAATAGAGTGTTTTCATAGGTGACCTTATTTATTTAAGATGTAATTAACTATAGGGGCTTGCCTTTATAAAAACTCTAGAAACCAGCCTAAAATAAACCCTATGTAATTTTTCATTTTATATAGGGGAACTTATCGGTCAACATAAAGGTTTTGCAGACTAAAATGGATGTCATAAATTATTTAATTTCTTTAATTGAGCCTCACAGATAAGTGACATACTTATTCCTTGGGATAGGTATGCTACTTGTAGTGTTGTGCTTGTTTTTCTAAACTATTGTCTATATGAGATCGATTCAATCTCATTTTCTTAAAAATTTTAAATATTATATTCCAAAAAAAAATATATATTAATTTAAATATCTTTTTTTCCCGAAAAGGCAACTGATAGCTTCTGGCGACTCCGTTGGGGAGTAATTTCTTTCTCCATTGTGATGAGAAAGTCTTATCTTCAAACGTCAATAACATGTCCATGTCTCTCATGGACCAGATTACCTTTTTTTGTTGGCATACTTCATCCATTTCTTCCTTGGGTATGTGTGGTCATCACCATTGGATTTCAGGATCGTCTGTTTAACCACCCTTAAACTGAGAGGTCCAGGAATCCTTTAGGACTTTTTTCTATTTGTGTGTGGGGTCAAACCCTTAGTAGTGTGTAAAAATGGGACAATTTGGCCAATTTAGACCTAATGGATGGTCAATAATTGGTTTTAGAGGTGATTGAAATAATTTTGGAGGTTTTGGGAAATTTTTAGCAACAAGAGCATTTGGTAAATTAGACAAATTTCGGGGTATTTTGTTAAATATGAAAATTTTGAAGATTTTTGAGTAATTTGGATTGTACAAAATGGTTTGAAATAATTTTTTAAATAAAATTGAGGGATTTGGGTCAACCTTGGATTTCTGGGGGTCTAGAGGCAATTTGGTAATTTTGAGGAAGTTTAGGGCTAAAAGGCCAAAATTTAAAGTTTGGGTTGGGTTGAGTTTTGATGGAAATGCTGATCATAAAATTACTCTCATGGTGACATGAGACTAGAGAAACCCTACTTTGGATCCTCCATGTGCTGGTCTTATCCACCCTAGCCAAAGACTAAGAGTTTGGGGGACCGCCCACACGAGTCTCCAAAGAGGCAAGAGAACCAAAATTGACATGTGTAGGCTAGGGCTCAAGGTTGCAAGTGGAAGTGTGAAGTGCAAGTGTGTGTGTACTAGACCAAGATACATCACCCAGGGTCATCCGTAAGGTCAGACGGTCCTATGGGGAACCCCATATTAGTTTCATCCTACTAATTGCTAAAGGTTAGAGCTATCATGTGGAACACCGTGTAGAACAAAGAAGCATTTGGAATTTCTAATGGTGAGGGATTCATCACTACTCTTCTAATATATTCAATAGAAAATTCCTATGACACGTTCCTAGGCATCTAAGGAAGATAGACTAGAGCTCAACAAAAAGTGAAGTTAGCATATACCTGACTCTATCTTAGTTTGTTAAGTTCATCTTTATAGAACGTGATATTTAGGACCGATACTTCTCATACCCACTTTTCATTCCACCTACATTTTATTTATATAAATTAATTTACTGCAATTAAAACATGGTTAAGTTTAGCTGTAAAGGAAGAAAATAGTTTTTTGCATGAATCCGAGGGATTTGTCTGTTAATTACTAAACAACAAGAACACAAAGAGTTGCCCGACCAACATGTAAATGCTCTAAATCTCATGTTTGAATCAATTGCAAACATCCACTAATCATGGCACGGGAGGGAAGGCTTGGTAGCCAAATTCAATTGTCCATAAAGATATGCTAGAATCGCACAACCCAAAGAATATTGGCTAAATTCATTCAAATCATCCAATAATGGTAAATATTCTATGCAAACATGTGTACAAATTTATCTAAAACTAGGAAACATCCGATCATGAAAAAAAAGTTGGCTCTAACTTGCCAAAAAAATCCACATGATGGTAAATCCAAATAATACTCCCTATAGAATTTTCAGTTGAACCTACATAGTGGCACCATAGCCTGCAAATGAAACTGTAGAATTTGAATGTAATGTTATGGTCTATGGGATGGTGATATACTGTGCCATCCTTGGGATGGTCACCCAAAAGGACATCTCAACATGCCGACTAACTTGGCCAGCACAACTCCGAACCAACAACACTAAACGCCACTATGACATTTCCATCTATTCTAACACCGGGATGTACTTGAACATCTTGTGCAGTTATAGTCATCTAACCTGATAGAATTTTATAATGTATAAGTAAGAAAAGTAAAATAATTATACTAATACATAAATGTGAAAGTAATTTTATCTTACCGACGGACAAATGAAAAATATTGGCCATGGGGCACCACCTCTTGACTAGTACATTTATAAAATGGTACCCAAATTTGATGTAGATTAAGTGCCTGATGCATTATATTCTAGCAATTTTGATAGCATAAAGGAATCATGGGCACTCAACCTGTCAATCTCTTAAAACTAGTGCAAGACTTGCAGCTTCAAGAATGTTGTCTTTTAAAAATTAAATTATATTAATTTTAATAATGATTTCACATGAAATTAAATAACAAAAAAAATTCACAAATTACATTATCAGCTTTTGTTGCACGATGTGGTTCTCCCAATGTTGCAATATTTGGAGGTAAGAATGTTCATTTCGAAGTGGAACTTCTGGCATGGTGACAGTGGTATGTCAAATCTATTTCCTCAGTCATCTCTACTAAAATAATCTTAGTTTTAATAAACAGAAAGTCAAGTGAGCTATTGAAAGATAAATGATAAATGCATATATATTGTGGCCAAATGACCCGAAGATATTATGGAAGAAGATATTATGTTTAACTTAAATTTCATATGGTGTGCCTGGAATTTCATTGCGTGTTGTTTCCGTTAATCATAATAAGGGGCAACACAACTCCTCAAAACTAACAAAAATGATTTTTATGCTTTTTTACGTGCATACCATGGTTTGATGTAACTAACATGGATAATAAATTTGGACTCCATCTTAGCAGCATTCTATTTAGGCTTTAGGTTTAGTTGTTGCCTTAAAACTAATTTGACATGATGACATATGAACTTTTAAATGCAATTTAGATGTCCATGTGGCATTATTGGATGGCTACATAAAAGTGACCCAATTACTGATATTTTCCATGCACCTCCCAATCGATGACTTATCATAGCGTGAAGATGCCACTATGTCCAAGTGACATTATTGGATGGCTACATATAAGCGACCAAATTACTAATATTTTCCATGCAGCTCCCTTTAGCTGACTTTTCATGGCAGATGCCATTGACACGGATGTAATTCATGATTGGGATGTACACAATGAATCGTAAGTCTTTTTTTATTTGAAGTTGTTTTGATCTACTCTATGTTATTAATTATCGACCATCCATTCAGAACACATTGTAGAACATCATTACTCAAACATGTCATTCCCTCAGATAATACATTCGGGATGACATCATTTTCATATAAGGGCACAAATTATGGGAGCTCAAAATCTTCAAAATAAAGGTTTTTAGAGCATTTGATAGATAACAATTACTTGTGCATTATAATTGGCAATTGTTCTAGTATATGCAATAAAAAAATGCATTCATAGCTATAAAAACTTTCCGGTGACGAGGGGGGTACTAAGATCGCTTATATCCCAAGTTCTCCTTAGGTACTTTAAGCTTTTTTGACAAAGTTCTTTATAACTTTAAAATCAATACATTTCATATACAAATAACCCTAACCAAAAGACTTTTTTATCTTCTTTTTACATGATAAAAAGTAATTAGTTTTAACTTAATTCATACTCAATTTTATTTGAACGTAATACAAAGTCTTATATGTGTTGGTATTAGCAATATAAATGCTAATTATTCTGGTATATGCAATGAAAATAATAAATTTGTAGTTAAAAGAACTTTAAGTGAGAAGGGGGGTACAAAAACCACTTACGTCCCAAACTCTCCTTAGATAGTTTAGGCTTTTTTGACAAAGTTCTTTTATATCTTCAAAAGCACTACATTTCATATACATATACCCCTAATCAAAAGACTATTCTACTGTATTCTCATAATAATAAGTAAACTGCTTTTTGGATATAAATAAACTTTATATAAAACTAAATTATTCGTACATTACTAACATTGAAGTGTAAGACAAGATCCTGATGACACGAGTAGCAATTCGATACAACAAAATAATTTATAATAGTTTTGGGCAGTATTTTAACTCATTGTTAATAATTCAACAAAATTATGAACACCATTTCAATATAACAAAAATAATTAAAAAAAATTAAGAAATATATGGGCATCATAACAATGTGGAATAAAAGGTCTTTGAAAAAAGTGGCAGATTTTTAACATATTATAAATAATTTTAAAAATTAAATGTGTGGACCAAGAAATAATTAAAATGGGTAGCATTTCAACATTTCATGAATAATTGTGAAGAAAATTAGTATAATAATAACATAATGTTCAAAGAATTGTAGAAAAAGTACGAGTAGAACTTCAGCTTATCGTAAATAATTTTTTTAAGAATGCATTGTAATAGTATGAAATGTAAAAACTATATATAAAAATTAATATTAATAAAACTAACATTATAATTACCTTTTAAAGAAGTAATATGACATTAAAAAATAATGAGAGGATGGAGGAAGTAGTAGGAGGGAGTAAAAAAAGGGAGGTAGCAAAAAGCAAAGGAAAGTTGGCTTTTGCTAGAGCGAGAGGTGCGAATTGGAAAGGATGGGGTTTCGTGGGTTGTATAGTGAGGTTGGGAGGTGGAATGCGCCCCTTGAGGGGGCCCATATTTAATAGATACCGACCCCCAACGGAGGCATGTATTCGGTGGGCCCCGGTCCATCATATACACACCCACGAGGGTGCGTATTCATTAAATATGTGCCCCTTGATCCCGATATTTTTTATATGTAATGATTTATGAATTTGACACCACTACTTGTATTCGTTGGGCCTCGATCCATCATATACACGCCTACAAGGGATCGTATTCATTAAATACGTGCCCCCATGAGGACGCGTGTTCATTAAATAGTTGCCTCCTGATCCCGATATTTTTTAAATATAAGGATTTATGAAATTGACACCACAACTTAAATATTTTAATTACTGGCAATGGCTCCAAAAACTTGATCCCGATTTTCTAAATATATAGATGTAAAATGCGATATATATGATTAATTTTGTTAATTGTTATTCTTAATTTGCAACAAAGCCAAAAACTTGATCCAAAGCAAAAGCTAGGTAAATCTTTCACTATAAAGCAAATAGGAATGTAATTATAATTTTTCAATATGGGATACTACAAAAGTATAAGTATTGTTATCAAGTAATATTAAACCTTTTAATTATGTCCGGAATATCGAACCTACGGGTAAAACTAGATTTATATAACAAAATTTAATTAGCAATATATTCCTTTAAACTTAAGATGCTAAAATAGGAATGAAAGTTTGATTTTTTTTTTAATTTTAGATAAATGAAAATAAAGTGAGCAGCTAATTAGCTTAACTAAAATACTTGCAAGATGAAGACAATATAAATATAATATTATTTTCCTTAGTATGAATCAATGATAAATATGGAAAGTATTTTATGGAAGTATGCTAAATGTATTATGCCAAATAAGAACAATAATATTCTTTAACCTTACAAGAGATGCTGTAATGAACATTGGCTAATCTATAGTTTGAATAGTCTTGAAGACTGGCTAGGCAGGGAAGCTACTAGCTCTCACTCTAGAAATCTCTATTCTCCCTCCACCTAGGGGCTAACATCTCATATCAAAACCTAAAACTATAAATTAAATTGGGAACTTTAGCCTATCACTCTAAAGTCCTTTAATTCTACACTCTTTAAAAAATTATTTCTCAATTTATTTGCACTCAACCCCATGAACTACATTCTCATTCATCAAATCAATATTCTATCCATTTATTGACTAAGATAATACCATCTCGGATCCTACATTATCTCACAATAGGTATTACATATTAATTGGCCAAATAAAGAAGTAAATGAAGTGTAAGATTTCAAATCATCACAACTTCTTCCAACATTGAAGCCTAATACATCATACAACTTCCTTTAAAAATTTAATTACTTATAGTTTTATGGACAAAGATAAAGAAAACTACTCAGAATTCTTGAAGAAAATAGAACCACACATGAGTTTAAAAGTAGATGTCATGCACACAAACAAGAAATTTAAATTAAAACATAGCATAGTCCTAAAGATAAACACTTATCTAAAATCCCCTACACAAAATGTCATGAAGTTCTTTTGAATTCAGTTCCTTCTCTCACAATATAAACCAAAATTGAAAATAAAAAGAAAAGGTGGCTAGCAGCGACGACGACTTGGAAAATCTAATTTTTTTCTTATAAAAATCCAAAGGGTTACTTGGTGTCACCTCAAAAAGCTGTCTCCATTCAATGAATCTTCTAAAAGTTGCCTCCTCAAAAGCCAATTGAATGAATTTTTGTGCTATGGGCTATTTCTCATGTTTTTATCAAGGGTTGCTTCAAACACCTTTCCAAAAATCTGTTCAAACTAAATTTATCATCAAGTAACTACTTATGGCGCTTAAGCATGGGGTACCTAATGCTTAGGGACGGAGACTTTAGCGCTTAGGCGTCAGACTTGGGAGGTTTGGCACCCCTGTTCATTTTTGCACTTTTTTTTTATTTTTGCTCAAAATTTGAACCTTTTTTACTCCTTTTAGAACTTTGCATCCATTTCATTGTACCTGAAAAAAAAACACACACAAATACCCTTCATTAAAGCGCAGTATCTCAAAAACAAGTATAAAAATGTGTATGAAAACACTATATATTTTAGGTGCATCAAAATCCCCAAAACTTAAGATATTTCTTGTCCTCAAGTTACCTTTCAATTGTAAAAAAACCAATATAATTAGATAATTTATATGAGTTTCATTAGGATATACCAAAATTTTGATGTAGAAATATAATAGTCCAATTTAGAAAAAAATATTAGTAAATTAGACTGACTTAAGGTTTAGAAATTTCTTAGGTTATGAAATATGAAAATGTGTTCCTATCTAATTAAAAAACATTGTGGATTTTGCAAATATATAGTTTAGGCATTTTATCATCTTCACTTAAGATTTTTTATTAAGCATAATTTTACTCACTATATTAGATCCTTAAGCTTAAGAGTTTCTTAAATCTTATACTTTAAAAAGATGAGATGTGGAACCAATTTTTTATTAGGCACTAATCCTCAAGCTTCTCCTCCCTTTTTCAACTTTATTTTTCTTTTCTTTTTATTTTTATTTTCCCTTTTTTCTTTTTTTCATTTTTTTTTTCTGGCAAGGATTACTATATCTGGATAGGTCTTGAATGACTTTGCATTCCACTCTTCCTTTCAAAAAGCAAAGAGTTGTTATTTTATATTTAGTAAAAAATATAATGACAGTTTTGAAAATTAATTTCAATAAAAGAAATTTAAGTTTTGAAAATAAAAAGTCTAAATTTCCTATTTTTTTTAAAAATACAATTTCTCCTACTAAAGATTGTTACACAATACTTAGTGCTTTCTACACTAAAAAAATTTAACTTTAAATTTTTCTTCATAACTATAAATTTTATCTAAATTTTATTACTCATTTCCAAAATCATAATCTTACTTCCCTATTATAACTTCATATCCATATTAATTTTTCAAATCAAAATCAAATTTATTTGAAGTACATTTGAGAGCAAATAAACTTCTAAGTTTTTTTAAAATTTTTCATCTCCACAAACTTAAATTTTTAATAGAAATAAAAAATTTTAGCATCATATAGAAATAAGTAGGAATGAAAACTAAATATAACATGCTTGCAAGAACTTTTATATTTTAAATATGCAAGTAAAAAAATTAAAAATAGGAGTAACATTTTAATTGATCCAATTTTAATTTACTTAAAATATAGAGATTCACTAGACTTCTATCCAGTGGAGTATAACATAAAAGTAAATAAACACACTAATAAACATACATGACTGCAACAAATAGCAAGTTAGCTAAATTTTGGTAGTGAATTAAAATATTTAAACATGTAGATATAAGTAGCAAGTTAGCTAAATTCTAGACCTTACTAAAATTCTAGAATTAAGTTCAACAAATACTAACTAAATACAACTACACATTTAAAACAATTACTATCCAACAAAAAATACTAACTTAACGCAAATACATCGTAGTAGGTGTATGAAACAAAACACAACATAACAAAAACTAGTAGTCTTTAAAATCACACTTAAGAATATAACAAAAAGTACATAATATTAGTACCAACAACAGTTCAGAACAATATAAAAAATAAAAACGTAAAACAAAACTACAGATCCAAGCTAGTCACCACCCTCTTCTTCATCACTATCGCCACTAAGCAAAACAGTTGTAGGCTCATATGGTGGATATATGGGATACTAAGGAAATACTACATCCTAATTTCCTATATTGAGATGCTCCATAGCTATGTTGTAGTCCTCCTAATAATCACTTTGTATCTTCACATATCCATCCATTTGCTTTGCAAAATGCTCTAAATTTGATACCTTATCGACAGTGTAATTGGCGTTCTCCAAAATCCTCTATAATATCTTTTACTGAGAATTTGATCCTGAAGTCTGACCATGTGATATAGAAGCATGTGAAGTAGAAGCTCATGAAGTAGAGGCAAGAGAACTACTGGAGAATCCATCCCTCCAACCAAAAATAGAATGATGTGAATAAGTATTCACATTCACACTGGTAATTGGCTTCAGTAGTTGTAAGCTCTCCTCCCAGCTATCATATCTAACACCAGCCTGCTCGCATAAAGAAAATTTTAAGGACACGAATCCCAAACCTGCAGTAGTAACAGTGACAGTAAAATTGATAATAACTCCATAAATCAATCTTCGAATATCAATAGGCTTGGACTACTGAATACAGTAGTTTATGGTTGCTCTATCTCTAGTTGCTTCACTTAAATGATTTGTAGGCAGCAGACGAGCAGAAATAAAATAATTACATGCCTTTGTAGTGGCATCCAACTTTGAAGTAGAAAAGTTTACTCTTCTCTCATTTGTAATCTTCCATAACCCTCTCCTAGTTGTAAAAGTTGAAATAATGTTGTCTAATTCCTCCTCAGTAGAACTAAAGTGTGAAAAAAAAGAGGACAAATGATAAAAATGTTTAATTACCTCAGGAGAAAATGGCATTGTCTTCTCCCTCACTATGACTCCTTCCTCATCGGCTTTAGACAAATTAGCATAGAGCTCTCATACCACAAAAATCACGGCGATAACAAAAAAATAACAGAATTGCTCCCACTGGCGGCTAGCAATCAACTCTTCTACAGCTCCTCCCAGACTTTTAACACATTGCTAAGGAATTAATTTCCTCGAATGAAGTGCATCACTGTATCAATACTGAGCTTTCGAATGGAGCTTTTCCCTTGATTCACTTCATTTTTTGGTGCCATTTTCTAGAAAATGAATAAAATTCAAAATAAATTCACAATCAACTCCAAATCACTAAACTCAACTCCTAAAAGCTCAAACTAAGATATTCATGCATTTTTCATCAATGTTTCTCAAATTTTAACCATGAATAGTGATGTTCGGGTAGCTCATGAATGTGCTCAAAATACATAGTGAAAATCAAAATTTTTTGCTTACAAGTGAAGCTCTCACCTCAAGAAGATCAAATCTAACAAATTTGGCTTGAAACTACCAAGAAATCTTCACTTAAAACGATGCCCTGACTCTCTAAATTGCAAAATTCAAAGGTAGGAGATGAAGTCGAGGCTTGGTAATGGTATTTTTAGTCCATTTTTGTCACTTAAAATTGTTCGTGAACTGATTTTTGTGAACTGGTGCTTAAGCATGATTGGTTCAATGTTTAGGCGGCTGGCTCTCTATTTAGGCAGTGCATAAATATGGGTTTTGGCACTTAGGCGCTAGTGCACAAATTTTGATTTTTTCAATTTAATTGAAATGCTCGTCAAGACTAAGTCAACCAACATGGTCTCAAAACACTGTAATAACTATTTCCTTTCCTCTTATCTCTTCTCTTACTCAAGATTTATCAATCTTAACTATTTCAATTCAACACTAAATAATACAAAATTTCACACAAACAAAACATATATATTGATTCATGAACGTTTACAAACACTTTTAAATACAAAAATTCCAATCCAAATAGTCTTGGATAAGAAAATTCCTAAACATAATACTAGATCTTAATAACATGAAACACACATTAAAACAATTAACATAAACAAAAACCAAACACATAAACACTAAATAACAAACTTAATTTCACTCTCTAGTTGATGGAGCAAATTCTGGCCTATCGTTAGTCTCTCCATCGGCATTTGGAACATCTATCTGAAAGAACAGACGATGATTAATAACTCTAGTTGAATCTTCTTCAATACACTTGTTCTTTAAATATATTGCCTTGTTTGCTTATTCTATAAAATTGGTATGGATAAACTACATTTTCAGTTGCTATTCCATATGATCTAGATGTGCGTTAACTTCCATCACATTTACTTCAATTGAAGCCATGTTAGCCTCAATTTTAGTGATTTTCTCTGCTATTCCTTCGATACTAATACCCAGGAGACCGTTACACACTTCCTTTGCACTCTGACTAATAAAATTCTTTCTCATTACTTCCTCCTTCTTCTTCAAATCACTCTCCCAAGAAGACATTTTTCAAAAACTCTCTCTTTTTACTTAGAATTCAACGTTAAATGGAGGTGTGGTGAAAATCATTACATAAACCTTATATTTATTGGCTTCAAACTCTTCCTATAACTCATAAGCACATCCTAGAACTGTCTCTCACGACCAAGCTAACCAATTTGAAGTTAAAATTTCTAGAAACCAAATTCGTGCATGTTTTCTAACTACCACGCTTAAGCGCCGGGTTTTGGCGCTTAAACCCGGCGCTTAAGCGTCAGTGCTCAATTTTGTACAGGTCAACTTATGGTTGAAACATTTGTTATTGAAGCTTCTCTCCATAAGTACTTGTGTAGATTTTTTCATAGCTGACACTTGTAGTATATAGGAAGAGAAGGATGTTAATATGCTTTTGAGTAGTGTAACCCTCACTCCATTAGAAAAAAGGAGTGTGTCCAGTTTATATTTTGGCGCTTAAGTTGAGCATCAATTTTGGAAAGGACATCATCAATTTGTACCAGTTTATGTTTGCCCTTAAAAATAGGTACTTCAAGATATTTGAAAGAATGGACTAAAGTTGTAAAATCAGTTGCTTGTGATATCAATTGTTTGAATGGAAGGTTAACCTTTTTACCAATAAATATTTGGCATTTAAATGAGTTGAAGTACATACCAGATGTTAGTTAGAAGTGATTAATGTAATGTTGTGTAATCTTGACAGTAGATTTGTTGGCTTTAGATAAAAAGGATAAGATCATTAGCATAGATTAGATGTGTAAATGCCACATTGGACTTATGATTATATCTGGCATAAGATTTGTTCAGCAAAGCTTTATCTATAATTCTTGAGAAATAGTCCATAGCTAAGATGAAGATTGAGGGGGAAAGAGGGTCTCTCTGTTAGACTCCCCTAGAAGCAGTGAAATAACCAGTGGATTGCCCATTTAGCATGATTGAATGAGCATTTTGCTGTAACCACCTTTAGATTTGATTGCAGAATTCTAGTGAGAACCCCCTTGCTTTGAGTACATCAAGAATAAATTGCCATATAATGGTGTCATAAGCTTTTCTCAGGTCCAGATTGTAAATCAAGTTCCCCCCTCTACAAGGTTGATCAATCTCCAGATAAAGCTCTTATGCCAATAACACATTATCAACAATGAATCTCCCTCTGAAAAATGTAGTTTGATTAGGCCTAATGAGGTTAGGGAGGTGTGGTTGAAGCCTAGCAACAATAATCTTACTAATGATCTTATAAAGGACATTAGCAAGACTAATAGGCCTTAAATTATCCCTTTTACTACATTCAGTGCTTTTTGGTATTAGAACATAAGTTGAAGAGCAAAAATACTTAGGAAGAGGGTGCCCCAAAAAGAAGCTTTGGACAAGAGCAATCACATCCTTTTTGATGATAGGCCATGCTTTCTTATAGAATCCAAAAGAATACCCATCTAGCTTAGCAACCTTGTCACTATCAATATGTTGTAAAGCTTCCCAGACTTCAGTTTCAAAAGGGGAATTAATGAGTTGGAGATTTGCAGCGTAATTTAGATCCTCCTGGACAACCTGCAGATCAAGAGGAATAATGCCCTAGGAAGAGGCAGTGGGGAGCTCCTTAAAGTAACTAACAACACTTTCAGCAATGCTCCCAAACTCAGTGAGCCATTTTCCGTCCTTATCTTTGATTCTATGAATGTTATTGCAATTTCTCCTGTACTTTGTACAAGCAATATAGTACTTAGTATTTCTATCTCCTACAATAAATATGCTCATAGTAGCCTTCTACCTTAGAAATTGCTCCAATCTTTTAGTCTCCATAAGAACTTTCTCAGCTTCAGTTAATAAGGATGCTTCATCTGATACACCAGTTTCCAAACCAGCTTCCAAAAGTGCCAGCTATTTCTCAGTTACCTCCACATTCTCAAACACATTACCAAATTTATTCCAGTTACACTGCTTAAGAGCTTTGGCTACCTTCCTCTGCAAATCCCATAGATTAGTAAGGGGATTAGTATGGTTTACACTTCTAAAATTTTCTTTAACAAGATTAAGGAAGTCAGGATGATCCACCCACATTTTTGAAACCTATAAGGAGGTCTGCCAGTGGGTGGACTACCAGTTATGCTAAGCAATAGAGGCCTATGATCAGATCCCACTAAACTCAGGTGTATAACATATGTATGCAGAAAGTTTTGGAACCAAAGGGTGTTTAATAGAAATCTATCCAATCTCTCCCAGATTTTTTCCATCTCCAAGTGAAAGCTGGACCCTAAAAACCAAGGTCAAAAAGGTCATTAAAGAGTATGTTATCAGAGAATTCAGTTAACCTGTTAATATTAGGAGTTCTGAACCCCCACTTTTTTTGGACACATAAGCTACAATATTGGAATAACCTCCCACCAGCCAGGGGGATGAGATAGACAGACCTATATTTATTAGGCCACTCCAAAGATCAATTCTGGTAGACTTAGTACACCCAACATAAACAATAGTAGCAAAACCTCTCTTTCCCTCTATATCAAATTGGAAAGGAACATGCTGTGGGTCATTAATAAGAGCTGTCCAAGCAATATCTTTTCTGCAAAGTAGCCAAATTTTTTTATTAACATTATAGTAATGTGAGAAGTTTTGAAATTAGGAGAGAATTCTTTGAGGATATTTGTGAACCATAGGTTCAAGAAGAGCTAAAAACCAAAGTTTATATTTCCTTTTGAGATACAAAATTCTTTTTAAAGAGAGGGGGTGGGCCACCCCCTAATGTTCTAGCACAATAGATTAATCATGGTGGGAAATTTTAGCTTTTCCTCTAGTGAGCCTGGTAAGGGAGTTCCTTCTAGAAGAGTAGGAATTGCTTGCTTCAATGACTAAGCCATTTGTAAGAGGGTCAACCATGACATTGTTTTTATTCTCTTTAGTTCTTTACATTTGCCATCCTTCTTCTAACTCAGCTTCTATGTTCTCAATTTTATTGGCATTTAGTGGATTCATATTGGGAAGAGCAGGAAGAGGGTCTGAAAGGGCTCTGACCAACTAGGGGAGAGCAGCAATATGTTCCACTGCCTCTTTTACCAATGTAATATTATTAGTATCAGGAAGAGATGGTGAAAAACCCTCCCTAAGAGGATGAATTTCAATTTGTATAAAGGGAGTTTTCTCTACCTATACCTCCGGAAGGATTTGTGACTGTTGTTGTTGCTTAGAAGGAACTACCACTGGATTTGCAGAATGAGCATTGACTTCCAAAAGCTGTTCAACACTAACTAATATAGGATGATGAGGAGCTTCGTTTGAAGAGGGGGCATCCATTCTTTTTTCTGGTTCAAAGACAAAATGCTGAGGAGGTAAAATTTTTTCACTTTGGGGAGCCGCTAGTGGAGGTTCAGGTTCAACATCCATTGGGGAACCTTTTTTCTTGATATTTGGATGTAACGTAAAGCATATTTCATTAGTATGGCCAAACATTTTGCAGTGAGTACAATATTAAGGCCTTTGTTCCATAACAAACTTTTTCCAATAGCCGTTATGGGCAGTGCCCAACCAGATTTCATCTACCTCAAGTAATGTTATGTTTCTCTCCACCAAAATCCTTGCAGCAGAGGGTATGGACAGATTGTAGGTTGAGAAATCAAGTTTAACTGGTCTGCCTAGAGCAATAGCAATGGTAAACAGAACCTGGTGGTGGAAAAAATGAAGTTTCGCTCAAGACAACTTAAACTAAATAGGAACAATGGGTGGTTCCATGTTTCGGTCAAAATCTGGGAACCATTTTAGAATCTTCATAGCCATGCCTTCAATATACAAAATCTATTTAGAGAACAGTCTTGCATAGTCCTCTTCCTTAGATAGGTGAATGGAGATATGTCTACCATCCACTAAACCAACTTTCCAATCACTTAAGAACTTTAAGTCTTCAAAATGTTTTCTCACACCATCCAACTTGGGATGCCCATATTGAAATTTACTAATGAATGTAAATTTGAAGTAAGAAGATAGGGATGAAATATCAGCATATGAGAAAATGGCAGTAAAAATACCAATCTTCCTACTAAGTTATTTAATAAAAGGAAAGTCACTATCCCCAATTCCATCAAGGTAAGAACTAGGGAAAACCATATATTCAACATCATTTTGAAAATCAGAGATTTTCCCCACAACATCAGCAAAAGTGGCCTTGGCCCACTGTATATTAGTTCCAAGAACTATGGGTTAGCCATATAGAGAGCTCTGCAAAAAAATATAGAAACTCTCTCTCAAGATGGCAATGAAACAGTAAAATTAAGAACTCCAAGAAAGTGACCCCCAAACTTCATAAACAAAAGCAGCTTCACAGAGGTGCAAATGTAAAGAAGACTCAGCAGAGAAAAACCAAAAAGTGAAACAGGAAGAACAAACACAAAGGTAGGGAGTAGAAATTCCTAGCCTAATGGAGTAGTGCTTCCAAAATTTAAAAAATAAAGCCAAGGAAGCCAAAAACAGCTGAAAGAAGAGACCCCAAACAATAATCCAAAAGCTAGAAGGATCCAGATGAGTTCACACCAAGCATGGAACACACTTCCACCACCAACCTACCAACCAACTGAGAGGAGCTTCCATGAGTGAAACCCTAGCAGAGCATCCAACGCCGCCACCTCCATTTTTACTGCAATTATATATATATATATTGTTATATTTAAACTCCTAATTCTTATGTTATTATTTTGGGTAGGTAAAAAAGATGATTATCCATGCAGTTCACGGTACTGTGAGTGCTCTGCAAGATGAAGATTTCAATTAATTTTCTTTTTTCCTTTTTATTAGCATGTGGAGCGAATGAATTCGACTCTTCAAATTTTTTATTTTCTCAAATAAGAAGAATTTAAGTGTAGTTTTAATTAGTTTTGCATCTAAAATTAAAGGAGTACTTCTTGCCACGACATTTTTCTCATTTATGAACTGTATTTGATTAAATTAACACACATAGTAAAATTTGAGGAGTTTAATGTATTTCTTTTCACCAAGGATTGGAATGTTAAAAATTAAAAATTTAGTTGCCATTATATCATGTTCAAATGAGGAATTCAAATAATTACTTAATTGGTCACGAAATACATGTGTACTTATATAAATTTAATAATTTTTTTTTTGTAGGAGTGTTAGGAGAAACTTTTTAATATCTGCATTTTTTTACCGTTTCTTAAATAGTATTTCAATTGCATCAACAACAAAATTTACCATTTGGCATGAATTTCAAATTACTTTGAGGAAGAAACGTTTCATATGCAAATTAAGGGTTAACAAGGGTCTCGGTTACAGTAAGTTTATAGTCGAACTGACCGTCCTGATAAGACGACTATGATGATACCAAACTTGGCTCAATTTGAGCCCAATCAAGTCCATATCAAATCATTCAAGCACCATTGGAGGCGTTGAATTGTTAATTGAGCAAACAAATGAAAAAAAAAATTGAAATAATTACACTAAAAACAAGCGACTTGATGACAGGAATCTAACAAACCTAAGCCCACTTGATTATGAGTTCATTAAGGCTTTAAAATCATTAAAATAACCAATATGATCATAGGGGAACAATATGATCTTTTTGATCTTGAAGTTATGAGAGTTATTCACCTAGTGACAATGCACCTCCCTAGGGGCCATTAATAGGCATCCACTCTTCACTATTGGAAAGAGCTTAACTCTGGGGAGGAGGAAGAGTCGAATTCAATTGGGTTTTTGGACCCAAAATGAGGTGATAACTTACAAACTCCATAGTTTTTCACCACCATCAACCACACTCATCGATAGCCTGTACCACCGCCTGTTGCGCTGCTCGCCTCCGTCTGTGAGCTCATCTTTCAAAGTTTGTATCATAAATATGTTGTAATGAATAATGCCATTTTGAAACTTGACGATAACATTTGACCTCTGTAGCCACTGACTACCGTTGGCCACCACCCTCTAGCCATTGTTGACGACCGTCGACTGCCCCTTATTACCACTATCGATGAACTCTGTTTGCTAACATTGTATCTGAAATATAATGTAACGAATAACACTGTATTGGAGATTTGAGGACAACTCTTGTTAATAACTTCTCACAACCATTATATTTAAAATATGACAACTTTCTTTATATTCTTCGAATTTTCTCAGCGTGCAGTGCTTGTGGTGATTGTGACAAACCATGCAGGGTGGCTAGAGCAGTCATTATCTCTTCTATTTTCTTCTCGAGATAGTTAATTTTCTTGTCTCTTTGTTGGATGACCCTTTGAAGTTTTTCAGTATGATTTTTGTGGGTTGGTGACAAGGCTTCTTGTGAAAACGAGGAAACCAGTGTTTCCACAACATTAATTTTTATATATTCTTCTTCTGTAAACTCTAAAATATCTGCCTCTTCATCGTTTACAAACCAACTCAAGTCTTAGGCTTAAGAAATACAAAATACTTATAGCAGCTCAGCTAAAGCATGATTGTTCTTATGGGATTCGATTTGTTATCTTCATACATGTTTATTTTGTCAAGAAACAATTTGAAAAACAACATTGAATAAGACAACAATCCTTTGTGGATTTCTCTCTACATTTTTTACATTAGTAAATGTCATTGAATACACTCTGAAAAACAACTTCAAATATGTTAAACTTTTGGTTAATGTGCTTAACTTTTTTCTTTGTCCTATAATGTTGTGTTCTTAATCACCACCCCCTCCCCCAGCCCCAAGTGGAGAGGGAGAACATCTGGAACAAGGAGATTAAATTTTATTAATTAGTGCATACAACACAAACTATATAATAAAATAAAATAAAATAGTACGTTATAAACATAAAACACATAAATATGTAGTAAACAGGTAGACAAAGCTGTAAAATAGAAAATACAACTACTAAAACTGAAAAGACAAAACAAGGCAATAAACTGAAATACAAAGTTCAATGAAAGGTATAATAACTGACTCATCTTACTCGACATCATTTAAAGTGTGACTAAAGAATGTAGTCATGATTTTATCTTCAAATGCATCATCAGAGTCTTACTAATTAATGGTATTAATTTCTTCTTATTCTCCACTAACAACCTCTAGATTGAAATCTACATAGATTGCATCAAGTGGATAACAAAAACATGTCTTTTTAGTTCCTTGATGGGCACATTTAATGTTTTTTTAAATATTATTGGTGGCTCTTAGTTTACTTGAAATGACAACTGCTTAATCAATGATATCTCTTACCTTATGTAGTTATCAAAGATAATAAACTTGACTTGTCTGTCGAGCTAGAATGAAAGGATAAAATTTAGCATTTCTTCAGTTCACTTTCACTTCTGTGATATTGTATATTTTGTTTACCCTTGTTCTAGGATTAGGAATAGGATCAAACCAAGTACAGTTGAATAAGAATATACTTCCTAGAATGGAGCCTGGATAAGATAGTTCAATCACTTTTTTCTAGAATCTCATGATAGTCTACATTGTTATCTGATTTATTGTTTGCTTTAACACAAATACTTAAATTAAAAAACATTTTTCCTTCACACTAGAATCTCATATAAAACCTGTACCGATTTACTCAGCAAATATGTCATATTTTCACAATGTGCATAGGTCCCCAAGCAAGATCTATCAACCCCTTTTCTGTCACTCCATTTCACCAATCATGAAACTATTAATATAAACATAAAAAATCTTGTGTTAATGAAAAGTCTAGTATCACAAAAGGAAAGAAGTTTTGTATCTTAAGTCACATGCAATGTAAATCACTGAGAGAAGTTATTCTTGATCTCACTGCTCCTCTCATTATCTTTAAATAAAATTAACAAATCCATGAATAAGCTATTTACGCATTGAGTTATCATTAAAAAATTTAATCATGACACTTTTGAGATAAATGAGTTAAAAGTTATAATGAAAATTGTCTTCCTCAATAAAGAATTATTATTCATTATAATTAAGAAGAAAAAAAATTATCACTACTCTGAATTTCTGATCAATAACGTAATGTAATATGCACCTCTCCAAAGCTTCAACTAACAACTGGAAAACATAAACGGTTGATGGTGGCACCAAACCCAATAAATCTTTTGTGCACTCTTCTTCACAAATTAGTAGGAGAAGAATGTCATTATCTCTTGCAGTAAATAAGCTTCACATATCGAATTTTCTAGTTAGGTCTTATTCTTCACAGTTCTCATCAATTTATTAAAAAATCTAAAAATTAAATGTTGTTTAGTATCTTTATAAATAAGTGACTAGCAATCTAGTCCCAATGTAATTACCTCTTAAACGGATACATCCATTGATATTTAATAAGATCTAGAGTAAATGCCTCGTGAAGTAAATGTAGGTGGAGATGCTCTATCGAGTCAAAGAAACTAGACAAAAATATTATTTCATACTTGAAAAGTGTTACATGAATGTTTGATTTAACTTTCGTACAGTGTTTAGCTTCAAATAATATGCATAATTATTTCAATCAATGGAAGAAGAACTTCTTTTATAGAAAGACAAAATACGGATATCATCAAATTTTGTAAAAAAATATGGTAGCTGGGACTTTTCATTCCAAAAATTTATCCACCACTCACATCAACATAATGACTCAAATTTGAAGTATACCGAATAAGGAATTATAGTGATTGGATCAACTCACAAGTTTCTTTTTGCTAGGATAAAGTAAGGGAATATTTTGTTTTGGGCTTAATAAGCTTGTCTACAATAGTTTCTTGGATGTCCAACTCCACCCTTGTATATATCTCCTTCAAATCAATTTTAGCATTCATGTTATCCTTCATTTTTTCATTACCATCCATCAGAGTGTTGAAGATATTATTAAAGAATGTTTCTTTAAGTGCCACACAACTAGTTTGTGTCTCATAATGTTATCCTTCCAATAAGGCACATCCCAAAAAAATGACTTATTTGCCAATTTTTGAGTGCTAGTAAATCCGAGTTAACGATGTCAAGAACTGTGAGGGATTCTAGTAATCTTTGGAATGTCATTAAAAATCTGCATTAAATCTTCCCCAGATGTTTTTGGTGGTGGTGAGGAATTCTTACTTTTCTTTCTTGTAAATGCATTCAAGTTTCTCTGGTAGGGTTCTTCAGCATCTAGAAAGAAATTGTAAGAGTCAAAACAAGAATTCTTTCTGTCATGCTAAAGCATAATGTCTTAGATTAATTTACTTAATATTGGTAAGCTAACTTTCCTACATTGCTCCACTCAAATAACATTGCATATAGAGAAAAATTACTTGTATTTTTAGACACATTTTTATACCTATTTTTGATATATTGTGCTTTAATGGAAGGTATTTTTGTGTTTTTCTTGTAGATACAAGTAAAAATGAAACAAATACTTAAAGGAGTGAAAAAAAATCAAATTTTGAGCAAAAAGGTGAAAATTTGTGCAAAAGAGTTTTGGCGACTAAGCGCTAAATCCGGCGCTTAAGCGCAGGTTAAACAAGGAAGCCACGCCTAAGCGTCGATACCCCGCTCTTAAGCACCAGTGGCAATTACTAGATGAGTAAAATTGGTTTTCATGAATTTCAAAGAGGTTTTTGAGGCACCCATTGGCTTAATAGGTAGTTGTAACCACCATGGACGAAAATTATCATGAAAGGATGCATCTCTTGGGAAAATACATCGAATTAAGACACATTTTGAAGAGATCGCAAGGCACCTCTTGGAAACCTATAAAAGAAAGAAGAGAGGACTTAGAAAAGATTCCTGAAAATACTTGTAAGTTTTGAAAGTTCTTCTCTAGGGAGTTAGTTTGGAGAGATTTTCATCTACCACTTTTTATTTACTTTATCCTTTTTCTTATTTTGTTTTGAGTGATTGTAAAAGAGAAGAGATTCAAGGGAACATTAAGAGTTTGGTGGAAGACTTGAGATAAGTTTATATCTTTTTATTTTAGACTACTTTTTGTTTTAATTGAAACTTGTTATTGGTTTGACGATGGTTTCTTATTTTAAACTAAAGTGTGGTTTGTTTTCTCCATGGATTCTGAGTAGCATTCTTTATCTTTCTTCTTAAAATGATAAGTAATTAAGTTTTGGATGGAAGTTGTGGAGAGTATTCCTGTAATGTTGGAAGAAGTTGTAATGATTTAAATCTATGCACTTCATTTACTTCTTGGTTTGACTAATCCAGATGTTAAAATTTGTTGTGAGAACATGTAAGAATCGAACTAGTATTGTCTCAGTCAACAATTGAAAAGAATCACATGAGGTTATATGAATGAGAATGTCGTTCATATGATTGAGTGAAAATAAATAGGGAAATATTCATTGATGGGTGTAGAGTTAGAGGAATAAAGTGATAGGTTAAAGCTCCCAAGTTGATTTATTGTTTTAAGTTCTGATACGAGAATGTTAGCCCTATGGCGGAGGGAATCAAAGGAACTATATGGTGAGAGCTAGTATCTTCCTTACCTAGCGGGTCTTTAGAACTATTCAAACTTTAAATTAGCCAATGTTCTTTATAGCATCGTTAGTAAGGGGAAAGAATATTATTGCTCCTAATTGGCACAATACAATTTGTATTCTTACACAACAAAATTCTTATCTTTATTACTAATTCATGATAAGAAGAAAGTTTTTTTCATATTAAATATTTTTCTTCTACAAAAGCTTTAATTATCTTTTTAGTTGTTAATGTTTAGTTAAAATATCAAAAATAGAAAAAAAAATTAAATTTTTAATTCCTACAAAAATATTTTTAGTTTAAGTAATTATCTTTTTAAAAATAGAAAAACTTTCTAAAAAGTGCATATTGCATAATCTTCTCTGTGGGTTTGATATTCAGGTCTTAATCAAAAAATCCTATATTACTTGATAATGATACGTATACTTGCGTAGTATCCCAATTTAAATATATGAAAATTAAAAAGTTAAATTCTTATTTTTTTTAAGGATCAAGTTTTTAGTTTTTTTTGCAAATTAAAGAAATATAAGTGAAAAATACCATTAGAACTATTGTTAAACTGTGCATAAGCATTAAGGCATCCGTGTATTAAGTTTTTGGCGCCATTACTTGAGAAGAAAACTAAGTAAATTTCTATTTTTAGAATTTTTTATTTAAACTTTAGATATTCTTATTTTGTATGTTTTATTTTATCTTATTTTATTTTATGTTAGTGTATGTGTAGTTCAGGTTCTGAAGGACTAGTGCCCTACGATTTTGAATTAGAAAGTACTATTAGAAAAATCAGAAAAACCAAAAAAATTAAAAACCTTAAAAAATCCAAAAAAAATACCGAAATGACAAACCAAAATAATCAAAATCTTGAAATTCATCTAGAGTTTAGACCTTTAAGAGATTATGTCAATCCTACTGTAGATGAACTACATTGCAGTATTCAAAAACCTATTGTAGTTGCTTATTCATTTGAGCTTTATCGAAATGATATCAAATAATCTTTTTAGGGGATCATCAAGTGAAGATCCAAATTTACATATTACAAATTTTCTAGAATTGTATGCTACATTTAAATATGATGGTGTTTCATATGATGTCATAAGATTTAGGTTATTCCCTTATCATTGAGGGATAAAGCTAAGATGTGGTTAAATTCATTAGCACCTGGATTTATCAGAACTTGGGGTGATTTATCAAAAAAATTCCTTGCTAAATATTTTCCACCATCAAAAACTACAATGCTTAGAAAGGATATTATATCTTTCAATCAGTTTGAAGGGGAATCTATTTATGAAGCATGGGGACGATTTAAAGAACTATTAAGAAAGTGTCCACACAATGTTGTAACAGATTGGTTAATAATTTAAACCTTTATAATGGATTAATTGGTTCTCTTAGATTTATTATCAATGTCGCTGTTGGTGGCTCATTGAAGTCAAAACCATTTCATGACGCTTATGCTTTAATAGAAGAGATGGCTACCAATAATTTTGAATGGCCTTCTGAGAGGGTAAATCCAAAAAAAGTAGCTAGTATTCATGAAACTGATGCATTTACTATGTTAGCAAATCAAGTTGCTGTAATTTCAAGTTTGACCAATTTGGAATGAATTTTTCTCAATCAATTTCCATGGTTGAAGAGAATTCATTAGGCCAAACGATAGATTCTCAAGTATCATTAGAAACTTTAAATGACATAAATAATAAGCAAAACCATCATAACTTTAACTGGAATAACAATTCATGTGATAATAATCAACAATGGGGGAACAACCAAGTAAACCTATTGGAAAATTGGAACAACTAAGGAAATAATAATTATAGATCTACTTATCCTCTAGTAATCAATAGTAATACACAATTTAAGGATAAGATGTTCTCTATAGAAAAACTGGTGTTACAAATGGGTAATCAATTACAAAGCCAATTTGCTACATGTAGAAATATTGAGAATCAACTTGGGCAAATTACATGTTCATTAAGTAATAGATTTCAACGAACACTTCTTAGTAATACTGAATCAAATCCAAACGACCAGAATAAAGAGCAAGTTAAAGTTGTACAACTTATAAGTGGAAGAGAGTTGGAAGGTAGGATTCATAAAGAGATTGAAGCAGTGATAGAAGAAATTGAAGAATCAAAAGAGGACACTCCAAAAGATTCTGAAAGACCTATTTCTCCGCTAAAAATTGATCTAGAAAAACCACCACCTCCATTTCCTCAAAGACTTCAACAAAAAAAGTTGAATAAGCAATTTTCAAAATTTCTAGAAATATTTAAGAAGCTTACAATCAATATTTCATTTGTTGAATCCTTAGAACAAATGCCAAACTATGTAAGGTTTATGAAATATATTCTCAAAAAAAAAGAAACTTTGAAGATAATGAGATTGTTGCACTTAGTGAGGAGTGCAGTGCTATATTTCAGAGGAAACTTCCTGAAAAGCTTAAAGATCCTGGTAGCTTTACAATTCCATGTGCAATAAGAGACAGATTTTATGAGAAGGTTTATGTGATTTAGGTGGCAGCATTAACCTTATGCCATTATCAATTTTTAAAATATTAGGATTATAAGAAATAACCCCTACTACTGCAAATCTGTAGTTTGCAGATTGTTCAATAACCTATCCTAAAGTTGTTATAGAAGATGTTCTAGTGAAAGTGGATCAATTTATATTTCTTGTTGATTTCATTGTGCTAGATATGGAGGAAGATAAAGAGATACCTATCATTTTGGGGAGACCTTTCCTAGCCACAGAAAGAGTGATGATAGATGAATAGGAAAAGGAATTAACAATGCGCGTCAATGATCAAGCTGTTACTTTTAAAATTTCAAAATCAATGAAATACCTTGCAAAAGGTAAAAATGATGAATGTTATAGAATAGATGCTATAAGATATCTGAGCGAATCTCATTTCAAGACTGCTTATGAAGAAAACTTTGAAGTAAAATATTTGAAGCATGAGTAAGAAGAGGAATTAGATCAATGTGTAAACCTTTTTAAGGAAGATTCAAGTTATGTCCAGGAAAGTTTTGAAATTTTGGACACGATTGACAAAGATAAATCATTTTGTCCATCTATTGAAAAACCTCCAGAACTTGAGTTGAAATTACTTCCTCAACATTTAAAATATATATTTTTAGGAGATTCCTCTACTTTAATTGTTATAATTTTCTCGAAGTTAACAAAGGAAGAAAAAAGAAAAGCTTTTAAAAATTTTGAAAAATTTTAAGAAAGCCTTCGGATGGACAATTGTTGATTTTAAGGGAATCAGTCCTTCAATTTGTAAGCATAGAATTAACCTGGAAGAAAACTGCAAACCCAGGGCTGATCCACAAAGGAGACTAAATCCTATTATGAAAGAGGTTGTTAAGAAAGAAATTTTAAAGTGGTTAGATGCTGGAATTTTCTACCCAATTTTAGATAGTGCATGGGTTAGTCCAATTCACTGTTTTCCTTAAAAAGGAGGAGTAACTGTAACTGTGAATGAGCATAATGAGTTAAAACCTACAAGACAAGTCACAGGGTGGTGAATATGCATTGATTATAGAAAATTAACTCTTGCCACTAGGAAAGTTCATTTTCCACTACCATTTCTAAATCTAATGCTGGATAGACTAGATGGGCATAAATATTTTTATTTTCTGGATGGATATACCGGTTATCACCAAATTCAAATATCACCTGAGCATCAAGAGAAAGCCACATTTACCAGTCCTTATAGTACATTTTCTTTTAGAAGAATGCCCTTTGGTTTATGTAATTCCTCTGCTACATTTCAAAGAAGTATGGTGGTAATTTTTTGTGATTTAATTGAAAAATGGATTGAAGTCCTTATGGATGGCTTTTTCAGTGTTTGTAACTTAAGTTGACTCATGTTTAGAACATTTATCTAAAATTCTTAAGCGTTGTGAAGAAATATATTTAGTCCTTAATTGAAAAAAATGCCAATTTATGATAGTAGGAGGAATTGTATTAGGTAATTAAATATCATAAAATGGTACGGAATTAGATCTGCTAAAATTCAAGTGATCGCTAATTTACCTTATCCAATAAATGTAAGAAAAATTAGGTGTTTTTTAGGACATGCTGGATTCTACAAGCGATATATTAAAGACTTTTCTAAGATTGCTAAGCCTTTATGCTATTTATTAGAGAAAGATGCAATTTTTAATTTTGATGGGGAATGCCTCAAAGCTTTTAAATTATTAAAACAAAAATTAATAACTGCACCAATTATAGTATCAAAAAACTTGGAAAAACCTTTTGAACTTATGTGTGATGTAAGTGATTATGCTATTGGAGTTATTTTAGGACAAAGATATGATAAAATTTTTCAAATTTATTTACTATGCTAGCAAAACTCTTAATGAAACTCAAATTAATTATATAACAACTTAAAAAGAGTTATTAGTAATAGTATAAGCCTTAGATAAATTTAGATAATATTTGATAGGAACTCATTGTATAGTGCATATAGATCATTCTGCTATTAGGTAGTTAATGAAAAAGAAGGATACTAAATTGAGACTTATAAGACGGAATCTTCTTTTACAAGAATTTGATTTTGAAATAGTAGATTGGAAGGGAACTGAAAATCAAAGTGCTGATCATTTGTTTAGGATTGAATTAGAAAAACCACTTTCTTTTGAAAAATAAATTACTGAACATTTTCTAGATGAAAAATTCTTCACAATAAATGAGTGGTGTGTTCCGTGGTATGCTGACATTGTGAACTATATTGTTAGTGATCTTAAACCCTATAGAATGACATACCAACAAATGAAAAAAATTTCTTTCTGAAGCTAAGACTTACTTTTGGGATGACCCATATTTATATAAACAAATAAAGGACCTGATCATTCGAAGTTGTGTACCATTAGAAGAAACTTATAAAATTATCAAAAAATGTCATAATTCTGAATTTGGGGGACATTTTGGTGTTGATAAAACAACATAAAAATTATACAATCCAGATTTTATTGGCCTACAATTTTTAGAGATGTTAATTTTTATATCAAAACTTGTGATAGATGTCAAAGATTAGGCAATTTTTCTAGAAGAAATGAGATGTCCCTAAATTATATGCTAGAAGTTGAAATATTTAATGTTTGGAGATTAGATTTCATAGGACCATTTACACCATCTTTCAGAAATTTATATATTTTGTTAGCAGTGGACTATGTATCCAAATGGATAGAAGCTATTGCTTTACCTCGTTGTGATGCTCAAGGTGTTGCAACATTTTTCAAAATGAAGATATTTTGTAGACTTAGGATGCGAAGTGTTATCATGACTGATGGGGAAAGTCATTTCAGAAATGCCATTATCGAGAAGTTATTAGAGAAATATCATATAAATCATAAGATTGCTACTGTTTATCATCCACAGATATGTGGTTTGGCTAAATTATCCAATCAAGAAATCAAAAAAATTATGAAAAAATCTGTGAATCCAATAAAAATGGATTGGTCAATCAAACTTGACTATGATTTGTGGGCTTATAGGACTGCATATAGAACACCTTTTGGAATGTCCCCATATAAGATAATATGTGGGAAAGCTTGTCACTTACCAGTTGAACTCGAGCATAAAGCTTATTAGGCTATTAAAGAATTCAATTACAATTTAAAAGTTGCTGTGAGAAAATATTGTTACATTAAATGAGCTTGAAGAGATAAAGAATGAATTTTATGAGAGAGATAAGATTTATAAAGAAAAGATGAAAATGTGGCATGATCGAAAGATTCTTACTAAAAATTTTCAGCGAAGGCAAAAAGTTTTACTATATAATGCAAAGTTAAGATTATTTCCAAGCAAACTTAAGTCCAAGTGGATGGGCCCATTTGTTGTGATAAAAGTTTATCCTTGTGGAGCTGTGGATATTAAAGATCCAGGTAAACTTAAGTCCATGTGGATGGGCCCATTTGTTGTGATAAAAGTTTATCCTTATGGAGCTGTGGATATTAAAGATCCTAATTATAAGAAAAATTTTAAAGTGAATGGACATAGACTGAAACCTTATTATATAGGGGATCAACATAAATATAATTATGGAATGATGTTGGGTCAACCAGAATGAGCACTGGTTAGGTCGGGCTGCCGACGTAAAACCAAGCGCTTTGGGGGAGGCAACCAATAGTTATTAGTGTGTTTATGCTTTGATTATTATTTTGAGTCTGATTAAGAAATTTAGGGCAGTATTTTTGAGTTTATTATGTGCTAGTAATGACTTCTTGACTTTATTTAGTTACCTAGACATGTTAGAATTTGAATTGGACGTTAAGTTGACTGGTGCAAAAACGTGCACCGGCGCTTCAGTGCCAGATCCGACGCTTAATCACAGTAGTTTAATTACATGTGCAAATTTCGATTTCTAGAAGGTATAACTGCAAATTAGTTGGCATAAACATGTCTCTCAAGTTTTTAGTCGTGACTAGAAGTTATGAGGAGGAATTAGGCCTATATATAGATGAGGTTTGTGAAGGAATTTCACCTAGAATTATTTTTAGCCCTAAAAGTCTAAGAAAGAGAGAGATTTAGAGGAAATGTCTTCATGGTACATGGATTTGAAGAAGAAGGAAGAAGCCATGAAGAAAAAGTTCATTAGTCAAAGTGCAAAGGAGATGTACAACTGTTTCTTAGCTGTTAATATTGAAGGGATATCGGAGAAGATTAACAAGATGGAGAATATTGTATCTGTTTTAGAGATTAAAGTGTTTGAATTGCATGCACATCTAGAACACATTGGGTGGCAACTTAAGATGCAATTCAACCATACCAATTATATAGAGGAAGTGGATAAAATGATGTTCCTTAAGCAAAAGTGGATTTAAGATGGTAGTATTAGAGCTCACCACCACCGTCTATTTTATCAACTCTATATTCCTGGAGAGACAACTGAAAGACAAGAATTTGTTCCTTCTAATAAAGAATGACATTAATTTAAGTATTAGGAATTGTGTGTTTGGAGTCATGTTTTTAAGTGTGTTAGTGTTTATGTCTTGGTTTAGTGTTTGTGGCCACTTATGTGTTTATTGTAAATGTGTGTTAAGTGTTTAATACTTAGGAAACTTTTTTCATCCAAGAGTATTTGGAGAGAGAACTAAGTGTTAAATGTGTTTGTACTTGTTTTTGAATTAATATAAGTTTTTTTATGAAAATTTGTGTTATTTTTAGCCTCAAATTGAATTGATTATTATGGAGAATTTTGAGAAAGAAGGGAGTTATAAGAAGTAAAAATAGTCATCTAAGTGCTATGAGACCATTTAGGGGTAGTTTACTTAGGCTAATAATGCATTTTACTTATAATTAAAAATTTCAAAAATTGTGCAATGGCGCCTAAGCGCCACATCTCGCACCTAAGCATGAGCCAACTCGAGAGGTAGGTCCCCTAAGCAACACTTACCAGCGCTTAAGCATCGGTTCATGAAAACCGGTTTGGGAGCGGTTAAAAGTGAATTTTAAGCCCAAAAATACCATTTTTAACACCTTATATCGTCTTCACCAACTCAAAAGTCAAGATTTTAAGGGCTATGGCAAGTGGAATTTGAAGATTTCTTGGTGGAATCGAGTGAGATTTGCTACATCCAAGTTCCTTAAGGTAAGAGCTTTAATTTTATGCAAAAATTTTAGATTTTCACCATATATTTTGAGCACATTTGGAAGATTTTGAAAATTTACTATTCATGGTGAAAAGTGATGAAAAATCTATGGAAATTTCTTGAAAAGTTTAGTTAGTGCTTTTATAAGTTCAGTTTAGTGATTTAAACTTTATTTTTAAAGCTATTTTTTGAATTTATCAAATTTGTAGAATGACACCAAGAATGAAAAGGAGTAGAGGAAAGAGCCCATTTGATTCAAGCAACTTTGTTAGTTTGAAAGCTCAGGATCAATATAGTGACGCTCTGCAGTCACACAAATTGATTTAGGAGCCATGTTTCAAGAGTCCAGGTAGAGAGGTAGAAGACCTGATAGTCCACCGACAGTGGGAACAGGTATATTGTTTCTCTGTCGTAGCAGTGATTTATGTTGTGAGGGAGTTTTATGCAAATCTCCCAAAGGCTGAAGACGATTGAGTTATGGTTAGAAGAAAGATGGTACCTTTTACACCAGAGGTAATCAACTTGTTTTACCATTTACCACTAGAGACTTTATGTTTTTATGGAAATTATAGTCCTAGTGAAGAGGAGTTAGATGAGATTATTTCATATTTGACTATTGGGAGAGGACTTTGGAATATTATCAATTAGAGGAGAGTAAATTTATCAACTTCAAAGTTATGTGCACCTTCGAAGGCCTAGCACTATTTCATTTCTACTCGTCTGCTTCCAACCAATCATCTTAATGAAGTGACCTCAGAGAGAGCAACATTGAATTACTGTATTCAGGAGGGAGAGCCCATCAACATAAAGGCTTTGATCTATCACACTATCATCAGTTCAGCTGCTGTTGCTACTACTGCCTGTATGGGATTTGCTTCCTTGATATTTTCATTATTCGAGCAGGCTGGAGTGAAGCATGATAGTTAGGAGGAAATTATGTTACCTCTAAAGCACATCATGAAGGTGAATGTGAAGACTTATTCTGAGCATTCAATTTTTGGCTAGAGAGGAAGATTTTAAAAATGTTATGGATTAAAGATGTCTACTGCATCTACCTCTACTACATCTTCATAATGACCATCTACTTCTCAAGCTTCTACATCTCGAGGTGATACCAAGACTCAGGATGAGTTATTGAAGAAGATGATGGAAAATATCAATTTTACCGTGGATATGGTACAAAATTTAGAGCGTTTTGCAGAACATACTAATAGTTATAATAGAAGGAAGAGTGATTATGTAGAGAAATTTGACTCATCTTTGGAGAGCCTGATTAGAGTTGAACCAGGAGTGCAATTTCCTCCATATCCTTGATATACTGATTATGAACCTACAAAAAAATGGTACACGGTGATTCTGAGGATGATCTTTCAACTATGAATGATCATTTTCTATTACCCTTTCTAAATCAAATGTTGGATAGACTAGTTGGCCAAAAATACTTTTATTTTTTGGATGGATGTACTGGTTATCACCAAATTCAAGTATCTCCTAAGGATCAAGAGAAAACAACGTTTACCCGTCCTTATGGTACTTTTGCTTTCAGAAGAATACCCTTTGGTGTATGTAAGGCCCCTGCTACATTTCAAAGATGTATGATGTCAATTTTTTGTGATTTAATTGAAAAAGAGTTTGAAGTTATCATGGATGACCTTTCAGTGTCTGGAACTTCTTTGACTCATGTTTAAAACATTTATCCAAACTTCATAAGCCCAGTGAAGAAACAAATTTAGTCCTTAACTGGGGAAAAATGTCAATTTATGATAGCAAGAGGAATTATATTAAGACATCAAATATCATAAAATCATATGAAAGTAGATTGTGGTAAAATTCAAGTGATCGCTAATTTACCTTATCCAACAAATGTAATGGAAATTAGGATTTTTTTAGAACATGCTAAAGTCTACAGACAATATATTAAAGACTTTTCAAAGATTGCTAAGCCTTTATGTCATTTAGTGGAGAAAGATACAACTTTTAATTTTGATGAGGATTGCCAAAAAACTTTTAAGTTATTAAAAAGAAATAGTCACTAAACCAATTATAGTTTCACCAAACTGGGAAAAACCTTTTGAATTAATGTGTGATGTAGTGACTATGCTATTGGAGTTGTTTTAGGACAAAGATATGATAAAATTTTCAAACTTATTTACTATGCTATTAAAACTCGTAATGAAACTCAAATTAAGTATACAACAATTGAAAAAGAATTATTAACAATAGTATATGCTTTTGATAAATTTAGATTATATTTAATTTGAACAAATTATGTAGTGCATACAAATCATTCTGCTTTTTAGTATTTAATGAAAAAGAAGGATGCTAAACCTAGACTTATAAGATGGATTCTTCTTTTGCAATTCATTCTGCTATTAAGTGCTTAATGAAAAAGAAGGATACTAAACTGAGACTTATAAGATGGATTCTTCTTTTACAAGAATTTGATTTTGTAATAGTAGATTAGAAGGGAATTGAAAATCAAATTGCTGATCATTTGTCCAGGCTTGAATTAGAAAAACCACTCTGTTTTGAAAATGAAATTAATGAACATTTTCCCGATGATAAATTGTTCACTGTTAATGAGAGCGTGTTCCGTGGTATGCCGACATTGTGGACTTCATTGTTAGTGATATTATACCCTATGGAATGACATACCAACATAAGAGAAAATTTATTTCTGAAGCTAAGACTTATTTTTGGGATGACCCATTTTTATATAACCAAGTAAAGGATCTAATTATTCAATGATGTTTACCATTAGAAGAAACTTATGAGATTATCCAAAAATGTCATAATTTTGATTTTGGGGGTGTTGATAAAACAACATACAAAATTTTATAATCTGGATTCTATTGGCCTACAATTTTTAGAGATGTTAATGCTTATATTAATGTTGATAAAACAACATACAAAATTTTACAATTTGAATTTTATTGGCCTACAATTTTTAGAGATGTTGATAAAATAATATACAAAATTTTACAATCTGAATTTTATTGGCCTATAATTTTTAGAGATGTTATTGCTTATATCAAAATTTGTGATAGATGTCAAACTATAGGCAATATTTCTAGAAGAAATGAGATGCCTATCAATTATATGCTAGAAATTGTAATATTTGACGTTTGGGGATTAGATTCCATGGTACCATTTATGTCATCTTTCAGAAATTTATATATTTTGTTAACAATGGACAATGTATCCAAAAAGATAGAAGCTGTTGCTTTACCTTGATGTGATGCTCAAAGTGTTGCAAAAATTTTGGAAATGAATATATTTTGTAGAATTGGGATGCCAAGAGTTATAATTACTGATGGGGGAAGTCATTTCAGAAATTCCATAATGGAGAAATTATTAAAGAAATATCATATAAATCAGAGGATTGTTATTGCTTATCATCCTCAGACAAGTGGTTTGACTGAATTATCCAATTAGGAAATTAAAAGAATTATGAAAAAAATATTTGAATCCAATAAAAATGGATTGGCCAGTCAAACTTGACTATGCTTTGTGGGCTTGTAGGACTACATACCAAACTCCTATAGGAATGTCCCCATATAGCCTAATATTTGGAAAAGCTTGTCACTTATCAGTTGAACTTTAACATAAGGCTTACTGGGTGATTAAAGAGTTCAATTATAATTTAAAAGATGCTGGTGAGAAAAGATTGTTACAACTAAATGAGCTTGAAGAGATAAGGAATGAGTCTTATGATAGTGCCAAAATTTATAAAGAAAAGTTGAAGATGTGGCATGATCGAAGGATTCTTACTAAAAACATCTGATCGGTGTCACAGAGTAGATAATATTTCAAAAAGAAATTAAATGCCTCTAAATTTTAATTTTGAAATTGAACTTTTTGTTGCATGAGGATTGGATTTTATGGGACCATTTATACTTCCATTAAAAAATATATACATATTGATTGTAGTGGATTAAATTTCAAAATGGATTGAAGAAATCACTTTACCTCAAAGTGATGCTTTTAGTGTTACCCAATTTTTAATTAAAAATATTTTGATAAGATATAGAAAGTCAGGAGTAATCATTACCGATAGAGGATCTCATTTTAAGAATGCAACAATTGCAAGATTGGTGGAAAAATATAATATAATGCATAAAATTGCAATTTCTTATCATCCACAGACTACTGGTTTGGAAGAAGTATCTTATCATGAAATTAAAAGAATTTTGGAAAAGAGTGTTAATCCTAATAAAATTGATTGGTCTACTAGATTAGATAGTGTCTTATGGGCATACAAAATAGCCAATAAGACACTTATAGGAATGTCCTCATATAGATTAATTTTTGGCAAGCCTTGTCACTTACCAATTAAATTGGAGCATAAAGCTTATTGGGCGATAAAAGAGTTCAATTTCAATTTGAAAAAAGCTGGTGAGAAAAGATTGTTGCAATTGAAAGAGCTTGAGGAAATTAGGAATGAATCTTACGAAAATTCAAGGATTTATAAGGAAAAGATGAAAGAATGTCATGATCAAAAGATAATAAAAGAGAATTTGAACCAAGACAGGAAGTTTTATTATATAATACAAGATTGAAATTATTTCCTAGAAAATTAAAGTTTAGGTGGAAAGGGCCATTCAGAGTTATAAAAGTTTATTCCTATGTGACAGTTAATATTGAAGACCCCAAGACTGGAAGAATATTTAATGTTAATGGGTATAGAATAAAATCATATTTTGATGGTCAAAGACCAGGTTTTAAAGAGACAATAATGTTGGGTCAACGAGAATAAGATTTGGAATGTCAAGTTGACGACATTAAACCAAGCGCTTTGTGGGAGGCAACTCATATTTATCGTTGTTTAGTTTGCTTTTGAGTTTTTTTTTGCTGGAAATGTTTTACATATATGTATTTTTAGGTCTTTATGTAGTTTGTGTGTTTGATAAAATATTTAGAAACATCATTATTTACCTAATTTTGTGGAAAAATTGAGAATTTATTGGATCAAAATCGAAACGGCAATAATTTTGGAACTGGCGTATGATGCGTCGCGTATCAGAAAATAATTTAAAACGTGTCATATGGTAGTTTTTAGAGATTTCTTCTCCATATGACTCTTAAAAACCAAATATAAAACATACTTTATGGGGGGAAAATGAGGGAAGAGTCACCACTTTTTAAATCCTATGGCTTCCTACTCTAAAAACTCCGCTAGATTTGGAATTTTCAATGGGAGAGAGTTTATCAGTTTTGATGCGCAGAAGTTCCTTGATCGAGTGCTAGTGAAGAAGAGGCTTATCAAACAAAGGGTATTTATGAATCAAGGATTTAACATGATGAATACTAGAGTAGAAGTGACTATTGCGTAGAGGCGTTGGGAAGCGCTTTGCTACGCTACTATCGTTGTTGTTATTTCTGTAGTAAAAGAAGTTTATGCAAATCTTCATGGGATCAACCAAAGAATGATTTATGTGTGAAGCAGGTATGTTCAGTTCACTTCTTCAAGAATAAATGAGAAGTTTATGATTGAGAATGTGCATATCTACCATTATGCAAATTTTACCCCCACAAAAGATAATATGAATTAACTCTACCGCTACCTTATGGATGAAAACGCAAATTGGGAGGCCAGAAATGATGGAAATAAAAGTTTTCCCTCATAATTTTTAAATCCAGTTTCAAAAGCCTTGCACTTCTTCATTTCATCAAAATTTCTGCCTACTATGAAGATTAGTAAGGTAACAAATGAGGCGCTATTTTAACTTGTTACATTCAAACAAAAAAGCCTATCGATGTTTGATCTATTATTGTGAAATCAGTTTTGGGTTTGACTTTCAATGGATCTACAACTAGACTTGGACACCCATCCAAAATTTTTTTTATGTACATTCAAGTCAAGACCTTATGAAAGTTGAGAAAAAGTGCTTCTTCTTTGGAAGTCGATGGATCCAAAAGTCTATTGCAAATGGATTGGAATGAGAGATGAAAATGATATGATTGTGTTGATGGATCAAGGATCTCAGAATTTATCACTTGTTCAGCTCTACTACAACTTGAGTGCACTTTTGTAGAGGATCAAGAAGATTGAGAAAGAGGTGTAGAATCTCATGCATGTGATTGGGAATATTGCTAAAATGCTGGATCTTCTGGATTGGAGACTAAAGGAACATTTTGAACATAGCGGGCATATTGAAGATGGTTTATTGCATATCTTCAACAAACATGCTTGGATTGAGGAGGAAAATTTAACTGATGAATTTCCTTTTCAACCCTTCTACACTTGTATGTGCACTACCAATCTATGGGAGATATCTAAGAGGACGATAGTGAAGAAGATGTTTGATCTCAATTTATGCATGAAACATTTTATTTAGTACTATTTGTTACAGTTGATTTGTTGAGTTGGATTGCATTTCCTTTAAAATTAATACTATCTATATTTATGTTTTGAATTTTGATGTTTAGATTTCAGTGTTAGGATGTTGGTTTGATTAAGTAAACTGAATTTAATGTTTGTTAGCTTAAAAAATGTTAGTTTGTAAAAGTGTGAATTTTATATATAAATGTGAGTTTTGTGTTATTTGTGAAAGTTTAGTGTTAGTGTGATGCTTATGTATATTTAGAAAGGTTTATTTGAGTAAAATAAAGGTTGATGTAAAGCGGTACGGAGTAAATCTCCACAAAATTTGAAATATGGTGAATTTAAGCTTTGTTGTAAGATGCGCCAGATTGACGCATGATGCACCATATTACAGAGCCTTAGTGCTTGATGCTTCAAAAGATAGATTTGTAATAAACTATTGCATTTAGTCAATGAAGGCCATAGATGTTGGTGCACTTATAGTTCAACATGCTCAAAGTATAGCTGGTAGTTTTACTGCTGATTGTTTGGGATACCCTGCGTTGATTTTTACTCTATGTGAACAATCAGGAGTAAAATCCCATAGAAATGAAGAAAGATTACAACCACAGAATCAAATTGGGAGGCATATGATTCAGAGAGTAGATTCATTTGTTGAATCTTTAAGTGAAAGAAGGGATAGACCCTCTACATCTACTGTAGGGGCATCTACTTGTCAATCTGTATCACTTGAAGGTATTATGAACCAACTGATGATTCAATAAATGGACAATAATGATAGATGTAGGAGCAAGAAATGCTTATAATGATGAATATTAGCAGAGGAGAGTTACATGATATTGATTTTGAAAATGCTATGGTAATACATTTATGGGTGAACCTAATGTAGACTTTCTTGCTTGCCCTAGTTTCACTCCATATGTTCTTGTTCATGATGAAGAAGAAGAAGAAGGAGAAGAAGAAGAAGAAGATTTTGATGATGAAGAAGGAGAAGAGAATTGATTTTTATGAGTTTAATTTCGTGTGTTTTGATGTTTGATTGTTATTTGTGAGTGTACTGTGATGTACTTTCATTGGAACCTGTTGTAGTAAGAAAATTTATGTAGTGTTGTGAACTGAATCACTAATAGTAACTGTAGACTTTCACTTTTTCTTTAGTTTTAGTATTTTCTGTTTAGTTTTTTAATTTTTGTATTTCTCTTTTTAATTCTCAACAAGTTCTCTAGAATATATTATGTTTATTTAATGCTTTAAAGCCTGTATCTAGTTTTACAGTTAGTACCTTCAATATACCAAAGCCCATTTTCATAGTAAAAAATCTTCTACATAAATTTTACACTAAAAATATTTTTAAAATCACTTAAAAACTTAAGTTTGGGGGAAATAAAAATTTATTTTGAAAAGAAGTAAACTAAATTTTATTTGTCCTCAACTAACTATGTTTTAAAAGAATTAAGTTAACATGGCTTAGGATTTAAGGTTTAACTTTAAATGACTATACTTCTATTTAGAAAAATATCATGGAAATTTAGGTGAAAAGTTTTTAATAATAAAGGTCTGTTAAAAAATTAAAGATATTTGGTATTATAGGTTAAGACTATTTTTTTCTATTTAAAGTATATAAATTTATATTTTTTAAGTGTTAAAAATTTTAGAGTTTCATTTAAGAAGAAAAGAATGAGACTTTATGAAAAATCATAAATTAATATGAATTTATAAAGTGAAGAAAGGTATAGAGTTTTGACTTTAAGAGGAGGATAGTGAAGTTCAAATTTATTGAAGGTTATCCATATATAGTAATCCTCACTAGAAGAAGAACCCCAAATTTCAGCCAATTGATTGCCTTAACCTCCAAATTGGCATCCAATTCAAATTGGAAACTCTTCATGAGGTCTTTATTGACCATTTGTAACAATCAATTTGGACTTAGCCCAAGGCTAACCCAAGCTAGACCCAAGCCTAGCCCAACATGACCAAATTGNTCTAGTGACCAGTCCAAATACCATGAAACCACCTAAATCAAGCCATGGACCAAAGGTCCCCCA
>JXCR01148279.1:331598-347159 GCA_002079205.1 Phalaenopsis hybrid cultivar
AAGGTTTCAAGCTCAAAATTGGGCTCCGGCAAGAGGGATGGGTGAGGAAAGATGGTTGGAATGCAATGAGGGGATCTTAGGGAAGCTCTGTGTGAAGTTTGGAGAGGCCTCTCTAAGAAATTTTCAGCCCTTTGTTCAATGACCATGGAGGTGGCCTTTTATAAAAATGGGGTAATGGTAGCTGTCTTGGCCAATTAGGAGGTGTAATGTGGTGCTTATGTGGAGGGCAGAGGAGCTCCATAGTTCTATTTGNCTGCCTGTGACTTATTGTGATGTTTGAGTTAGATAGTAGTTTGTTTTAAAATTCTAGGGTAGTAACTGTTGTGAGTTTTGTGATTTAGTTAGTGTAGAACTTAACTTAATTCTATGTTTTTTGAAAAGGTGAATATCTTGCTAACTTAGGTCTTAAATATTAAATATCAAAAACTGCTAACCTATATTTTTCTTTTATCATGTTTGTGAGTTTGTTTTTATGTTAAGATTGTGAAGTCAAGTAAGTGTGTTAGTTTTCTTTTATGTTTATACCCACAGTTTAGAAGTCTATTGAATCTCTACATGTTGAATTGAAGTGAAAATATTAGAAAATTTGATCAAAAATAGTTTTACTCCTATTTTTAGTTTTATACTTGTATCATTACGGTATAAAAATCCTATTAGCAATTATTTTATTTTTTATTCCTGATTATATATATTTGACGTTAAATAGTTTTAACTGTTAAAAATTTAAGTTTGGGGGGGTAAAAATTATTTTTAAAACTTGAATTTTATTTGTTTTCAAATGAACTACAAGTGCATTTGATTTGAAAAGAAAAATTGATCATGTATATGAAGTTATATTAGGGAAGTGAATTTAGTTGAAATTTTGAGTAATGAAGAAAAACTTTAAGTAAAAAGTTTTTAGTGTCGAATATGATTAATATAAGTAACTAGCTTTAGTACTAAATATTGTATTTTTGAAAATTTTAGATATTTAGAATTTTATTTTTATTACTTAAATTTCTTTTATTAAAACTAATTTTCAAAGTTATTATTATATTTATAAGTAAAAGTTTTGTATTAAAACTTTTCTTTAATAAAGAAAAAGTAGAATTCAAAATTATTAAAGGTCTATCCAGATATAGTAATCCTTGCCTAAAAAAAAGAAAAGGAAAGGAAAAATAAAAAAAAAAAGAGGAAAAAAAAGTGTGGGAGGAAAAGTTTGAGGATTAGTGCCTAATCAAAAATTGGTTCTACATTTGATCTTTTTAAAGTTAAGACTTGAGAAAATCTTAAGCTTATAGATATAATACAGTAAGTAAATTTTTTTTTAATAAAAAATTTTAATTGGAGATAATAAAAGAACTAAATTCTAAATTTGGAAGACTTACAATATTTCTCAATTAGATAGGAACACATATTTTCATCTTTCTTAACATTACAATTTTTAAACTTTAAGTTGGTCTCATTTATTGAATATTTTTCCTAAATTGGAGTACTATTTTTCTAAATCTAAATTTTACTAACTCTTAAAGAAACTCATATACATATCATAAATATTTACTTTTTAAAGATTGAAGTGTCACTTGAGGACAAGTAACTTTTTAAATATGAGAGATTTTGATAAGCCTAAAGAATATAGTGTATTTAGACACATTTTTGTACCTATTTTTTAGATATTACGATTTAATGAAAGGTATTTTTGTGTTTTTATTTCAGGTACAAGTACAAAGGTGAAAATACTTAAAGGAGTGAAAAATGATCAAATTTTGAGCAAATCGATGAAAAATGTGCAAATTCATTTTGGTGCCCAAGTGTCAGATCCGACACTTAAGTGCTAGTTAAACGGAGCTATTAGCTTAATAGGGGGTTACAACCACCATGGATAAAATTTATTGCGAAAGGATGCATCTCTTGGGGAAATACATCAAATCACGACACATTTTGAAGAGATACCAAGTCACCGTTTGGAGAATTATAAAAGAAGGAAGATTGAGAATTTGAAAGGGGTCCTGAAAGTACTTGGAAAGTTTTGAATGTTCTAAAATTGGGGAGTTAGTTGGAAAGATTTTCAGGCATCACATATTTATCCCTTTTATTTTATTTTTATATTGAAAGTGTTGTAAAAGAGAAGAGATTAAAAGGAAATTCAAGAATTTGGTGGCGGACTTGACATAAGTTTTTATCTTTTGTTTTAGACTACTTTTCGTTTTAATTCAGACTTGTTGTTGGTTTGATAATTATTTCTACTTTAAACTAAAGTTTGGTTTTGTTTTCTCCATGAATTCTGTGTAGTTTTCTTTATCTTTCCTTTTAAAATGATAAGTAATTAAGTGTTGGATGGAAGTTGTGGACAGTATTCATCTTAAATGTTGGAAGAAGTTATGATTATTTAAATCTAAGTACTTAATTTACTTCCTAATTTGGGTAATTCATATGTTAAATATTCTTGTGTGAACCTGTAAGAATCGGGCTGGTAATATCTCTGTAAACAATTGGAAAAAATCACACGAGGTTGTATGAATGAGATGTAGTTCACATAATTGAGTGCAAATAAATAGGGAAATATTAATAGAAGGGTGTAGAGTTAAGGGAATTTAAAGTGACAGGTTAAAGCCCCCCACTTGGTTTATTATTTCAGGTTCTGATATGAGATGTTAGCCCCCAGGTGGAGGGAATTGACAGAACTCTAGAGTTAGAGCTAGTATCTTCCCTGCCTAGCCGGTCTTCAGAAATATTCATACTTTAAATTAGCCAATGTTCTTTATAGCATCTCTAATAAGGGTAAACAATATTATTGCTCTTATTTGACACAACACAATATGCATACTTCCACAACTGAATTCTTATACATATTTTTGATTCATGATAAGGAGAAAGTTATTTTCATATTTAGTTCTTTTCTTCTACAAAAACTAAAGTTATCTTCTTATGTTTTTTTGGTTTTTGTCAAAATATTAAAATTACCAAAAATATTTAAAGTTTCTTTACTGCAAAAATGACTTTAGTTTAAATAATTAAATTTTTAACAATGGAAAGTTTTCCAAAAAGTGCATATTACATATCTTTCTTGTGGGTTCGATATTCAGGTGTTAATCAAAAAGTCCTATATTACTTTATAATGATATGCATACTTGCGTAGTACCCCAAAATATATAAATTAAAAGTTAAATTCTTATTTTTCTTCAAGATCATGTTTTTGGTTTTTTTGTGAAATAAGGAAATATAAGTGAAAAATATAATCAGATTTATTATTATACAGTTGCATATAAGTAGTTTTGGCATCATCGGGCATTCCACGACTGATGCCTGGATAGGAACTTTGATGTTGCACATCGTGCAACCCTTGTAAACTTTATCTGGACCTACAGGTGGAATCTATTTTCTAGGAAACTCATAATCGTCCTCTATAGCAGGCGTACTAGTAGAAGTCTCTTTAATGCAAGGATCACAGATTTTCCCCTCAAGAATTAGGTTAAGTAAGTTTTTTGCCTCATTCATGCATCTTTTTTCTTCGGGTCAAAAAGCTCTGTGTTTTTGGATATTGGCATTTATGCATTGAATTCTGCTTAACGGTGCATCTAGCAGTCTCTCATCATCAGCACTGACTAGATATCCTGTTGGAAAAGTTATCATAGATGATAGGCGACTAGTCCCTTCCATCAGATTTTGCTGTGCTATGCCTTTTTTACTTTTCAACAAGGAATCCTCTTTAGTGATGATCTCTAACAATGATGATAGCCCTTATTTTTCTCGATGACTGGCCATGTCCATCAGGGGACCCTCATAGTCTACATTGACCTGACTGAAGTCCAAGTTGAAGCCTGTGATGTCACCCTGGAAGCCCTTTTCTTGTTAAGTGTGAGATTCCAACCATCCTTGAAAGAAAAAATAAACTTTTGACTCGACATTTCTTTTGCAAACACAGAAAAAATCAGTGCGCTACAATTTAGTCGGAACAAGAACAAAACAAGACATGTGTTAGACAAAATTTTCATTTAAATGGGTGTGAAGATTATTTATTTATATATATATATATATATATATATNNNNAATAATAATAATAATAATAATAATAATAATAATAATAATAATAATAATAATAATATGTAACAATACAGGATGGTGGCGGCTGGACCTAACTGTGCTCTGCTAGAGTTTTGGCTATGATGGAGCTACTTGGAGGTGCTGTGGAGCTGGGTGAAGAAGCTAGTTTTCTCTGCAAGGGGTCCCTAAGGATTGTGGAGTTGGTTTGGGTTTTGCCCGGGAAGACCTCTTTTGAACCTTGTTACTGCTCTATTGCCTTGTTGAAGTTGTTGTTGTTCTCTGCTTTATCTGTTTGGGGTTTTGGCTTTGGTTTGGCGTGGTCTTTTCATCCTTTTGCTGGTTTTCCTATTTCCTACTCTGCTTGATTTTTGGGGTTCTGCTGCTGTTTTCTCCAACTTACTGAGTTTTAGTTTTTTGTTGATAGGGGTTTTCATATCCCAGATTTCTTCCCCTTGGTTTTTGTCTAGTGTCCTAAATGGCCTTCCCCACTGATTTGGATACCAATGCCCAATGGAGTTGTTGGAAGTGGTTTTGAAGTACCTAAATCATTTGATCATTTCATCTTCCCACAACGTCTTCATGATGCTGCTGCTGGGAGGGGGGTTTTCTCTTTTGTCAATCCCTTAGGATTGAAAGAAGGGGAACTTGCCATCATCTTCTCTCCTCAAGAAATCAATGAGCTCAATAAAACAGTTAAGTTTACTCTAGTTGGTAAATTTTAGTATGGCAACCCTAAGATGGACTTGGTAAGGAAGTTTTTTGAGGATTTGAAATTGACAAGAGCATGGAGACTGGGTTTAATAGATGGAAGGCACCTGTTAATTTCTTTATTTAATGAAGAGGATTATGCAAGGGTTTTTGTAAAACAAACTCTAATCATTAATGGAGTTCCAATGAAATTGTTGAAGTGGACACCTGAGTTTGATCCTACAAAGGAACCCCCTGTAGTTCCAATGTGGTTCAAATTTCCTAACCTACCTATTTCGTATTACCATCAAAATGTGATGTTCAACATCAGTAGAGTGCTTGGTTGCTCCCTGAAAATTGATGCTCCCGCTTTTAATGTGGTCAGACCAGATGGTGCTAGATTGCTGGTAGAGAGGGACATTACCTTGCCTGATATTGAAAGGGTGTGGATTGGAAATACTAAAGAAGGATTATGGCGGAAGATAGTTGTGAAACAAAAAACTGTATATTGACAACATTGTAAAATGTTTGGACATAATGTGGAGAGGTGTTATATACTACATCCTCCACCTGAAAGAGGAACTTCTGGGGATAGAACGTCCAGGCCAGCAGAGACAGCTGTAATAGAATAGGTTGGGAGTGCTGATGCTACTGTTGTTGAGGCAGATGACACAATTGGGATTATACCAAATAATAATGTTGGGGAGCAGGAGGAAGTTATATGTATTAACAATAATTTGAGGGGAAATGAAATATAAGATGATAGCTTACTAAGCATTAACCAAACTAGGGCTGAAGACCATACAATTATCAGTTTGATAGATGTCTTAACTGAAGATTCACAAGTCCAAAGAAGTAATAAAAAAAAGCAAGTTTGATTTTAAACATCCTATGGAGGGACCATCTATTGTGGATCACCATCCTAGGACTAGGGGGAAATGGAGGACCTTCTCTCAATGATAAAGTTCCTAGTTTGGAATATTAGGGGTATTGCTCACCGCTCATCTCTCAAGAGACTAAAAAATCTGGTGAGAGTTCATAAAGTGTGGTGTTTTGCCATTCTAGAACCATTGCTTACTAAAAATTCCCAAAAAATTCAGAAAAAGTTCCCTCAATTTGATCATTTCTCTAATTCTAACAACAAAATCTGGCTCTTTGGAGCTCAAGTTTGCTATGTCACCTTCATTTATGCCAATAGTCTTGCTAATAATCAAGCCACGTTATGGACTGATTTAACTCAAATTGGGCAATCTATGAACTCCTTTTAGATTTTAGGGGGTGACTTAAATTGTATTTCCTCTCTTAATCAAGGAAGAGGTGGTAGACCACATATTGTTTCTGCAATGAATATATTCCATGATTTTCTTTCTGAGGCTGAAATATTTGATTTAGGGTATCAAGGTCCAGATTTCACTTGGAAAAGGTGTTCCATGTGGGAAAGGCTGGACCGAATGCTAGGTAACTCTAAATGGGTTCAAACCTTCCCCTTTACAAATATTTCACATTTGGCTATGGCAGGTTCTGACCACAGGCCTCTTCTGTGTACAATCCAAAATGTTGAAAGGTCAACTAAAGCTCCATTCAGATTCCAAAACATGTGGACTCTACATCGTCAAATTGTTGAAGAAGTTGATAAGGTTTGGAGGTCTGAAGGAGATACAAATCCATGGAATAATCTATGGAAACTCCAGAAGAAAGTGGCAGCAAATTTGAAGAGGTGGAATTTGGACACTATTGCCAATATACATGAGAACTTGAGTAATGCCCAAAGTAAAATTCTTACGATAGAAAAAAGTTTTCAAAGGTGTTTAAAATCTGAAGCTGACCTTCATAAAGCCAGTGAAGAGTTGTTAATGCAAATCAACTATAATGAATGTTTTTCTGAAGCAAAAGGCTCCTGTTACCATATTTATTGAAGGAGATAGAAACACAAGTTATTACCATGCTTGCATTAATTTTAGAAGGAAAAATAAAATGATTTTATCTATACAGGATTCTAATGACAAGTTATTGACTGATGTTGAGACTATTGCCCAAGATGCTGTAAAATACTTCCAAAATATCTTTAAGGAGCAGTCTACTTATAGAGCTCAGATCAAGATGGAACTCTTCTCTGATTGTAATGAATATGTTCAAAGTTTGGATCTAAGTACTATTCCTTTGGAAGGAGAAATTAAATCTGCCTTAGACTCTATAGATGACCATAAGGTGGCTGGCCCAGATGGCTTCACTGCAAAATTTTATAAGGTTACTTGAAATATCATCTGTGGGGAGTTTGTTGATGCTGTGCAAAGCTTCTTTAAAGGCATTGATCCCCCTATGTACTTTACAGCTTCTACTATAACTTTGATTCCTAGAAATTCCAGCAGGGTAGGGTGGGGTGATTTCAGACCTATTAGCCTAACAAATGTCATTTCTAAAGTAATCAGCAAGATTATTAGCAATAGGCTCCAACCTCACCTTCAGCAGCTTATCAGCATTAATCAGGTGGCTTTTGTGAAAGGCAGGCAAATCTCTGATAACATTCTATTGCCACAGGAGTTGTTGCCGAACCTTGATAGAAAATGTAGAGGCAACAATCTTGTTCTGAACTTAGATATCCAAATGGCATTTGATACTATTAACTGGAATTTTATCTTGGCTACCTTAAATGCTAGTGGTTTCTCTGGGGCCTTTATCAATATGATAAGAAGATGGCTTTTTTGTTAAAACCACTCTATCTGAATAAATGGCAAGAGCCAAGGTTTCTTTAATGCTTTTAGGGGAATTGAACAAGGAGATCCTTTGTCACCAACTATCTTTATTCTTGCTACGGATTACCTTTCTAGGCTTCTAAATCAAAGGTTTGTCTCCTCTCCTCATTTGGCCTATCAGCATAGATCCAATATTAGTGTGAGTCATTTGTCCTATGCAGATGATATTATTATTTTCTCCAAGGCTACCAAGATTGTTGTGAAGTCTCTTTATCAATGACTTAAGCACTTCTAATGAACATCTGGTATGCATCTTAACAAATAAAAATGTCATTTTCTTACTAGCTCACACACTCTTCCACAGATTAAGCAATGGATTGCACAACACACTGGGTTTAGCATGGCTTCTCTACAAATCAACTATCTTAGTGTCCAATTAAATAAAGGGAGAACCAAGCAAACTCAATTCAATGGTTTTATTGATTAAATTCATAAACAGCTGCAATGTTGGACCAATTACTTCCTCTCAAATAGAGGTAGGATCACCCTCCTTAAAAGCACTTAACTTCCATCCTTTCTTATGCTCTTCAGATGTTCATCATGAAGAAGGGGACTCAAGTAAGGCTAGGCAGAATTTTTAATAAATTCCTGTGGGTTGGACAAAAAATGTGTACGCCTTTACATGCAGGTGGTTTAGGCTTTAGAGATTTTCAGCAGCTCAGTGTCATCAATCTTTGAAAACTATAGATAAAGTTTAGAGCCCTAGATAGCCTTTGGGCAATGTTTATGAAGGGCAAGTACTACAGGGAAGTACATCCTAACCTGACTAAGATGAAAGTGGGTGATTCCAGGCTGTGGACTAAACTATTAGAGGTCAGACACCAAGCTAAGGATCTATTTATTGGGAGCTTGGAGAAGGACAAATAAATTTTTGGCTTGATAAATGGGTTTGGAATGGGGAAAGACTAGACACCTCTAATACAAACTATGTGACAAAGGTGAAGGAATTCTGGAATGAAAACCAATGGAAATGCAATCTACTGGCTACCATCTTAATTGAAGAGAAATTGTATTGGGTTAAGAAAACTAAAATCAATCTTGTACAAAAAGATAGAATCATTGCTAGACTGGCTTCCTCACAAAAAATGTCAGCTTATATTTTCCAACGATTATATCAATGGCAACCTGTCATGTGGGGGAAAATTTTTTGAGGAAAGTGGTTAACACCTTCCATATCTTTTTTCTACTGGAGGCTTTGGAAATCCTTACTACCTGTTGATGATATTTTGAAGATGAAAGGGCTTAGGGGACCCTCATGCTGCTGGCTGTGTAGTAAGGATGAAGAAAGTCTGGAACATTTGTTATTTGCTTGCAGCTTCTCCCAAAGAGTTTGGACTGATCTGTTGAATCTTCTCAACATTGATAGTCTGAAAATCAACTAGCAATATTGTTTGGGGTGTTGGAAGGAATGGCTAGAAGCTAAGTTGATAATCATTCCAGGTGTTGTTGTCTGGTTCATATGGATGTGTAGAAACCAAGTAAAGTATGACAACATTAAACCTATGGAAAAGGCTGTGGTTAAGAATTGTACTTCCTATTTGTAAAAGCTTATAAAATATCAAAATTTTCTCAAAGTTTTCTAGAAGTGGGTGCCTAATGGGAAAAATATGAGGTGTAGCAAGCCAACTTTGGACCTTTGGACCCCCCTTCTAGAGGGTGGCTGAAAGCCAATACTGATGGAAGTTTCTCTAAGGAGGTTGCTGGTGTGGGAGGAATCATTATGAACTCTCAAGGGAAGTGCATTTTTTACTTTTCAACTTTAACTTGGGCTAATGATGCACTTGAAAATGAGATGATAGCCATTTACTATGCTATCTGCCTTGTCAATCATTACAACATCATAAAATTGGTGGTAGAGTGTGATTCCATCAGCTGTATCAGAATGCTGAAACATGAAGAAGCAGTTCCATGGAATACTGTTAGGTGGAATAATAATATCAAGAGTATGTTGATCAATGTTGAAGTGAATTTCCAACACATCCTTAGAGATGGCAACAATCCAGCACATAGTTTGGCAGTACGAGGGAAGGAAACATAAGAGATTGCTGTAGGAACTATACCTCCTACTCATTTAGCTCTCCTACTGCATGGGGACAATTTATCCATTCCTTATCTCCATTGTAGAAATAAATTATATATATACACAGGGATATACAAAAAGTTATATATATATATTTCTTACAACTTTTGTAGAATTTCTTTATAGACTAATTAGATAGGTGAGATGAGAGTGGTTAGAGTGGTCTGACCACTTAGTCTGTAATTCAGTGTTCAACTTAACATGTAAGGAGCCATAGATAGCTCTTTCTTTCAAAAAAAATAATAATATTATGTAACGGGATGGTGGCGACTGGACCTAGCTTTGCTCTGCTAGGGTTTTGGCGGTTGGACCTAGGCTTCTTGGAGGTGTTGTGGAGCTCTATGAAGGAGCTAGATTTCTCTTCAAGGGGTCTCTGTGGGTTGTGGAGTTTAATTGGGTTTTTTTTCGGGAAGACTTCTTTTGAACCTTTGTTACTGTTCTATTGCCTTGTTGAAGTAGCTAGCTATTTTTTGCTTCATCTGCTTGAGGTTTTGGCTCTGGACTGGCTTTGTCTGTTTCATCTTTTTGTTGGTTTCTCTGTTTCTTGCTCTACTTGATTCTTGGGGTTCTGTTGTTGTTTCTCCCACTAACTAGGTTCTGGTCTTTTGTTGGTTGGGGGTTTTCCAGTTCCTGGTTTTCCCCTTGGTTTTTGACTGGTGTTCTCAATGGCATACCCCATTGATTTTGAAACCAATGACCAATGGACCAATGCTACTTTTATTGAAGTTGTTGGAAGTGGTTTTGTTGTACCTAAATCATTTGATCATTTGGTTTTCCCATAATGTCTTCATGATGTTGTTACTGGGAGGGGGTTTTGCCCTTTTGTCAATCCCTTAGGATTGAAGGAAGGGGAACTTGCCATCTTCTTCTCTCGACAAAAAAATTAATGATCTCAATGAAACAATTAAGTTTACTCTAACTGACAAATTTCAGTATGGCCATCCTAAGATGGACTTAGTAAGGAAGTCTTTTCAGGATTTGAAACTTACAGGAGCATGGAGGCTGGGATTAATAGATGTAAGGCACCTGTTAATTTCCTTATTTAATGAAGAAGATTATGCAAGTGTTTTTGCAAAAAAAACTTTGATCATTAATGGAGTTCCAATGAAATTTATGAAATGACACCTGGGTTTGATCCTATGAAGGAACCTTCTGTTGTTCCAATATGGTTCAAATTCCCTAACCTGCCTATTCAGTATTACTATCAAAATGTACTTTTCAGCATCAGTAGAGTGCTTGGTTGTCCCCTGAAAATTGATGCTCCTACTTGTAATGTGGCTAGATTAGCTGGTGCTACAGTCCTGGTAGAGAGGGACATTACCTTGCCTGGAATTGAAAGGGTGTGGATTGTAACTACTGAAGAAGGTTTCTGGCAGAAGATAGTTGTGGAACAAAAGCCTGTTTATTGCCAACATTGTAAAATTTTTTAACATAATGTGGAGAGGTGTTATAGACTACATCCTCCATCTAAAAGAAGAACTTATGTGGATATAGTTACTACTTTTATGCCAGCAGAGACAGCTGTAATAGAAGTGGCTAGGAGAGCTGATGTTGTTGTTGTTGATGCAAATAATAATATTGGGACTGTGCCCAATAGTAATGTTGGGGAGCAGGAGGAAGCTATCTCCATTAACAATAATTTGAGGAGAAAAGTAACACATGATGATAGCTTATTAAGAATTAACCCAACTAGGGTTGAAGACCATACAATTAACAGTTTGACAGATGTTTTAACTGAAGATTGGGAAGTTCAAAGAAGTAATAAGAAGAAAAAAGGCAAGTCTGATATTAAACAGCCTATGGAGGGCCCATCTACTGTGGATCACCATCCTAGGACTAGGGGGAAAGGGAGAACCTTCTCTCAATGATAAAGTTTGTAGTTTGGAATATTAGGGGTATTTATCACCCCTTTTCTCTCAAAAGCTTAATAAATCTGGTGAGAGTTCATAAAGTGTAGTATTTTGCCATTCTAGAACCATTGGTTACTAAAAATTCCAACAAAATTCAGAAAATGTTCCCTCAATGTACTCATTTCTCTAATTCTAATAATAAAATTTGGCTCTTTGCTAGAGCCGAACTTCAGTGGTCAGTTTTGCTTAATCATTCCCAATTTATTCACATCCAATTCTATATTGGAGCTCAAGTTAGCTATTCCATCTTCATTTGTGCTAGTGTTATTCCAAATAATCAAGCCACTTTATGGTCTAATTTAACTTAAATTGGGCAATCTGTGAACTCCTTTTAGATTTGGGGGGGGATTTAAATTGTATTTCCTCTCCTAATGGAAGGAGAGGTGGTAGACCACCTACTGTTTCTGCCATGAATAAATTCAACAATTTTCTTTCTAAAGTTGAATTATTTGATTTGGGTTATCAAGGTCCTGATTTCACTTGGAGAAAAGCTAGATAGAATGCTAGGTAATTCTAAATGGGTTCAAACCTTCCCCTTTACTCTCATTTCTCATATGTCCATGGCAGGTTCTGACCACAAGCCTCTTCTGTGCACAATTTAAAATGTTGAAAGCCCTAATAGACCTCATTTCAGATTCTAAAATATGTGGACTCTACATCCTCAATTTGTTGAGGAAGTTGATAAGGTTTGGAGGTCTGAAGGTGAACCTAATCCCTGGAATAATTTGTGGAAACTCTAGAAAAAGGTGGCAGCACATCTGAAGAAGTGAAATTGGGACACTATTGGCAATATCCATGAGAATTTGATTAATGCCCAAAGTAAATTTATTTATCTGGAAAAGAGTTTTCAAAGGGGTTTTAACTCTGAAGTTGACCTTCATAAAGCTAGTGAAGAGCTGCTAATGCAAGTCAACTATACTGAATGTTTTTTGAAGCAGAAGGCTGTTGTTATCAAATTTATAGAGGGAGATAGAAACACAAGTTATTACCATGCTTGCATTAACTTCAGAAGGAATAATAACATATTTTTATCTATCCAGGATTCTGCTGGTAAGTTATTATCTGATGCTGAAACTATTGCCGAAGATGCTGTAAATTACTTCCAAAATCTCTTTAATGAACAACCAACTTCTAGAGCACAAATCAATATTAAACTCTTCTCTGATTGTAATGAATATGTCCAAAGTTTAGATCTAAATAATATTCCCTTGGAAGGAGAAATTAAAGCTGCCTTGGACTCTATTGATGACCATAAGGTGGCTGGCTCTGATGGGTTCATTGCTAAATTTTATAAGGCTACTTGGAATATCATCTGTGTGGAGTTTGTTGATGCAGTGCAAAGCTTCTTTAAATATATTAATCGCCCTAGATACTTTATAGCTTCCACTATAACTTTGATTCCCAAAAATTCCAGCAGGGTAGGGTGGGGTGATTTCAGACCTATCAGCCTAACAAATGTCACTTCTAAAGTAATCAGCAAGATTGTTAGCACCAGGCTTCAACCTCACCTTCAGAAGCTTATCAGCAATAATCAGGTGGCTTTTGTGAAAGGCAGGGAAATCTCTCATAACATTCTTTTGGCTCAGTAGCTATTGTTGGAACTTGATAGAAAATGTAGAGGCAGCAATCTCATTCTGAAATTAGATATCTAAAAGGCATATGATAACTGCAATTTTATCTTGGATACCTTAAATGCTATGGGTTTCTCAAGGGCATTTATCAATGTGATTAGAAGATGGCTAGTTTGCAACAACTATTCTATCTTACTTAATGGCAAGAGCCAAGGTTTCTTTAATGCTTCTAGGGGAATCAAACAAGGAGATCCTTTGTCACGAACTAACTTTATTCTTGCTATGGATTATCTTTCTAGGCTTCTAAACCAAATGTTTGTCTCTTCTCCTCAATTGTCATATCAGCACAGATCCAACATTGGTGTGAGTCATCTATCCTATGCAGATGATATTATTATTTTTTCAAAGGCTACCAAGAATGCTGTGAAGTCTCTCTATCAAGGACTTAAGCACTTTCAAAGAACATCTGGTATGCATCTTAACAAACAAAAATGTCAATTTTTTACTAGCTCACACACTCTTCCACAGTTTAAGCAATGGATTGAACAACACACTGGTTTTAGCATGGCTTCTCTACCAATCAATTATCATGGTGTCCAATTAATTAAAGGGAGAACCAAGCAAACTCAATTCAATGGTGTTATTGATCAAATTCAGAAACAACTGCAATTTTGGACCAATTACTTCCTCTTAAATGGAGGTAGGATTATCCACCTTAAAAGCATCTTAACTCCCATACCCTCCGATTCTCTTCAGATGTTCATCATGAAGAAGGGGACTCAAATAAGGCTAGGAAGAATTTTTAATAAATTTCTGTGGGCAGGACAGAAAAAATAGTTTCATTGATTATCTTGGCAAAAACTTTGTAAGCCTTTACATGCAGGTGGTTTGGGCTTTAAAGATCTTCAGCATCAATGTTTTATTAATCTTTGTAAACTATGGATAAATTTTAGAGCCCAAGATAGTCTATGGGCAATGTTTATGAAGGGGAAGTACTGCAGGGCAGTACATCCTAATTTGGCTAAAAAGAAATTAGGTGATTCTAGGCTATGGACTAAACTACTGGAGCTCAGACATCAAGCTGAGGATTTATTTATTTGGGAGCTTGGAGAAGGGAAAATCAATTTTTGGCTGGATAAATGGGTTTGGATTGAGGAGAGACTATCTTGTGACACCTCTAATCCCAACTATGTGACAAAGGTGAAGGAATTTTGGACTGAATATCAATGGAATTGCAATTTTCTGGCTACCATCTTAACTGAAGAGCAGATGTATTGGGCTAAAAAAATTAAAGTCAATCCTACACAAAAAGATAGAATCATTACTAGATAAGCTCCCTCATAAAAAACTTTCAGCTTACATTTTCCAACAATTCTATCAGTGGCAACCTGTCATGTGGGGGAAAGTTATTTGGGGAAAGTGGTTAAGAACTTCCATGTGTTTTTTTTTTGCTGGAGGCTATGGAATTCCTTACTACCTAGTGATGATATTTTGAAGATGAAAGGGCTTAGGGACCTTTATGCTGTTGTCTGTGTAGTGAGGCAGAAGAAAGTTTGGGACATTTGTTCTTCTCTTGCAGCTTGTCTCAAAGAATTTGGATTGATCTATTGATTCAACTGAACATTGATACTCTGAAAGTCAGCTGGAAAACTTTTTTTGGGGTGTTGGAAGGAATGGTTGGAAGCTAAGTTGATAATCATTCCATGTACTGTTGCCTGGTTCAACTTGATGTGTAAAAACCAAGTAAAGTTTAACAACATTAAACCTATGGAAAAGTCTGTGGTTTTGAATTGTACTTGTTTTTTCCAAAAGATTATAAAATATAAAATTTTTCCCAATGTTTGCCAGAATTGGGTGCCTAATGGGACAAACATGAAGCTTAGCAAGCCAACTTTGGTCCTTTGGACCCCCACTCCTCTAGGGTGGCTGAAGGCAAATACTGATGGTAGTTTCTCAAAGGAGGGTGCTGGTGTTGGAGGAATTATTAGTAACTCTCAAGGGAAGTGTATTTTTAACTTTTCCTCTCCATCTTGGGCTAATGATACACTTGAAACTGAGATGATAGCCATTTACTAGGCTATATGCCTTGCCAATCAGTGCAACATCACAAAATTTGTGGTAGAATCTGATTCCATCAGCTGTATCAGAATACTGAAACATGAAGAATCTGCCCCACGAAATATTGTTATATGGAACAATAAAATTAAGAGTATGTTGATCAATGTTGAAGTGAATTTCCAACACATCCTTAGAGAAGGCAACAATCCAGCACACAGTTTGGCAGTAAGGGGGAAGGAAACAGAAGAGATTTTTGTAAGGACTATACCTCCAGCTCGATTAGCTCTTCTTCTACATGAGGACAAATTATTCATTCCTTATCTTCACAGTAGGGGCTGAATTATATATATATATATATATATATATATATATATATATATATATATATATATATATATATATATATATATATATATATATATATATATATATATATATATATATATATATATATATATATATATATATATATATATATA
>JXCR01148279.1:358795-419852 GCA_002079205.1 Phalaenopsis hybrid cultivar
TATATATATATATATATATATATATTTATTTATTTAGTATAATGTCAAACTTAAAAGTATAAAGGAGAACATCAAAGTATGCAACTTCAAAAGTTTTCATTTTATTGAGGTTAATTTATTACAGAATTTTGGACTCAGTCACAGACGCTTGGTTAAATCAATAATCCCAGAACAATCAAAATTTTATAGTCTTATTTTTAGTAATGTCAACTTATATAGTATGTCTTCAAACATTGTCCATTGATCGGTAGCATAGTCCTTTCACCTCAAAAATCCACTAGCTTGTATGCTCCTCACAAATAAATTTTTTTTACGATGAATGGTCCCTCCAAAGTTGACTCAAATATTCCACCTATCTTGCGACATGCAAGAATAGGTTTTTTGAGAACAAAAATGAGGTCACCAACTTTGAAAGTCCTTGGGTGGACCAATTTGTCATGAGCTTGTACCATCATTGCTTGGTAAAGTTCCAAATGTTGTTGTACTTCTAATCATTTTCCCTTGAGTCATTCTAATTCTTCAATTTTGAGCTTTGCACTTTCTTTCATTGTTATTTGGTTGGTGACAATGACTCTGAGAAATGGTGTCTGAACTTTTAGCAGCACTACGACCTCTGACCCGTATACAAGCACGTCAGTTATACATTGAGTGGGAGTCCTGAACGTTGCCTGGTAGGCCCACAAAGCTTCTAAAATTTTATTATGCCAATCTTTTTAATTTTTATCAAATGTTTTATTTAGAATCTATACCAATGTTTTCTTGAAGGCTTTAGCCAGTCTGTTTGCCCTAGGATAATAGATCGTAGAGTACCTCAAGTCTATCCCATGTCTTTTGATGAAATTGTTGATTTTTGTGCTCTTGAAGGCTATCACATTGTCAAAAATTACGTTGCATGGTACTCAGAAATGCTAGATGATCTGAATTTTAAAAAATTTAAGAATGTGTTGTGTTGTAACCTCTCGTGTCGGCACTGCCTCTACCCACTTGAAGAGGTAATCTGTAGCGGAAAGAATAAATCTATGTCCCTTAGAGGATGGAGGCTCTATTGGACCTATTATGTTTGTGCCCCAACACTCGAATGGACACGAGGCAATAGTTGGGTGTAGCACATTTGGAGGTTGTTGTATGACTACCCCATGCACTTAGCAAAGGTGACACCCTCTAGCTATATCCAAGCAATCTAACATTATTACAGACCAATAATATCTGAGACTTTTGATCTTCTTTTTCATTTTTTGTCTTGGCTCGTGAGATCCACACAATCTAGCATGTACTTCTCTGAAAAAATTCTATGCTTCGGGTCTGCTTAGGTATCACAGCCACATCTAATCGAATAATCTTCTATAGAGGACATCACCCACTAGAGCTCATGAGATAGCTCTTCTCATGATCTGATATGCCTCAGACTTTTCTTATGACAGTTTTCTAGTTTCTAAGAATTTTATCAATGGCTTGCGCCAATCTTCATTAATGTCAGTAACTACAATCAATGTTCCTTCTTCCTTTTTAGGTTTGTGTAAATTGTCAAGGCCAATCTAAGACAAAAATCATCGTCCTTGTACTGTAATATTGATGGAATCCTCTGACAGACATGCTAGTTTCTTTGCAATTTTTGCTAAAGCTTTGTCATTGGTGTTATTTCATCGACGAACCTAACAAGAGTCACACTAGGGATCTGTTCCAGTATCTTCATTGTGTATTGGTGGTATTATGCTAGGCTTGGCTTCAAAATTTTGTATTTTCCAACAACTTGTTGGATGGTCAGTTGCTTGTCGCCATAGATGGAAATATTTGTTATATCCATTGAGATTGCTAATTCCAATCTGGTGATTAATGTGTTGTTTTCTGCTTCATTGTTTTTACATGGCTCTGTCAGGTGGTAAGAGAATTTCAACATGCCCTTATATGGCGTGACAAATATCAGACCAATTCCTTCTTTACCAGTATAACTATTCCTAATCCTTTCTCTTTTCTGGATGACGAGGCTCCATCAAAGTACATTTCCCAATGCCTACCAGTGGATGGTTCTACTTGTAGTATATGTTCATCTGACAACTCATCATTAAGAGGAGACTCAGTTGGAAGTGGGTGTGTTACAAGAAATCTGTTAAAATTTATTCTTTAATAGTGCTGAGGAGAACAAAAGTTATATGGAATAGCAATGAATTCATGACCACCTTGCTAGACGTCTGGAAAGTGTTGGTCATGTCATTAAATATCACAATGGATTAACTTTTAAAATAAGGTTAATTTTATATCAAAAAGTTATATCTTATAGCAATTAATTCATGACCACCTAGCGAGACATCTGGAAAGTTTTGGTCGGGTTATCAAATATTACAATGGATTAGCTTTTGAGATAAATTTAATTTTATAGCAAAAAATAAAGCTATACAATGCTTCTCAATAATTGGATATCTTACCTCCGTCAGTATTAGAAGTCGACCTAAGCAGTAGAGTGCATTTTCCTTACCCTCATCATTAACCTGAGCCAACAGGGCTCCGACAGAGTCATCTAAAGCCATAGTATATTATATCAACGAATTTATTGAGATAGGGGTTGCTAAAACAAAAGGTGTCATTAAATATTTTTTAATGTCCTTAAGGGTCAACTGCCATTTCTCTTCCCAAACAAATTTGGCATCCTTTTTAATTAATGCCGAGAAAGGCTGACACCTACCTGAGTGATTAGAAATAAAGTGTCTCAGATATGCAAGCTTCTGTTAGAAGGAGAGTAGTTGTTTAAAGGTTTTGGGAAGAGGCATTTCAAAGATAGCTTTAATCTTATCTGGCTCGATCTCGATTCCCTGATGATGGACAACGAATACTAGAATTTTCCTAGAGGTAATGCCGAAAGAGCACTTTAAGGGATTTATCTTGAGATTGTATTGTCATAATCATTTGAACACGATCCTCAAAATATACAAATAGTTTATCTTTTGTTTACCCTTGATGACCAAATCATCCACGTAGCATTCCACTTAGTTATGAATGTGGTCGTCAAAGATCTTTGTCATTGCTTGATGATATGTTGCCCCGACATTCTTTAACCCGAATGGCTACAATCGGTGTCCTGAAAAATGTAAGTGTTTAATACTCTAGAGCCATCTTGACTTGTTTATATTTTGATGATCCATCCATGAAGAAGAAAATCTCATGTGTCAAAGGGATATCCACCATTATTTATAGTATCAGCAAAGGAAATTCATCTTTTGGACAGGCTTTGTTTAAATCTCTGATGCAACAAATACACCAATTTTTTTCTTTCTTCTTTGTGACTGCTACAATGTTAGCAAACAACATGGGGTATTGTTCTTCTCGCGTAAAGTTAACATCTATCAATTTCTTCACCTCGACAATGACTTGTTTCTCCATTTAGAGGCATATTCTTTTGGTAGTTTTTTTATAGGGTTCATATCTTCGTCCACTCTGAGCTTATGAACTGCAACTTCTAGGGACAATCCTGACATTTCATCATTAACTCCATGCAAAGAAGTATTTGAATTCTGATAGTAACTTGATTAGTTTTGAAGATTCTTCTTTGCCGAGTAGAGAACTTATAAATGTAGGTTAGGTTTTTTCTTCATTTCTGAGATTAATTTCTTTTAGTTCATCAACAGTTGATTTTATTTCTTCCTAAAATTTTGGTGGGGCGTCTTTTATTAACTGATCTTGAGAGTCATCCTCTACATCAAGGAAATCTTCTTCTGACCCGTTAGTAACGACCATACAAAATTCTGAATCATTGACTGGTCCTACAGTACCAAATTTGAAACCCTCTTACGAGTTAGGAGTTTTACTTTTAACATTCCATAATTTTTTTAAAAAGTTGTAACTTATCCTTTGGTGTTTGTTTTAAAAAATATCCCTATTGAATCAACTTTTGTACATAAGGAGAAAAGTAACCAAAAGGTAATTCTATTAATTCATTGGACTCCTCTACTAAATTTACATGATTTTTAAGATTATCAGAGGTAGAAGCATGGAAAAACTTGATCCGCTTTGAACCAGCACTATGGACTTCCTTGAACTCTAAACTCACAAACTTTTGAGGGTTGATTGGAGTGAGGGTTATGGAATTCACATAATGGTTGATTCGATCATAAATCGACTCATATTCCTTTTTCTCCACATCTTTCAAGGAGATCTCATAATGTGATTTCTTATGTTTATTGTCATCATTTCTTTTTTGGAGCTTTCTTCATCATTAGTGTTGATGGTCGGGTTAGTCAATCCAATAATCACATTGGTTCTTTCTCATCCACGTCCCCGACCTCTACCTTAAGTGTGCAAACTACAGGAACCCCCACCAACTAGTTGCAAAAGAGTGGTGAAAGATTGTTGAAGTAGTGATGAATGGCTTTGCCTTTGTGATCCATCTAAATATTCATTTTTATTTGTCACCATCTCATGAGAGAATATAGTTTTATTTAGGGGGCATAGTAGGCCGCGTTTTCATGAATTCCAACTTCATGAACTAAAAATGGTACTGAATCTACCTTAATGCAATATACTTATCCTACATCATAATATTTGATGCACTAATGTAGAGAAGATGGAACCATGTTGTGCTCATGAATCCACGGTCAAACAAGTAAAGCCTTGAAAGAGGTCTCGACATTGATGATACAGAATTTTGCAATTGTTACTAGTTCTCCAACTTTCATAAGCAGTGTAATCAATCCAAGGGCTCCTTCTTCCTTCTAACTAAATCCTCTTAACATCATTTTCTTGGCTACAAGATCTTGAGCATCAATATCAAAATATGTCAATGTCTATAGACTCATTAGGTGGAGTGATACTCTAGAATCTACCAAAACTCTGGACAATACAAATCTGTCGATATTAACAGAGAAGTAGAGTGGTCGGTTGTAGTCAGCAGTACCGAGCAACAATTCTTCATCTATGAAAGTTTGCTCTGGCTGTTCATTTAACTAACAAACTTCATCCAAGGTTGTGCTGGCCAAATGAGCTAAGCAATTCTTTGGGTTATGCAAGGCTGCAACCAGAGACTCTCTCATCTCCTTTGACATGATCAGAGCATCATAGATGCTTATTTTGGTTAGCAACCTCCTAAGATGAGCTAACATGTTATAGATTCATCTTTGTAGGAATATACCATGCTCTTTTGTTATATTCATGATGAGCTAACATGTTGTAGCAAACGTAGCCTATAGGGTTTGGTATAGCTTCATCTTTGTAGGAGTATACCATGCTCTTTCGTTTTGCATGGGTCAGACCTTTCTTATTTTCTATTCATAATGACCCTCTTTAATGCAACTGCTAGCTAGACTGGCAATACTGTTGTCTTCCTTACCGAGCATGTTATGATGATGACTGCGAACTTTGATGAGAATGTTTTGCTTGTATCTTCATAGGTTGCTTCCCCTTATCAATCGTTGCTACTATCCCAGACTTCTTCTCAAATATTCAGGCTGTTCTGGTCTTTTCTAATATCTCCTAAGTATCCATGTGTTTAACTTCCTCTTGCAAAGTGCTAGCTTTATTGAGTAGTTTCTCGAAAGATGTGATGATGAGTCCCTTAAGCATCTATGTTACTGGCCCATGGATGCTTTTGAGTAGGATCTCAATTGCATGATGTTCATGTAGTTGCGGTTCATATTTTATGCTAAGGTTTCTCCAACATAAGTTACAAACTACTAAAGTCTTTTTAGGCTTTTGCCTTTCTATCACGAGATCTCTAATAGAAATATTATGTTGTGCTCCAGCAAATCTCTTTACAAACAATCATTCTAACTCAACGAATGACTTCACTGATCCGTTGGGCAACTTGGCATACCAATCAAATCATATATCTAACAGGTTGCTGACAAACTGATGAAAAAAGAAGGCTTTGTTACCACTGTAATTACCATAATTGGATTAGAAATGTGCTATATGTTGTGTGGGATTTCAAATCCCATCAAATTTCTTAAAGTTTGGTGACACAAAACCCTTAGGGTAGGGTACGCCATCAAACTCCTCCGAGTATGGTCTACCCTTTAAAATTAATGTGCCACCCTTATATTGGGCTAAGGCCTCCCAAACTCAATCGACCATTTGTTTAAATTCTATTTCTGGTATGACACTTAATGGAGAATCCTTCTTCGTTGATCTTTGTTTGTTGTGGCAACTTCCCTTTTTTCATCGGTGATATGTACAATCTCTAGCTAATTTACTTCTGGAGAAGCTAACTATTGTGCTTGAGACTGTCCATGAACTATAGCCATGGCAGCCATGGAAGTGGCCATCTCTCCATCCTCTTCTCCATTCGGCTAATTTGCTCATCCATTAGTATAACAACCCTACACAGATCATCTACAACATTCTCTTCAATGACAGGTTGGGTGTCGCATGCAGATGCAATGACTCTGGTTTTGATGACATGAATATCCATGAAGTCTTCATCGAGATGGTGGTTAAAGTTAAATTCTTCATCATTATCAACGAAAATCCCATGTTCTCAGGCTAACTCGGAAATCTCAACCCTGAGCTTCTCAACCTTTTTTTCGATTATTGATTCTTGTATTACCTGGATATCCGGGGGACTATGCTGAACATTTTCCATTTGTTCCTCCAACATGGTAGCTCCTTTCTTCATTCCATGTTCCTGCTCTATGGGCTCACTCAACTGTATTGGTACGGTAGCCTTAGGTACCCATACCTTTTTCTTCAATGGTTATACCATGAGAGGGGGTGTCTCAACAGAGGCATCAACATGTCGAAGAGAGGTATGCTTCCCATGGTGCAGAATTGATACAATACCGAATAAACATTTCATTTTTTCCTTGATAGCTTTAGAAATGTCACTAAGACTAGTAACTGATAGAATTCTCAGACCTGAACGTGACTTAGTCGGTCGATGGCCTTTAGGTCCTAAAGTAGCAATAATAGAATCGATGATGATGATGGTGGTATAAAATCTGCTTTCCAGTTGTAACCTGATGGGAATGTGAGCAGGCAAAGCTTCAGTTGATCTTTGTTATCGTCTGGCAGATCTGATATCTCTTAAAATTTCTTTCTTCATGCGGGGGGATACTGTACATCCCATTTATTTAAGTAATTCACTGACTGAAAAACCAACCTTGGTAGCTAATCTCTAAAATATTTTACTAACTCAGGTGATAAGAGTGGGCTTCTTCTTCTCCCCACCATGTTTATGAGGTAACGGTCAAGTAACAGTAGTCTTCTGGATACTTTCGCACCCATTGGTGTCCAATATGGGATAGAACCTACTCCCTCTTTAAAGTGGATAAGTTTAAGAAAATCGTAGTTCCTCAAGGTGAGGATATTCATCAACAAACATTTCTTTAGAAATCTGGGCTTTAGCAACCCTCAAGACTTTTCGACTGCAGTTTCTTCTTTGCGATTGCGTTAATGGCACAATTCTGAAACTTGATCCAATTTAAAAAACCGATGGCATAATAGTAAATCCTTTAGTTGTATCTTCAATGATCATGGCCTCTTTTCCCTTTGCAGAAGTGGGAATGACAGAGTTAGCAAGTACCGGGGCAGTAATTTTAAGCTTCTTATAGGAAGAGAAATCCAGAAGACAATGAAGGCTGAACTCAGCTAACGACTCCTAAACTTCTGGAGCGGTAACTTTCATTATGACAAAGGGATCAGTTCTGAGCATGACTTCAAGTTCACTGAATTTTGCTCTAAACTTGATTGTAGGGGCAATGTTTTGGGCATCACGGCTCGTTGGTAGGTTGCAAGAGAAAGTGAGCATAGGGAATGCCATTGCAGCAACTTCAAAAGTAAATCCCTAGGTTAGTTATTTAACAAATACTTTGTAATTCTAGTACGATCACTAGAAGTTAACAATGGTCGATCTATAGACTGGGCAAGTCTTTTATTTTAATATTAGTTTGTGAAAAATATTTTAGGATTTAGTAAAAGTAACTTTGAAAATAGGAGAATTTAATTAATTATATAAAGAAGGTTTAAAGAGCACACACAACATGACACAATTCGATTAAATTTACAAAATAGCAAACTAAACTCAAAAGGGAAAGTGAAGTTTAGTACCAAGTGTAGGATCAACTTCACAACGCAAAATGCCTAGGTGGAATTAGTCCACCAACACTCTTATTAACTATCCAACCCCACACAAAAGATAAAAGTCCTAATGAACTTCTGAACCTCTCTATCCAAAGGTGATTGAACATACTATCCTGAAGTCCGAAAGAGTTGATTGTACTTAGCCAAGAAAGAAATGGGTGAAGTATGCCATTCAAAGAAGGGTAATATAGTCCATAATTGACAGGGACACATTACCGATATTTGAAGAAAATATTTGTTGATTTAAATGAAAAGAGAAACTAATCCTAGCAGAGTCGCCATAAGCTGGTAGACACTTTTTTTACGAGGGTCCTGTGGAAGCTATCGGTCGCCAGAATTGGAATCCCGCCGCCTGCTTCGGCGGGACATTTTAATTTACATATTTATAATTAATTTTAGAAAAATATGAAATAAAACTAGTCTGATATCTTTCAATGTTTATATGAAAGAGCGCTGCACCTCAAGCTATGTATGTACCCCAAAAGATAAACACAGGACATGTAAATGAGCCTAATCAAATAAACTAAGAGAAGTATGACATCTGTTTGGTCTGCGAAACTATTTTTATTATAAGCTGACAAGTTCCCCTATTTTTTATGGAAAATTAAATAGGCTTAATATTAAGTTGGGTCCTCAAAAGTTTCTTATAAAGGGAAGCACTTAATTTAATTAAATCTCAGATAACCGAAGTCACGTAAGAAAACTCTCAAAAAATATTTGAGGATATTGTCTTCAAAAAAGTCAAAGGATTAGCACTTTTCAACGATATCGGACAAAGAGGTGTCAAAATGGGAATGACTCAAATTTAGAACATTTATTTTTGGAATCCAAATGAAGAAGAACTATGGGATGTCACAGATCCTGAGAAGAACCTCAGAGACTTCCCAAGTTATCTTATGGTTTGGCTTCAATTTGGAAGAGAAATATTTAAATGTTTCATCTTGCCCATTTTATTAATTAGGGCTTACATTCGTGTGAAATGATTACAAAAATAACCTGAGAGATATGAGGATTTAGGTCGTCATGAACGACAACCTCAAAATTTTAAAATAAGTTAGGGCTTCTATATACTATAGCAGAGCCATACAAAGGCCTAAAGAGGAGTTGAGGATTTATGTCGCACTATGCGGATGATCATGAAATCCAATAACTTTTTGTTTAGTTCTAATAAATGGTTTAGCTGGAGTAAACTTGTTTTGCTGTTGAAGATGGCCATGCTGCCTACAAGGCTAGGTCAAAACTCCTCATCATGGTGAGTTTAAGTTTTCTAATGTGTCAAATCAAGTGTTTCCTAAGGTTATGGTTATTTACATATTATTGAGAATAATAAAGTTGATTAGAGTGACATCGGTTAGGATCCTACGGTTCCCTCATTCTGACACCACTATTTTCTTTTAGATTCACTTAATCTAAATGAATTTACTAAACCAAATTTAATGTGTTCCTTACTTTCATCTAGATCATGGGAATTCTCATTAGCAACCGTAGGTTACCTCATCTGAGGGATTTTTGATTATTCAATAGAGACATTTTAATTTAGTTACAATTTTTATTTTGTTTTTTTTGTGATTAAGTTTTGAGTTGTCTTATATTTTGACTCTTTTGCTGATGAATTTTACCTTGTTTAATTTGTAGTTTTGGTCTCAATATTGAGGCTATCCTAAAAGTTTTAGTTTTGACAACAGGGTGACTTTGTTATTTAACATGCAAGTGTACAAGCAGGAAACAAAAGGTACAGAAAGGTAAATAAAAGTAAATTGCAGTGCAATAACTTAAAAGCATACTTGTCCATCGCGTTCCTCCACCTAAAAGGCCAGATTTGACAATATGTATATAATTTTTCAAGGAATTCAAATTGTAGGAGTAGATGAAGGTATGGATACCAAACCGCAAATCATAACTTTATTGAGTCTCAAAAGTTCTTAGTGGATGATTTTAGAGCAAAATATAACAAGTTCAATTTTCCCTTTAAAATATTCAGGAGATTTCTAAGTGCTCGGAGGATGACCATAAATCATTGTGAAGATTTCTTGAAATATTTCAAGTTCATTTTGAACTTATCATACCGTTTTATTAATCATTCAAGGTTAAGCTAAGGTTATGCCACTGCTCAAGGAAACTTGATGCTTTATTTATCCCAAGCCTAGCATACTCAATTAATCAATTGTTATTTCATTTAAGAGTTAGGTGAGTGGATGCCTTTAAGGCAAATTTATGTAAGTAAAGGTTTTGGTTTCCAAAGTTGAAATCGGGCTTGTAGTGTAAAAAAGTGCTAATTATCAGTCATGTTATCTTCTAAATCTGATCAAATGTGTCTAAAATTTAAGCCTAGGGCACTACCAAGCCCTAAACAATCACAGTAGGTGAGATGGTAACTTAATAGAATTTTGAATTAAATGATATGCGTTGTTATTAAAATATCACGTTGTCAACAATTAATGGCTTAAAATTAATGAAATGTTATTTTTCTATCTCAAACCCATCACATGAGAATCATTTAATTTTAATTGACTTCCAAGTCATGATAATTAAAGAAATTACAATTTTGTTCTTATTATAGAAATGGTGGTAAGTGAGTTCGCACCTTTTAATTTCATTATATTTCAATCATACAAACATATTCATTAGGATTAAAATTACTCATCTTTCCTTTGATTGATCCTAAATCTTGATTGAGGAACCAAAACCTAAAGTTACTATTTCGCCTTTGAGGCACTCCACCTCATAACTCGTTAATCAAAATTCTAAAGACTTTGAGAATTTTCAGTGTTCTATCCATTCGTCAATTAAAACATTAAAGGAGAAAATGTGGATCTTGAAATTTTAATTTAATTTAAACAATTATTTAAATTTAAAAGGTAGTATTTTCAAGGTGGCTTTACTTGATTGTCTGAACTAAAGTTTTTAATCATGAGAAAATTATTAGAGGTCCCCTTAGGTCAAAGAAACACTTAGGCTAAATTTCATGATTTTTTTAATTAAATCTTTAATTGAACTTTATAATTATTATTGATTTCTATGATATAATTTGAATGGAAAAGATGTTTTATTTACAAAAATTGTTTTCAATATTTTTATTAAACCGCTCTGACGCCTCTGAGGCCAGCGAACTCAGAGAAACAAATTTTCAATTTTTAAAATTTTTAATTTATTTATTATAATTATTTTAGTAGGAAAATAAAGAAAATTCATTTTAAGCTTTTTAAAAATTTATTTTTTAATTAGAAAAATTAAGAAAAATATCATGACTTTTATTAATTTAATAAAAATTTAGGCACATTTTAAAATATTTTTGTATTTTTGAGATTTATAATTATACTTAATTATTTTAAATTCAAAATAATGCTAAAAAATCAAGTATTTTCTCAAAAATAAACTTTATTTTTCTTAAGTGCTACTGATCACAAGGAACTTAGAAAAAAACACTTTTCATAATTTTTCCAAATGTATTTAATTTAATATAATTATTTTTGTAAAAAAATACAAGGTTTCTTAGAAAACCAAATCTAATGCTTAAACATTGTCAAATAATTTTTAAATTTTTACAGTGGGTAAATATGATTTTTGTACATAGTGTGGAATTACTTTTGTCAATTTTTTATTAGCACTTAATTTACATAAATTAAGGCAAGACATATGGATTTAATTAACTACAAAAATGTACAAGATAATTTAAATTATCATGACATTTTTCCTAAGCTTCTCTGACCATAAAAAATCTACTAAAATTATTCTCATAGTTTTCCAAGTGGTATTTTAATTTATGTACTTAAAATAAGTCAAAATAGCCATCTTATCTTAAAAGTAACGGTTATAAGCATAGAGATGCCCTTTGACCTTGGAAAAATTAGAGAACATCCCCTCTGTCATAAGGAACAAACCCTGAAAGTTTGAATCTATGGTGAGCAATGCTTGATCATAATGAATTAAAATACTTTAGATAGTATGTAATTTATTAAAAATCAAAGTGTTAAGAAATAATTTTTATTTTTGGTCTATATTATTTTCCTTTGTCACTGAGCAAGAAGGTTATTTTATTTTATTTTTATGATTTTTCTGAAGTAAGATAAGGATTTTTAAAGTTCTAGTATTTAAATAAATAAAATAAATCTTGATTTTTTTATTTAAACGAGCGACACCACCTCAGCCTTAGACGGCTCCGAAAAGCCACATGGTGCTCTGCCATTCAACACCGCTAGATACCTTAGCACCTCCTCAGCGAATTGTTCACGTATCATCTCTTCATCCAGCTTCATCATGACAGTCCATTGAATAAACGCGCGATCGGACAATAGTCGTTCTTCATCCCCAAATGAGCTAAGTTGAGAACCGTTCACACTCAAAAGTTAAGATCTTCATCTAGACTAAACAATATCGCATGGGGTTTGTTCCTAAATCTTTATCTACTCATTACAAGCATATTTATACAGCTTATATTGTATGAAATACATTGAGTATGTATGGAGAATCAAAGTAGGCTCGGATTAGGGTTGAGATTGAATACCTTTGTCTGAGAGGGGAGGCCTCAATCAGATGGTTTTGGCAGCTTTGATTTGATCCAACAAAACTCCAGATAAATTTCTAAGGGCTAGTGAAAAGTCTAAGTATGATTTCGATCAAACTCAATTTCAAGGGTTGGTCTAAAGCTAGGTTAGAGGCTCTCTGTGATTAGGCATTTAAGGGAATCAACTTCTCTCACTCATAGGATGGTGTGTGCATAGTTAGTTAGAGTTTGGTTCACTGTGGAGATGTGCAGAAATCTGTCCTAGTTTTGGGGCAAATTTCAATAAATAAATTGGCTCTATAGAGTGGGTATGGGTGGCTGAGAGTAGGGGAATTATTACACTTAGGAAGGTTTGAAGAAGCTTTAGTGAGATTTTGGCAGAGTTTTCCCAAGGTTTCAAACACTCTCCATTTATATCCATGGTTGCCTGGTGGAACTCAGGACTAGGAATTAGGTGCTAAAGCATGCTAAGGTGGAGGGAAGAAAAGGCTCTAGTGGCCAATGGGAGTGAGCCAAGTTAGAGAGGTTTAATTTTTGGTTTTTTCCACTTAGGGCTCCCTTGGACTGGCTATTTTTGATGGCTGAGGTGGTGGCTAGCTAGAGTCTTGTTTCCTTTGAGCGTAGGGAGTTTAGGGGGTGCTTAATTTCTATTAACTCCCAAGGTTATTCAATGATGGAGATGGTATTTCAAGTTAAGTCCAAAAATGGGTAAAATCCCTTAAATCAAGGGACCATTGGTCCATAGCTCTTCTAGGGTGGGCTAGGTGAGACTAGCCTGGTCACTAGACTATATTTGGTGGTTGTGGTGTCATTAATTTTGTCACTTGGGCATGGCTTAATAAATTTTGGTGCATGGGTTCAAGTTGGGTTGTATTGTCTTGAAGTTTGGTTTGGGTTAGGATAGCCATGACATTGAGCCCAATTGATTGATCAATTTTTTTGTGGATGATTTTCATAAAGAGTTTAGAAATCATGTGGTGTTATTTTGACATGACTTAAAGGTCAATTTGAAGGATTTTGGGAATTTGATCAATTTAGGGATGTTTGGTTAGACTTAGGTTTAAGTTGAGTTAAAGTTGGGCTAAGTTTTAATTGAGACTTCAAAAAGTTCTAGGTTCGTGTCATGATAAGTTCTCAACATTAATTGGGTGCCAATTTTTTGGTTTGGTCATTCAATTTGGGGACATTTGGACACATGGCAAAATTGGGTAAAATTTTGGAAATTTGGATTTGAGTTGAAATTGAGTAAATTTGAAGCGTGACCAAAGTCAATTGAGGGTTCAATTCGGTGTATAGATATATTTCAAAGAGTTTATGATGTATAATTGGAGAAATTGGAAGGATTTGGTGGTTCAATTGAGTGGGATCTTGGTTTTAGACCAAATTGGGGCTTTTTTGATTTGGGTTAAAATTGGACTCAAATGTGGTTCAGTTGGACTTGAATTTGGTTTAAACAAAGTTTGATAATAATGAAATTGAGTTTAGAATTGAAATTAGAGAAAATTGGAACCATATTGGTGGACATTTGGGGTGAATTGTGGGAAATTGAGCTTTTAATAGGTAATTTGGGGCTTTTGGTCAAATTTGGTCAACTTGATAAAATTAGGTTTAATTGAAAGGTCCAAATTAGTTTTGGAGACATTTAAAATGATTTTGAGGGCTTTGGGAAAGTTTGGGCTTCCAAGGGAAATTTTATAATTTTTGCCAAATGAGGGGGGTATTTTGTTAATTTTGGCAAATTTGGGAAGTTGTAGGAAATTTGGATGATTTCAAATGGTTTGAGATGATTTTTGAACAAATTTAGCTATTTTGGGTGAAATTAGGATTTTTTCCAAATTTGGGGTTTGAGGGTGTTTTGGTAAATTGGGTACATTTGGGAGGTAAAAGGCTAGCTTTGGTATTTTGGTGAAATTGAGGTGCCAACCACCCTATTTGAACTGTGGACAAATGAAATGTTCCACTTTGGGTCCTCCATGTATTGGTCTTAGCTAGTTGGTCTCGGGGACCAGATACATGAGTCTCCCAAAGGGTTAAGGGGTCAAATTTAGGTAGGATCAAGCTTAAGGTAGTGAGTGGAAGTGTAATGTGCAAGTGAGTGACAAGGTATGCACCAGCTCAAGACCAACATCCAAAGTCATTCCTAAGCCAAGCCATCTTATTGGTATTCCTCTTGAGCTCCCTTGTATTGACCCGACCTACCAAGTGTTAGAGGTGAGGAACAATATGTGGAACTTCAAGTTGAGAGAAGAGTTTAGAATTTCTAATGGTGAGGGTCCCTTTCTAGTTTTCTAGGAATAGTCAATAGGAAAGTCCTATGGTTAGACCCTAGGCTACTAAGGAGGAAATTAGACCTCAACCAAAAGTGAGGTCAACACTTATACTTTCAAAAGATTAAATGTGGAACCAATTTTTTTTTAGGCATTAATCTCAAGCTTCTCCTCCCTTTTCCAGCTTTCTATTTCTTTTACTTTTCCTTTTTCTTTTTATTTTTCTATTTTTTTATCTTTTTCAGGTGAGGATTGCTATATTTGTATAGGACTTTAATGATATTGAATTCCACTCCTCCTTTCCTAAAGCAAAATTCTGATATAAATCTTTTACATAAAAATATAATAATAGATTTAAAAATTATTTTTAATCAAAGAAATTTCAGCATTGAAAATAAAAGTCCAACCCTTCTAAATTTTTCAAAGATACAATTTCTCCAACAAAAGATAATTACACAATATTTATCATTTCTACACTAAAACTTTTTAACTTTATGTTTTTCTTCATTACTATAGGTTTTAACTAAATTCTCTTACTCATTTCTACATTCAAAATTTTACTTCCCTAATACAACTTCATATAAATAATAATTTTTTTTTTCAAATCAAAATCAAATTTAGTTGTAGTACATCTGAGAACAACTAAACTTAAAGTTTTAAAAAATATTTCACCCCCCCCCCCAAACCAAAATTTTTAATAACATAGAACATTTTAGCATCATATTTATATATTGGTAGAAATGAAAATTAAAAATACATGCTTACAAGAAATTTTTATATCCTAAATATACTTATACAAAAATTAAAAATAGGAGTAAAAATTAATTGATCAAATTTTAATTTAACTTTAGCATATAGAGATTCATTTGACTTCAATACAGTGGTGGATAACATAAAAGCAAACAAAAACACTAAATGAAATTCACAACTGCAACATAAGGAAAATACCTGGTAATAATATGAAAATTTTAAACTTACGGTTCTTAAGTGAAAGTAATATTCTAAACTTTTCTAAAGTTCAGGATTAAGTTCAAAACAGAGTAGCAAAATATACTAGACAACAGAGTTATCACAATCACTACAAAAAAAAACAAAATATAACTACTCAGAATAACATAAATTCATCACAACAATGTCTAACCGAATAAAACACAAACAATTGTAGCAGTCTCAAAAAGTAAAACACAAGATAAGTAAACAGTGCAATATAATTGTACCACATAAAGTTCATAATAATAAAAAAAACTAAACTACTTAATTTAATCCTCCTCCTCATCATCATCATCACTATCATTGCTACTCAAAAAGCAGCAGGCTCATATGATGGATGTCCCTCATAAGGTTTTCAAAATATAAGTGAAATTTCTCCTCGTAATCACTATGTCTTCTCATATAACCACTTATATGATCTAAAAAATTCTCTAAAATCAATACTTTGTCTACAGTATAAATGATGTTATCTAACATCCTTTGCCATAAATGTGATTGTGAATCTGAACTAGAAGCCTGACCTTGTGATGTGGATGCATGTGAGGTAGAAGCATGAGAAGTAGAAGCACCTGAACTTCTAGAAAATCCTCCTCTCCAGCCAAAGATTGATTATTGTGAATAAGACTTCAAATTAGCACTTGTGATGGGCTTTAGAGGCTGCAATATCTCCTTACAACTGTCAAATCTAACACGTGCCTGCTCACATAAGGAAAAGATCAAGTATGCTAATCCTAAACCTGCAGTAGTGGCGGCGATAGCAGAACTGGTGATAGTATGATAGATCAGAGATCTAATCTCAATCGGCTTCAACTGTTGAATGTAATAGTACAAGGTAGCTCTATTTCGGGTTACCTCACTGATGTGGTAAGCTGGTAGTAGACAAGCAGAAATAAAGTAGTGCCACCCTTTTGATGTGGCATCTAACTTTGATGTGGGGAGGTTGACTCTTCTTTCAATTGTGATCTTCCACAGTCCTCTTCCACTGGTCAATGATGATATGATCTCATCCAACTACTCCTTAGTCGGACTATAAGTCAAATAAAAACACAACGTACTAGGGAGCAACTGGTAAAATGTTTTTATTACCTCAGGGAATAAATTCACTTATTTTCCTTGAACAATGACTCAATCTTTTTCAACTTCAGGGCGATTAGAGTAAAACTCCCAAATAATGGTAATCAAAACCACAATAGAAAATCAGCAAAATCGTTCCCACTATCGGTGAGCAATTAAATCTTCCACTGCTCCACCCAGACTCTTAAAACATAACTCGGGATTAGTTTTCTCGACTACGGTATGTCACTATACATGTCCTGAGCTTTCAAGCTAACAAAATTGCCTGAATCAAAATGGGACATCCCTTTACCCTTCCTCAAACTTGGGGCCATTTCTAAAAATCACATAAAATTTATAATAAATCCTAAATTCATGACTAGATCTCTAAACTCCACTTCTAAATACTTAATGTCGGCACTATTTTTAGTTAAAGAGTTGTCCATTAAAAGTTGTCGATCAATAAAGTCAAAATCCCTTCACCCGCTTTGAAAGAACATATATATATATATATATATANACCTAAAACCTTGTATCTATCTCGAAGGATAAATACAAGACTTGAGGATGAGGCTTGATAAAAAAAACTAAGAAATGTACGACGTTTGTTTGTTCTAAAAAACTATTTTATTTGCCGATAATTTCCCCTATTTGATATGAAGAATTAAATAGAGTTTTTATTAAGTTGGGTTTCGACAAGCATCCTATAAGGGCAAGCTGACCAAAGAAAAAAATGTTGAGATTTTCATACCTATTTTATATTATTTTTTATGATATTGCACATTAAAGAAATGTATTTTTAATGTTTTATTTCAGGAATGATGAAATAGGGTCATTAGAGCAAAAAAGCAAAAAGGAGTGAATTTAGAGCAAAAAGGACCAAAATGTGAATAATTGAACTAGGGCGCTGACGACGCTATTAACCCCGCCGTCGGCAAGATTTTTCAAAGACTCCAGAATTAATTCATTAAGAAGGTCCGCCGACAGCGCCCTGGAGGCCGTCGAAGGAGAGCTTGGCAGTTATGTCCAACTAGGCTTTGGATGAGGGCAAATTTTGAAGGGATGCTTAAGCAACACTTAGGAAAGCTCATCCACAACTTTAAGAGAAGAGTTTGGCCAAACATTAGAGAGGTTCCATTAGTGTATAGAGAATTTACTAGAGTGTCAAAATTACGAGGAATTCCTTGAGAGATTGTAAGAGTGGAGGGAAAGTGAGAGATTTCCTCCTCCTTGCCGCTTTGAAGAGGAATTTTGTGTGTTGTAAAGAAAGGAAGAGATTCAGAGGAATTTTGAGGAGTTTTCTTGGGGAAAAATCAGAGATAAGTTTATTTATTATTGTAGTTTGTATGAATATGATTTTATATATGAATTCCGAGTTTTGTTGTGTTTTCCCAATGAAATCTGACTAGTTTTCACTTTCTCCTTGTCATGAGATTAATGAAATGGTGATTTGAATTGGTTGAACCACAAAAATGTTAAAGAAATTGGGATGATCTTTTCACTTTGATCTTAATTTACTTTCAATCTGGCGAATTAAATTGTTAAAATATGTTGAGTTTTCTAACAAAAGTGAAGGTTACATCCAAGATTTAAGGAGGTCAAAGCCATTGGAAGTTGGGTGCAAATAAATAGAGAAATAAAATTATCGGGCATAGAATTGGAGATTTTAGAGTGACAGACTAAAATCACCAATTTGGTCCTATTGTTTGGGTGTTGAAGTGTAGATGTTAGCCCTTAGGCAATGGGAACGTGGGAGCTCCGAAGTGAGAGCCGATACCCTCCCAACGTAGCCACAGATTCAGTAAATAAGCGTAAGATTAGTCAATATTCTTTATGCCTGGACCAAAGGGTAACGAATAAATATGCTCTTATTTGGCACAATATAATTTGAACTAATTCACTTTATCCATTCTCTATAATTTCTTGACAAGGAGAATGATGCTTTCTTATATATTAAATATCACATTAAAAATTTCATTGGAGTATTTAGTTATTTAATAGTTATTAAATTACATATTTATTTCAATTGCCTATTAGTGACAGATAAGCAAACTGAATTACATTATTGTGATTAAAGTATTGCTTTTCAAAAGTCTAAGTTCGTAGTTCTAATATTACTCCCTGTGGGATCGATATCTAGGACTCCATTAAAGCGCTATATTACTTGAGCGATATATATACTTGTGTTGATAAGTGTGACTTTACAATTATTGAATATTTTATACATGCACCTTTATCAAATTTATAATTGCTATTAAGGTTTGGTACAGTTACTAAAGAATTAAATCTTTTAGCAGCAATATTAATTACTTATATTTTTAAGCATATATAAAGTCACGGTGAAGTTTTTGGCACCGTTGCCGGTGAGTAAGCAAAAATTACATTTAGAGTAATGGACAAATTAGGATTATTAGAAAATTTTTACTGGAATTGCAACTTATTTTCATATTTAGTTAATTATATTAATGTGTACTGATTTCAAATTGTATACGTAAATTTGGTCCTGAAAATCTTATACCCTACGATTCGGAATTAGGACGCACTGTTAGAAAGATTAGAATATTGAGAAGAGAACCTAGAAATTGTTATACAATGAAAAACAACATGAACAATCAAGGAATAGAAAATGAACACCAACCTAGACCCTTACAAGATTATGCAAATCCTATAGCAGATGAAATTCACTTTTCTATCCAAAATCTTGAAGTAGCTGCTAATTCATTTGAGCTTAAACCTGCTGTTATCCAAATGGTAAAAAACAATCAATTTGGAGGTACACCAAATGAAGATCCTAATTTACACCTCGCTAGTTTTTAGAACTGTGTGCTACCTTTAAATATGACAGAGTTTCAAATGATGCTGTTAGACTTAGACTTTTTCCTTTTTCACTTAGGGATAAGGTTAAGATGTGATTAAATTTGTTAGCACCAGGATCTATTAGAACTTTGGGAGAACATTCACAAAAATTTCTATCCAAATATTTCCCTCCATCCAAAACTGCTAAACTTAGAAATATAACATCATTTTGTCAGATTGATGGAGAGTCAATATATGAAGCTTGAAAGAGATTTAAAGATCTTCTTAGATAGAAATTTCTATCCAAATATTTCCCTCCATCTAAAACTACTAAACTTAGAAATGACATAACATTTGGGGAGAACTTTCACTGAAATTTCTATCCAAATATTTTCCTCCATCCAAAACTGCTAAACTTAGAAATGACTATTCTATCAGATTGATGGAGAGTAAATATATGAAGCTTGGTAGAGATTTAAAGATCTTCTTAAGAAGTGCCTTCATCATTCATTACCAGATTGGTTGATAATTAAAACTTTGTATAATGGATTAGTGGGATCACTTAGATCGATTATAGATGCTGCGGCTGGTGGTTCGTTAATGTCTTTTTACAATGGATTAGTGGGATCTCTTAGATTGATTATAGATGTTGCGGCTGGTGGTTCTTTAATGTCAAACCCTTTTGATGAGACTTATTTGTTAATAGAAGAGATGTCTACCAACAATTTTCAATGGCCCTCTGAAAGGGTAAATCCTAAAAGAGTAGCTAGTATCCATGATTCTGATGCAATATCTATGTTAGTTTTGCAGATTGCTGCAATATCAAAGGAATTAGATCATTATGGAATGAATTATTCTCCAACACCTCCTATGATGGAAGAGAATTCATCTTTTAGATCATTATGGGATGAATTATTCTCCAACGCTTCCTATGATGGAAGAGAATTCATCTGGGCAATTTGTGGATGTTCAACTTTCATATGAGACTTTAAATGCTATTAATAGACCTAACAACCCCATATTCGAACTATTATAACCCAGGTTGGAAGAATCATCCCCAACTCCTATGATGGAAGAAAATTCATCTGGGCAATTTGTGGATGTTCAACCTTCATATGAATCCTACTATGATGGAAGAGAATTCATCGGGGCAATTTGTGGATGTTCAACCTTCATATGAGACTTTATTATTAATAGACCTAACAACACTTATTCAAACTATTATAACCCAGGTTGGAAGAATCATCTAAATTTTAATTGGAATAACAATCTTCTACGATCAACAATGTGCAAACAACCCAATGAACCCATTAGAAAATTCATCCAACCAAGGAAATGTTAACTATAGACCCCAACAATGGGCAAACAACTCAGTGAACCCATTAGGAAATTCATCCAACCAGGGAAATGTTAATAAACAATGGGCAAACAACCCAGTGAACCCATTAGGAAATTCATCCAACCAAGAAAATGTTAACTATAATGGGAAAACAACCCAGTGATCCAACCAAGGAAATATAAACTATAGAGCTTCTTATCCTCTAGGATTTAACAGCAACACTCAAATTAAGGAGATATCAAAGGAAATGCTAACTATAGACCTTCTTATCCTCTAGGATTGAACAGTAACACTCAAATTATGGAGAAGAAGTTGTCTATGGAAGAGTTGATATTGTTCTTCTACAAATCAATAATGGGCAAACAACCCAGTGAACCCATTAGGAAATTCATCCAACCAGAAATGTTAACTATGGACATTCTTATCCTCCATTATTTAACAGTAAAACTCAAATTAAGGAGAAGAAGTTGTCTATGGAACAGCTGATATTAAACATGGGTCAACAATTGCAGAATCAAAGAAATCAATTACAAATTTAAGGAAATCAATTACAAAATGAAGGAACTGCTATTAAGAATATCGAAAACCAATTAAGGCATATCGCTACTGCACTTAGTAACCAAACATTAGGAACTTTTTCGAGTACTGTGGAACCAAATCCTAAAGATCAAGGAAAAAAACACATCGCTACTACGCTTAGTAACCGAACACTAGGAACTTTTCCTAGTACTGTGGAACCAAATCCTAAAGATCAAGGAAAAGAACAAATCAAAACGATTGAATTACAAAGTGGAAAAGAATTGGAAACAAGGGTGCAAAAAGAAACTAAAATTGAAAAAGAGTGAAAAGAATTGGAAATAAGGGCACAAAAAGAAATGGAAACTGAAAGAGAGAAAGTGGATACTGACAAAGAAAAGGATCATGAATATCCAGATTTAGAATATCCATTTACACAAATGAAGATTACTGTAGAGAAACCTCCACCACCGTTTCATCAAATATTGAAGCAACATAAACAGAATAAACAATTTTCCAAATTTTTAGAAACTCTTACAAAGTTAACGGTAAATATTCCCTTCGTAGAAGCTTTAGAACAAATGCCCAATTATGTAAAATTTATGAAAGATATTCTGAACAAGAAAAGGAAGTTTACAGATAACAAAACTGTCGCACTTAGTGAAGAGTGTAGTGCAATTTTTTAGAAAAAGCTTCCGGAAAAATTAAAAGATCCTGGTAGTTTCATTATACCGTGTGGTATCGGTGAAAAATTTTATGGAAGAGCTTTATGTGATTTGGGAGCCAGCATTAATCTTATGCTACCGGTGAAAAATTTTATGGAAGAGCTTTATGTGATTTGGGAGCCAGCATTAATCTTATGCCTCAATTAGAATTAGGAGAAGTCTCACCTACTTCTGTAACTCTACAGTTAGTAGATCATTCAGTTACATAGCCACTAATTCTGTAACTCTTCAGTTAGCAGATCATTTATTTACATATCCTAATGGAGTTATAGAAGATGTGTTAGTCAAAGTTGATAAGTTTATCTTTCCTATGGATTTCATTGTTTTAGATATGGAGGATGATAAGGAAATACCTATCAATTTAGGGAGACCATTTTTAGGTATTAGAAAAAGCTATGATAGATGTTCAAAAAGGAGAATTAACGATCAAGAAGTGACTTTTAACATTGCAAAATCTATGAAATACCCAGGTATTNGTGTTCAAAAAGGAGAATTAACGATCAAGAAGTGACTTTTAACATTGCAAAATCTATGAAATACCCAGGTATTGAAAGAGATAATGAATATTTTTGCATGGAAATTAATGAACATCTATTGAAAGAACATTTTAAAGAATAGTTTGAAGAGAAAAAACAATTTGAAGATAATGATCAAGTTGATTTAGACAAATTAGAAAATGAAGAATTAGATTATGTTCAGGAAAGATTGGAGATGCTATATCACGGAAAATGCTGATAAGAATCTATTTCCGTCAATTATAAAACTAATTGAACTTGAGTTGAAAGTATTGCCTAGCCAATGAAATATGTGTTTTTGGGAGACTCATCTACATTACCTGTTATTATATCTTCCGAATTAAATAATTTTCAAGAGAAAAGACTGTTAGGTACATTGAAAAGATATAAGAAAGCTTTTGGTTGGACCTTAGCTGATATTAAGGGAATCAGACCTTCGATCTGTATGCCCAGAATTATATTAGTTGAAAAATATAAACCAAGAGTTGATCGACAAAGGAGATTAAATCCTATGATGAAAGAAGTAGTTAAGAAGGAAATTTTGAAATGGTTAGACACTGGAATTATATATTCTATTTCAGATAGTGCGTGGGTAAGTCCAATTCATTGTGTTCCTAAGAAAGGAGGAGTGACTATTAAAATAAAAGAAAATAATGAATCAATACCTATCATACAAGTTACTGGGTGGCATATTTTCTTTGAATATAGAAAATTAAGTACTACCACCAGGAAAGATGACGTTCCTTTACCATTGTTAGATCAAATAGTAGATAGACTTGCTGGGCACAAATATTTTTTGTTTTTTAGATGGATATACCGGTTACCATCAAATCCCTATTACTCTTGAGAATCAAGAAAAGACAACATTTACTAGTCCTTTTGGATTATTTTCTTTTCAAAGAATGCATTTCGGATTATGTAATGCACCTGCAACATTCCAGAGATGTATGATGTCTACATTTAGTAAGTTAATTGATGATGGATTGGAAGTATTTATGGAAGAATTCTTTATATTTGGAACATCATTTGACACATGCTTAAATTATCTTGAAAAAGTTTTAGAGTTATGCGAAAAAACTAATTTAGTTCTGAATTGGGAGAAATGTCAATTTATGGTTGCAAGAGGAATTGTGTTAGGGCATAAAATTTTGGAAGTGTATGGAAGCAGACCCTACAAAAAATCAAGCTATATCTAAACAAACACCTCCTATTAATGTAAGAGAGTTAGAAGTTTTCTTGGACATGTTGGTTTTTACAGAAGTTTTATTAAAGATTTTTCAAAAATTACCTAACCTTTATGGCAACTTTTAGAAAAGACAAGAAATTTAAATTTACTGAAAGTTGTTTAAATGTCTTTGAGTTATTAGAGGAAAAATTAATCACAACCCCTATTATAGTTTCACCTAACTAGGAGAAACCATTTGAACTGATAGCTGTTTAAATGCCTTAAAGTTATTAAAGGAAAAATTAATCACAACCCCTATTATAGTTTCACCTAACTGGGAGAAACTATTTGAACTGATGGTGCGAGGCTAGTGAATAGGCTATTGGAGTGGTTCTTGGATAAATGTACGAAAAGATTTTTAAAGTGATATACTACGCTAGAGAAAAATTAATCACATGCCCTATTATAGTTTCACCTAACTGGGAGAAACCATTTGAACTGATGTGTGATGCTAGTGAAGAGAAAAATTAATCACGACCCCTATTATAGTTTCACCTAATTGGGAGAAACCATTTGAACTGATGTGTGATGCTAGTGATCTATGTTATTGGAGCTGTTCTTGGACAAAAGTATGAAAAGATTTTTAAAGTTATATAGTACGCTAGTAAAACTAGAGCTGTTCTTGGACAAGAAATCATTTGAACTGATGTGTGATGCTAGTGATTATGCTATTGGAGCTGTTCTTGGACAATGTATGAAAGTATTTTTAAAGTTATATACTACGCTAGTAAAACTCTTAATGAGGCACAAATTAATTATACTGTTACTGAAAAAGAGTTACTGGCCATTGTGTATGCTTTAGATAAATTTAGATCTTATTTAATTGGAGCTAAATGTGTTGTGCACACTGATCACTCTACTATTAAATATCTAATGCAAATGAAGGATGTCAAAGCAAGGTTGATTAGATGGATACTTTTGATGCAAGAATTTGATCTTATGGTTTTGATAGAAAGGGAACTGATAATCAATATGCTGATCATTTGTCAAGATTAGAAAATCATGAATTATCTAACAATGATAATGAAATTACAGATAGTTTCCCCGATGAACAACTTTATAATATTAATGAGTGGAAAATACCATGGTATGTTGATACTGTTAATTATCTTGTAACTGATATTTTGCACCTATGTTGACACTGCAACAACAAAAGAAATTGATTCATGATGCGAAAGCATATTTTTGGGATGAACCTTATTTATATAAACAATGTAAGGATCTTATTATGAGAAGATGTGCACCATATGAAGAAACTGAGCTGATCATTCAGAAATGTTATGACTCTGAATTTGGAGGATATTTTGAGATTGATAAAACTGCTTATAAAGTTTTACAAGGTGGGTTTTTTTGGCCTACTATACTTAAAGATGTTTATAGATACTTAAAAACTTGTGATCGACATCAACTAGTAGGAAATATATCTAGAAGAAATGAAATGCCTCTGAATTTCATGTTAGAAGTTGAGATCTTTAATGTTTAGGGATTAGATTTTATGGGACCATTTATTCCTTCATTTGGAAACTTACATATATATTAATTGCAGTAGACTACGTTTCTAAAATTAGATTTCATGGGACCATTTATTCCTTCATTTGGGAACTTATACATATTAATTGCAGTCTAGATTTTATGGGACCAATTATTCCTTCATTTGGGAACTTATATATATTAATTGCAGTAGACTGAAATGAAATGCCTCTGAATTTCATGTTAGAAGTTGAGATCTTTGATGTTTAGGGATTAGATCTTATGGGACCATTTATTCCTTCATTTGGTAACTTATATATATTTTTTGCAGTAGACTACGTTTCTAAGTGGATTGAAGCGCAAGCTTTACCCCGTTGTGACACTAAAAGTATTTCAAGATTTTTAATGAGAAATATTTTCACTAGATACGCAGTGCCTGGAATGATTATCACTGATGGAGGATCCCATTTTAGAATTAAATACATTCAGAGATTGGCATAAAATTTTAATATTACTCATAGAATTTATACTGCCTATCCTCCTCAAACTAGTGGGTTAGCTGAAGTTTCTAATCGAGAGATTAAACAAATACTTGAAAAGATTGTAAACCCTAGTAGAGTAGATTGGTCCACTGGACTGGATACCGAATTATAGGCTTACAAAACTACTTATAAAACTCCATTTGGGATGACTCCTTACAGACTGGTTTTTGGAAGGACTTGTCACTTACCAGTTGAATTGGAGAATGAAGCATATTGGGTGATTAAAGAATTTAATTATAATTTGAAAGATGGAAGAAGAGATTGTTTCAATTAAATGAATTGGAAGAATTAAGAAATTAGTCTTATGAAAACGATAGAATTTATAAGGAAAAACTAAAGTTATGGCATGATTGGAAGATTAACTAGAAGAACTTTGAACTAGGATAAGAAGTTTTGCTTTATAACACTAGGCTAAAATTATTCCCTCATAAATTGAAGTCTCGTTGGTTAGGACCCTTTACTGTGACTCAAGTTTATACTTACGGAGCTGTGAGTTGAAGATCAAAAATTGGAAATAGATTTAAATTAAGTGGACACGGATTAAAACCATATTTTGAGGGTAAAAGACCAAATTTTAAGGAGATTTTAATGATCAGTCAACCTGAGTAACACCTGAATAGGTTGGGCTGACGACGTTAAACCAAGCTCTTTATGAGAGGCAACCCATATTTATCTTTACTTTTATTGCAATTATTGTTGTTTTTATTTGAAATTATCATTATTTTGTGGTAGTATTAAGCTCTAGTACTCTTATTTACCCTTAAATCATCATGAAAATGGGTTCCATAGAGAAAAAATGGAACGCATTCGGACAAGAGCGAAACTGTGCAATTTTTGCCTTGGGTGTCGACGGTGCCCTCGATGCTGCCAACGGTGGGTTTTTCCCAAGAATCCAGGCAAAATAAATACAGAAGCTCGCCAACAGCTCCCTCGATGTCGCCAACGGTTAGACCAGCGAGATGGTGGTTTCTGGAGTTTGAATGTCCGGTTTTTTGCGGTTTTTGGGCGGGAGTTACCCTTTAAAACTCCCAAATTCGATTCCTAGTTCATATTTCCCCCAAAAATAAAGTAAAACTCCACCAATTTCATTCTTATGGCATCCAATTTCCTTGATAATCCCATAATACGAGTTTCTAATCGGTGAAAGTTTATTAGTGCAGAAGCGCGACAAATCTTTAACAAGGTACTAATAAATAAAAGATTGATCAAGGAATGAGAATTTGTAAATTGCGGATTGAATAATCCCTCGACGGTAATTGAAGATATGATAGTGAGGTGAAGATGGGAAGTACTGTGCTATACTACCACCCCCGTGGTTGTTCTTGTGGTAAAAGAATTTTATGTAAATTTTCACGGAATCAACCAGGGAGTCATTTATGTGCGAGGTAGATGGATAACTTCCACTCTTGCATGGATCAATGAATACATGATCAAGAACATTCTCGTCTACCACTATTCCAACTTCGTCCCGATAAGAAACCAGATGAATGAAATTTACCAATATTTAACGGACAAAACTGACGAGAGGGAAATGAGAGAGCATGGGTATGTTAGTTTTTCTGCGACACTCCTAAATCGCATTTTGAAACACTGACACTTTTTCATTTCCGTGAAACTGTTACCGACAATGAAGATCAGTAAAGTTTCTAAAGAAAGTGTTATTTTGAATTACTGCATCCAAAAGGGACTGCCGATCAATATTGGATCAATAATTGTGAAGTCGGTTCTGGGCCTGATCGTTCCTGGATTAACTTTTGGGCTTGGACACCCTTCCACAATTTTCTCACTTTGCAGTCAGTTCCAAGTGTCCTACAAAAATTGGAAGAGGTACTTCTACCTTGGAAGCCTTTGGATCCAACTGAGAGATTCCCAGCTTTTGATGATGAAAATGACATGGCCATTAAAGTAGATCAATCATCTCAAAATTCACTGTCAATTCAACCCTTAATTCCTGGTAAAACTCTAGTGATCCTACACAGAATCAAGAAATTGGAGAAGGAGATACAAATTTTCTTGAATGCAACTAATAATATCTACGATTTCTTCGATCATCTAGACTGGAGGATGAAAGAACATTTTGATCACTCTGGACATTTAGAAGATAGATTGATTTACTGATGAGGAGGATGAAACTGATAGAAGAGGATTCCACTGAAGAATTTCCATACCGACCCTTCTACAACCTTTTTGTTCATGTGCTATTAATGGGTGATCTCGGAGGACAATCTAGTACTGAATCTGATGAATTATAGATTTATATTACTACTTGTCTGTCTATCTATGTAATTTGATTTGAACTTTGTATGTGCTTTGCTTTAGAATTATGCTTTTAGATCTCTGTATAGTTGATACTAAGCATAAAATGTTTTGTTTTCAGCATTTTGAGTGTTGTGGCTAGGATTGCGACACTGAATTAACGTGTTGAGATTAAGAAAGTACCGAACTTAGGTGTGTTATGTACCGTATACTGTACCCATTGGAATTTATATATAAATAAGATGTTTTGTGTTGTGAAAGTTTTTTTGTGATAAGTACATCATTTAGTCACTTAAAATTATGTCTATAATTATTCAAAAGATGTTGTTAAGGCTTGAAATTGATAAAAATTGCAAAAATCAAGGAATTGAACAAAAATCAATAGAGTCCGCCGACGGCGCCCTCGACGCTGCCAACGATGAATTTTTCCCGAGGGTTATGTTTAAAAATTCAATAGAGCTCGCCGACGATGCCATCTACCCAGCCGATGGCGAGCTCACAAAAAAACACTATTAACTGTGATTTTTGACCAGTCAACAGCCACTATTCATCATCCTCTTCCTCCTAAAAATGCAATTTTTGACCTAGGGCTTGAGAGATCTTGGATTGGGAGGCGATTGAGGCTTTTTGACACTGGATTTGTTCATCTCTAGGTAAGAGCTTCACTCCAAGTTAAAAATATTTGATTTTCACCATGAATTTCTTCCACATTGAGGAGATCTAAAAAAATTGAGAACGTGGAGAAAATATTGGGAAGAAATTCACGAAACTTAGTGTTAAACTCTTAGAATTACTTTTGGAAGCCATTATTTGCATATTTGAAGTATATTTTAGAATTTTTCTATAAATGACTAGATTGAAATGGCTCCACATCAAAAGATATAAATTGAGTTCAACGAATCTCTCTTCGTCAATGCAATGGCTCAATCAAGATTTATTTTAGTATTTAAAGGAAAGAAGTCTATATAAGATCGCGTTTTTTAGAGTCTGGGAGGAGAAATTGAACGAGTTATTACTGAGGAGAGGTGGGACAACTTTTGTTACACCACTAATAAAGCTGATGCAAATTTTTTAACAGAATTCTACACCAATGTAATCTATTCTGAAGATGTAATCGTTCAATTGCGGGGATTTCCTGTTGAATTTAATGCCGCCCTCATCAACACCTTTTACGAAGTCCCACACTCTTATAGCTGCCATTATGAATCCTGTAGTACAATGAAAGGACCCCTGAATGATGTGATTAACTTTCTCACTAATGGGAAAGGAACGTGGAAGATTAAACAACGAGAACAGGTAAATTTTTCAGCTTCCATACTGAATGCCACCTCTATGGTGTGGCACTATTTTATTTCCTCTACTCTGTTACCGACTTATCACCATAGTGAATTTTTGTATTCAGAATAATAGAACTATAAATTTGGGAAGAAATATTTTTAATAATATATTGATTACGGCAAGGAGTGAAACAAGTGGAGGTCTAGGACATCCTAGCCTTATTTATGCACTTTGCCAACTTTCTGGAGTGGAAGCTGGAGATGAAGAATGGGTTTACTCTATGAAACCCATTAGTAAAGCCAATTTGAAAACTTATGAGTCCCATGAGAAATGGAGAATTGGAAGTAGGAGTCAAGAGCCTTCTAGTAGTAGAGATGTCCCCTCTACAAGTTATGACCTTCACCCTTCTAACTCTCTACTCTAACAAACTTGATGAATAAATTAACCTTGCAGCGAAAGAGCATAGAGTTAATAAATGAGAGGATTGGAGGGTTAAAACATTGTCATGATTATAATAATGAGTACCTTCAGAGGCATTCAAATTTTGAGGTAGCTTATTATGAAGCTCAGGCCCAACACTACAGAGGTGAGCCTAATGTTACTTTCCCGCATGCCCCCAATATACTCAGTATCAGCCCGATCCATTCGCTGATCAAGGAGATGAACGCATAGTTTGGGATTTTGATATTTGAATGTAATTGATGTACTTGTACTTTATTTCTGTAATAGAAATGGATGTTTATGTGTATTTGGACTTTCATTTTTATTTTTATGTTGTACTTGGATGATTTTAATATTTGTTATAAAGTTAGTGTTATAGTTAAATTTGCATGTGTAGTATGATAGATGTTGAGTAGTATTTTGTAATGTAATGTGATTTTTATTTTGCATTTTAATTATAATTGTTTTGTTTAGCATTGTGCATGTGTTAGGAAATATTGTGCTTGTTTACTGTTTTAGTTTTATACTTATTTCAAAATTTCACTACCCAGAAATTTCTCCAATAATTTATATGTGTAGAAAGCTCCTAATATTATAGACTAGGTAGAGTAGAAATTTTGAGAAAGCCTACAAAAATTTTAGAATGATGAAAATGCCTAAAATACTGAGGTATGAATTATATTTAGAATTTTTCTTTCTACATGTATTATTTCATATTTAAAAATTTAAGTTTGGGGGAGGGAAGAAAAAGATTAACTATTAGATGTCCTCTATTTAATTATATTCAAAAATATTTATATGATTTTATGTAGTGAATTTAATTCAGGTAACTTTATTTTTGTAGCTATTTAAATATTATGGTAGATTTAAAGAATTATTTTTGTAATGAAAATTAATTTTGTAGCTTAAGATATTTAGTAGAAGAAAATATGATTATAGTTAACTATTTAAAGTAAAGGAAACTATATTTTGAAGTATTAAGAATCTAGAAATTCATTTGAGAAGAAATGATTGGGGCTCAATGATGTAAAAACTATGAAATATTTATATGGTAATGGAATGCATTGAGTTTCAAATTTAGGAAAAGAAAAGTGATGTTCAAAATCATTAAAGGCTATCCAGATATAGTAATCCTCACTTGAAAAAGAAAAAAGAAAGGCAATCCCTGAAAAGAAAAGAAAAATATATAGGATTGAAAGCAATCCAAATGAAAAAGAAAAAAATATTAATCCTTGAAAAGAAAAGAAAAATATATAGGATTGAAAGCAATCCAAATGAAAAAGAAAAAAATGATCCCTGAAAAGAAAAGAAAAATATATAGGATTGAAAACAATCCAAATGAAAAAAGAGAAAAGAAAAGAAAGAAAAAAAATATGAAAGTGAGGAGAAGCTGAGGATATGCCTAATAAAAAATTGGCTTTACTGGACCTACCTAAAGGGAAAACCTAAATACTTTCCAGAACTTATATTTATGGAATAGATCTTTTACTAGTAGTGTTCTATTGAAGTTCCTATCATTTGAATATTCTAAGTGACTTAATATTGCAACATATAGTTATTCTTGAAATAAAAGAAGACTGGAACTCTTAAACTTGATGACTACATAATCTTGTGACTACAGAGTTAATTCAATTACTTAAATTTTTTTGAAAATTTTTGTATGATATTTATTTAAATCAAACTTATAGTATTTCTGAATTAAAACTTTACTACAATAGATCATAACTTTTATATAGTACTAAAATTTTTTGAGGACAAGTAATAGTTAAGTTTGGGGGATTTTGACCAAAGAAAAATATGTTGAGAATTTCTTATCTATTTTATACTATTTTTAATGATCTTGTACTTTAAAGAAAGGTATTTTTGATGTTTTGTTGCTGGAATGATGAAATAGGGGCATTGGAGCAAAAAGATGCAAAAAGGAGCGAATTTGGAGCGAAAAGGACCAAAATATGAAGAATTGAACTAGGGCGCTGACGCACCATCGACCACGCCGATGGCGAGATTTTTCTGAGACTCCAGAATTAATTCATTAAGAAGGTCCGCCAACGACACCCTCGAGGCCATCGACGGCGAGCTCGGCGATTAACTCCAACTAGGCTTTGGATGAGGACAAATTTTGACGGGATGCTTAGGCAACTCTTGAGAAAGCTCATCCACAACTTTAAAAGAAGAGTTTGAGTAAAAATTAGAGAGGTCCTGGAGGTTAGAGAGGTTCCATTAGTGCATAGAGAATTTAATAGAGAGTCCAAATTGTGAGGAATTCTTCGAGAGAATGTAAGAGTGGAGGGAAAGTGAGAGATTTCTTCCTCCTTGCAGCTTCGAAGAGAAATTTTGTGTGTTGTAAGGAAAGGAAGAGATTCAGAGGAACTTTGAGTAGTTTTCTTTATGAGAAATTAGAGATAAGTTTATTTATTGTTGTAGTTTGTATGAATTTGATTTTATATATGAATTTTGAGTTTTGTTGTCTTTCCACCATGAGATCTGAGTAGTTTTCTCTGTCTTTCTCCTTTTCTTGAGATTTGTGAAATGGTGATTTGAATTGGTTGAGCCACAAAAATGTTAAAGAAATTATGATGATCTTTTCACTTTGATCTTAATTTACTTTCAATCTGGCCAATTGATTTGTTAAAATATGTGGAGTTTTCCAACTAAAGTGAAGATTACATCCAAAATTCAGGGAGGTCAAAGCCCTTGAAAGTTGGGTGCAAATAAATAGGTAAATAAAATTATCGGGGGTAGAATTGGAGATTTTAGAGTGACAGACTAAAATCCCCAATTCGGTCCTATCGTTTGGGTGTTGAAGTGTAGATGTTAGCCCTTAGGCGAGGGGAACGTGGGAGCTCTGAAGTAAGACCGGTATCCTCCTAGCCTAGCCTCTGATTCAGTAAACAAGCATAGGATTAGTCAATGTTCTTTATGCCTGTACCGAAGGGTAAAGAATAGGTATGCTCCTATTTTGTATAATATAATTTGAACTAATTCACTTTATCCATTCACTATAATTTCTTGACAAGGAGAAGGAATCTTTCTTATATATTGAATATCACATTAAAAACTTCATTAGTATATTTAGTTATTTAATAGTTTTTAAATTACATATTTATTTCAATTGCGTATGAGTGACAGATAAGCAAATTGAATTCCATTGTTGTGATTAAAGTATTGCTTTTCTAAAGTCTTAGTTCGTAGTTCTAATATTACTCCCTATGGGATCGATATTTAGGAATTCATTAGAGCCCTATATTACTTGAGTGATACGTATACTTGCGTTGATAAGTGTGAATTTACAATTATTGAATAATTTATACATACACCTTTATCGAATCTATAACTGTTATTAAGTTTTGCTACAGTTGCTGAGGAATTAAATCTTTTAATAGAAGTATAATTTACTTATATTTTTAAACATATATAAAGTTGCGGTCACAAGCCCCTATAGTTAATTACAAATTAAATGACCAACGTCATCTAAGAAAACAGTTGATCTAAATCAGGAACTATTATCTTCAAGGATTTCAAAAGGACAGGACTTTTTGATGATGTCGGGCAAAGAGGTGTGAAATGGTATTGGTTCAAGTTTGGAACATTTGTTGTAGTATCCAAAGAAGGAGGAACTAAGGGATTTCAGGGATCCAGAAGAGAGCCTCCGTGGCCTCCCAATCTATCTTGTTGTTTGGCTTCAGTTTAGAGGAGAAATATTTAGGTGTTTCATCCTGCAAATTTTATTTGTTAGGGCTTACATTCAAGTGAAACGATCACACAAAAAGCCTGCAAGATGCAAGGATTTAGGTCATGGATAACGACAATCTCAGAATCATAAGATGAGTTAGGGCTTAGATTGTACAACAGGGTCGTACAATGGCCTAAAGTTAAAGTTCAAATTTATGTTGCATAAGAAGACAACCTTGAAATCCTATGACTTGGTTGTTTAATTCTAAGTAAATTGGTTTAGCTAGGGAAGATAGTTTTTGCTATTGGGGATGGTTGTGCTGCCCACCCTGCTAGCTCCAAGATCCTTACCGTGACGAGTTTAAGTTTTCTAGGGTGTCCAGTTATGATGTCAAATCATGTGGCCCTATGGTTGTCATTCTTTAAATTTTATGGGGGATGTTAAAGTTGATTATAGCGACACTAGTTATGATCCCACGGCTCCCTCATTCTGACACCACTATTTTCTATTAGATTCACTTAGTCCAAATGAATTTACTAAACTCAACTTAATAAGTTTCATACTTTCATTTAGACCGTGGGAAGCCTCGTTAGCAACCGTAGGTTACCTCCTTCGAGGGTTTCCCGATCATCCAATTGAGACGTCTTAATTTAGTTGCAATTGTTGTTTTGTGATGTTTATGATTAATATTTAAGTTATCTTATATTTTAAATATTCTGGAGGTGATTTTTATCTTGATTGATTTTAGTTTTGGTTATGTGGCTATCCTGACAGTTTTAGTTTTCAAGCAGGGTGACATTGTTGTTTAGCATGCAAGTTTATGTTTTGTTCATACATGCAGGTAAGTAAGCACAAAGTAGAAAGCTTACGAAAAGATAATGCTGTAAACTATAAAAGCGTACCTGGCGAGTCTTCTCGTTCCACCACCTGACACTCAAAATGCATGTTAGAGCATTTTTGTAAAGCAAAAAATAGTAAGGTTTTAGTGACCTACCTAAACCTAGGTCATATCTTGGTGGGTCCCTATTGGTTTGATTAAGGATGATTTTTGTTAAACAAAACATATTAAGTTTAGTAGACCTCTGAGGTATCCAACTGGTTTGGAGAAAGACGCAGGTCCATGCTTCCCTCTCACTGCCTGGTGAAAAGTCTCTAGTTCATTTAAACTTTTTATATTGCTTGATAACTCATCCTGAAAATACATTTATGCTCAGTGAACTTTTATGTTTCTATTATCCCTAAGAGTAGGGTAACTATAACTTATAATATAATCTGAGAATTATGTGGGTGATGACCCTTAAAGGGGCAAGTTAATGTCTTTAAGTCACTTAGCCAACTTTTTGATTTGGGCTTGTAGTGTTTTTAAAGGTGTTCAATTTTAATTATGTTTACATTTCTAATTATTATATGACCAAATTGAATTAGCTTGTCACCAATAAGCCCTTTAGACCTAGGTAATTGTCTTGGTTATTTTGAAAGAAGTTGAATTTTTAAGTGATAATAATTATTCATTTTCAAAATAATTAAATGTCATTTGAACATCAAATAGAGGTATTAAATTAGTGAATTATCAACTTCCAAAGTCATACTCCTAAGCCTAAGGTCATTTAATTTAATAAACTTCCAAATTTTAATAATTTAAGAAATTACAAATTTATCCTTTGAAAATAGTGAGGTTCGTTTCTACCAATTAATCGATTTATATTTCACTCATCAAATAAGTCAGTTAAAATTAGAGGTTACCCTTTCCACTCCTTGAATTAAGCCTAAATGTTAATTAAGGCTAAATTTCCAAAATTACACTTTTGCCCCAAAAGGCCCTATTACTTCATAATTTGTCAAATTCAATCCAAAAGACTTATGGAATTTTTATCTCACATCACCCATGGGTCAATTAACACATCAAAGAATAAAATATGAATTTTCAATATTTAATTTAATTTACATATTTATTGTAATGCAAAAATAAGATTTTACAAAGAGAATTCCATAACTTGACTAATGTAAAGTCTAATCTCTTGAAATTTTTATTAGAGGTAGATATAGATTAGAGAAGCATTGGGGTTATATTTCATAATTTATTGAATTATATTTGAATTTTAACCATTATTTTAAATTTTGGAATATTTATTAATTAAAAAATATTTTGAATGTGGAAAATTAAGTTTTGTATTTTTATTAAGTATTTATTGGGTCAAGGAAACAAAAGAAATAATTTTCACGTTTCTTTTTCATTTTTTTGTGAATTGTTATAATTATTTTAGTGAAAATCCATTTTTAGGCTTCAAAAATTATTTTAAGCTTCAAAATTTAATATCTTCACTTAGAAAATTGGGAGAGATATTTCAATTGTTCCTAAGCGCTTAGGAAATAATTTAGAACATTTCCATGAATTTAATTATTTTTTTATTTCTATTTTTAAATTATTCAAATATTGAAAATGGGCTTGAAAATGGAATTTTTATTTTTATTTCAAATTTATTTTTTTGAAAATTCCTCTGATCACAGATAACTCCCAAAACTAGTTTTTATAATCTTTTTGTTTATATTTTGATTATTAAATATTATTTTAGTTTTAAAATTAACATTTAACTTAAAAAATCAACTTGAGTAATTAAATGAGCTCCAAATATTTTTAAATTTTTATGAGAAGTTCTCTGAAAATTAAGTCACAGTGGAGATTAAAATTTAAGTCATTTAGATATTTGTGTTTCCCAAAATTAATTTTCTCTGTGTTTTAGGGTTCGTGGAAATTATGTGCATTCTTAATGACTTAACCTATGAAATATTTTCTAAAGGGTTCTTCGGCCATGACAAACCTTCCATTTTTTTTTGGAATTTTCTAAGCAACATGCTAATTATTATGATTAATTTATGCAAATAATAGGCATAAACTTGAAAAATATGGATCTCTATCTAGAGATATCCTCTAACTGTGGAAAAATTAGGGAATCTTCCCCAAGACAGAGGCAACAACATGCCAAAATTTCAAGTTATGATGAAATGTCTACATGCATTGAGAATTAAAAGACTAAAAACCATATTTAATTAGTTAAAAATAAAATATACATCCAATAAATTTCATACTATTTTCACATTATTCTCCTCTGTTCCTCACTGTTCACTGTTCAAATAAATTTCAAACTGAACATTTTCATGAATTTTATTATCTTTGTGATTTTTATTTTTTAATTATTTAAATATTAAAAATGGGCATGAAAATGAAATTTTAATTCTAATTTCAATTTTTTTTTTTAAATTCCTCTGATCACAGAGAAATCCCAAAACTAATTTTTATAATTTTTTGAGTTTTATTTGGATTTTTAAAAATTATTTTAGTGTTAAAAATTTCATTTAACTTGAAAAAACAACTTGAGTTATTAAATGAGCTCCAAATATTTTAAAAATTTTATGGGGAGTTCTTTGAACTTTAGATCACAGTGGAAATTAAAAATTAAGTCATTTAGATGTTTGTGTTTCCTAAAATTAATTTTGTTTATGTTTTAGGGTTGGTGGAAATTCAGTGCATTCTTAATGACTTAACTGATGAAATATTTTCCGAAGGGTTCTCTAGTCATGGGGAACCTTCCAAAATTTTCTTGAAATTATCTAAGCAACATACTAATTATTATGATTAATTTATGGAAATAATAGGCATAAACTTGTAAAATATGGATCTCTATCTAGAGATATCCTCTGACTTTAGAAAAATCAGGAATTGTTCTTCAAGATAGAGGCAAAAAACATGCCAAAATTTCAAGTCATGATGAAATGTCCACATGCATGGAGAATTAAAGACTCAAAACCATATTTAATTAATTAAAAATAAAATATGCATCAAATAAATTTCAAACAATTTCCACATTTTTTCCTCTGTTCACTAAGCAAGTGGGTATTTTTATTTTATTTTTGTGATTTTTCTACGCCAAGATATGGATCTTTGAAGTTAGGGCTATCTATTTAAATCATAAAATACCCTATTTATATATTTAAGCAGGCGACGCCGCGTCAACCTACGGCGGTTCCGAAGCTCCATGTGGCACACTCCCATTCGACGCCGCCATCCACCTCAGTGTTGACTCAGCCCGCGGTTCTTGTATGAAGGCATTGTCCAGCTATATCTCATATATTGATGAGATAAATGCGCGATCAGATGACTCCCCGTTATTGTTCCTAATGCCTTAGCTCGAGAACCATCCATTTTTAAATATTAAGATCTCACTAATTTCTTCACCAAATTAAGTGCAAATTGTTTCTAAATGCTCATCTAAGTGTGACGAACACATCCACATGGTAATCAAGTTATTAAATTAAGCCTAATCAAATGGAGGATTAAAACAAGCTCAAAAAGAGGGGGAGTTCAATACCTTCACTCTTCGAAGGGAAGCTTCTATCAGAGGTGCTCGACACATTTGTGGTGGTCCAAGGAGGCTACGGTTTGACCCTCTTGCTGTGGAGAATGGTCTATGTAAGAATTCAATCAAGCTCCATTTCAGGTGTTAGTTTATAGTTATGTTAGGGGCTCTGTATGAGGGGGATTTGATGGGGCTTCTTCTTCTTTCACTGTGGTGAAGGTGAGGGTGAGTTTAATTTTATTTTGGTGGAGTGTAGAGGTGTGGAGAGCTCTTTCCTATCTCCAGCAATGTTTTTAGCTCAAAAATTGAACTCCAACAATGGAATTTGAGGAAATGTAGTGGTTGGGTTGAACTATGGAGGTCTCAAAGAGGCTCTAGGAGTAATTTGGATGGCTCTCTCTGAGAAATTTTCAACACACCCTCCATGGTCATGGAAGTTAGATTTTTATAAATTAGGCTTTATGGTGGCTGTCTTGGCCAATTGTGGGGTGAAAATGCTTGCTTAGGTCTACGACGGAGAGGCTCTCAGATTTAATTTGGATGAGGTGGACTCTACATTTGAATTGGGTTTGATTCCATGGGGGTGGCTCTTAGTTTGGACATTTTTCGCCACTAGACCGACCAGCCAGGCCAAGAGAGGTGGCTAGGAGGTCAGGTGAGCCAGGGGAATATGTCACAGTAATTAAATGGGTTAGTGCTTAGTTTTGACAAAAATATCCTTGGCTTAAACAAATATGGAATCAAGTACCTTGATTTTTGGATCCCTTGGTCCATGGCTCATTTGTGTGGTTCCATGGGGTTTACCCTAGTCAATAATTTTCAAAATGTGGCTGTGGTGGCCTTGCCTTGACCAATTTAACATGTCTAGGCCAATTTTGGTGCTTTGGTCCAAGTGGGTGCAAATGACCAAAACTTAGGTTTGGGTAGGGTATCAATGTTAATTGTCCCAATTTATTGATTAATTTGAAGTATATGATTGTAATAAACATTTTTGGTGAAGTATTGAAAGAATGTTTAGTTTAATTGGTGGGTCAATTTGAAGGATTTTGGAATTTTGGTCATTTTGGACTTATTCGGCTAGGTTTGGATTTAGGTTAAGCTAGGCTTGGAATTTGGCTCAATTGAATGATCCAAATGATCAAGGGAGATGTTATGAAGATTTTTCATTAATGAATGGAGTGGAATTTTTGGGCTAAGGCAATCAATTTGGTGAAATTTGGAGGCATAGCCAATTTGGGGCAAAATTTGGGGCTTTTTACGTAGGTTGAAATTAAATGAAATTGAGGCTTCACCAAGGCTAATTGAAGGTCAAGTTTGTTTTTTATGAATGTTATGAAGAATTTTAAACATTAATTGTTAAAAAATGAGTGGGCTATAGGTTCAATTTGGTGAGATCAAGTCATATGGCCAAAATTTGGGCTTTGGCCTAAATCAAAATTTGGGCTCAAAGCATGGATCAATTGAGCTTATATTTGGTTTAAATTGGTCACATGAAAGGTGAATTTAAGTTTAGGATTGATATTGGTGGAAATTGGGACCAATTTAATGGACATTTGAGGTGGATTTGGGGAGATTTGGCCTTTCAAGGGCAATCTTGGGGTTTTGGGCAAAGACGGTCAAATTGGCCAAATTGGGTCACGTGGTTATTTAGAAAAATGAAATTAGGAATATTTGGAAGGTTTTAGGAATTTTTGGGCTATTCAAGAATTTTTGAAATTTTGGGCTAAAGAGTGGTATTTTGGTAATTTGGCAGTTTTTGGTGATTTTGGGTAATTTGGGCATTTTCAAAAGGTTTGAAATGACTTTTAAAAAATTTTGGTATTGTGGGTAAATTTGGGAATTTTGGCCAAACTTAGGGTCTCAAGGGTATTTAGGTAATTTGGGGGAGTTTAGGGGTAGAAGGCTAATTTGGGTATCTTTGGTAGAATTGGGGAGCCAAACACCATAAATTATCTATGGACCAATGGAAACCCCATTTTGGTCCTCTATGTACTGGTCTTAGCTAAACCACAGTCGAGTTCAAGTAGGTTGGAGGACCATGTACATGAGTCTCTCAAAGGATTAAGGGATCAAAGTCAAAAAAAATTTGGGTTTAAGGTACTGAGTGATTGTGAGAGAGGTGATTCTAGTGATTGCCTTAGCTCTAGACCAACACCCAGGTAAACCATAAGGTCAAGCACTCCTATGGGAACTCTCCTTGAGCTCCATCATAATGACCCCACCTACTAAGTGCTAGAGGTTAAGACCAATATGTATAGCTTCAAGTTGAGTAAAGAGGAGTTTAGAATTTCTAATGGTGAGGGTTCCTTTTCTAGTTTTCTAGGAAGAGTCAACAGGAAAGTCCTATGGCTAGAGCCTAGGCTACTAAAAAGGAAGAGCTAGACCTCAACCAAAAGTGAGGTCAACACTTAAACTATCATTTCTTTTTATTTTCTAAAGGCTTTTCTCAAATTTTCACCATGAATAGTGATTTTTTGTCAAATCAACAATGTACTCAAAATACATGGTAAAAATAAAAAAAATTTTAAATAGAAGTGAAGCTCTTTCATCAAATTGATCAAATCTAGCAAATTTGACTTTAATCCACCAAGAAGCCTCAACTATAAAAGAAGTCATATCTTCTCAATCGCGAACAAAGATGAAGAAGATGATGGCGAGTGGGTAAAAAATGGTGTTTTAGGGTTTATTTTTCACAATTAACCATTTGCAATTCAATTTAAGTGAATCGACGCTTAAGAACAACTAGTTTGACACTTAGGTGCCTATCTCTCGGGTTTTCCAGTGCTTAAGCAGGGGGTCTTGGCACTTAGGCGCCAGTTCACGAATTTTAAAATTTTTTCTTTTAAGTGAAATGCACATCTTTCCTAAGTCAACCACCCCTAAATGGCATTATAAATCTGTAATAACTATTTTCATTCCCTTCAACTCAACTCTTTCTCAAATTCACTAATATTAACTAATTTAATTCAACACAAAATAACACAAAATTTTACACACAAACAAACACTTATATTAAATCACAAACAAATACAAACATTTGTGACACATAATTTCTCAATTCAAAGAGTCTTGGATGAGATAATTCCTAAACTCAAACACTAAACAAAATTAACATTTAAAACTCATAAAAATAAGTTAATACTAACATCACAACACCTAGAACAAACAAATACTAAACAAAGAACTTAATTCCACCCCCTTTCCGGTGGAACGATTCCTGGCCTTTCACTAGTTTCTCCTTGGGCATTTGGCATATAGATCTAATAGAACAGGCGGTGGTGAAGAGCTCTGGTTGAGTCTTCTTCAATCCATTTATTTTTTAAATACATTGCCTTGTCCGCTTCTTCTACAAAACTTGTGCGGCTAAATTGCATCTTAAGTTGCCATCCAATTTTCTAAAAATGTGCTTTAACTTCATTCAATTTTGCTTCAATTCAAGCAATGTCAGCCTCAATCTTTACGATTTTCTCTGTTATTCCTTCTATACTAAGGATTAGGAAATTGTTGTGTAACTCTTGTGCACTTTGACTAATGAACTTCTTCTTCATGGCTTCCTCCATTTTCTTCAGATTAAACTCCCACAAAGAAATTTTTCCAAGATCTTTCACTCTTCACTTAGATTTTAAGGTAAACATTGAAGTGGAGTGAGAATTCTTTTCACTCCCTTTTATTTATAAGCTTTAGACCTAGCCTAGAGCTACTAGCAAGTTCTCAAACCACTAACCAATGTTAAATCTCACTGTACCACATCAAAATCTTCTAAAAAAGTATATTAGCACATTTAGTTAACTGCTGCACATAAGCGTCGAATCTTGGTGTTTAAACGTCGGTCCTTGATTTAACATAGGTCAGCTTAATGTCCAAATACTCATTTTAACATGTCTAACTCATTTATTATAGTCTTTGATTCATTAAAAAATAACTATACATTCAAAATACTACAAGAATTTTATTATTCAAACACAACAACAAAACATTCAAAATACAAACACACAGATAACAATAGGTTTCCTCCCACAAAGAGCTTGGTTTAACGTCATCAGGCCGACGTAACCAGTTCTTATTCTGGTTGACCCAACAACATAAAATCATTTAATTTAATTTAATCCTATAGGGAGAAAGGTTTCAACCTGTGACCATTCACTTTGAATATTTTCTCAGTTTTAGGATCTTTAATATCCGCAACTCCAAAGAACAAACTTCTATCACAACAAATAGGCTCATCCACGTAGACTTATGATTTCCTAGAAATAATCTTAACCATGCATTATATAGCAAAAATTGTTGCCCTAACTCATATTTTTTAGTAAGAATCCTCTGATCATGCCACATCTTCTTATTTTCTTTATAAATCTTAGCCCATTCATAAAGTTCATTTCTTATCTCTTTAAGCTCATTTAATTGCAATAGTTTTCTCTCACTCGCATCCTTTAAATTGTAATTAAATTCTTTAATAGCCTAATATGCTTTATGCTTTAGTTTAACTCATAAATGATAAGCTTTCCCAAATTTTAGCCTATATGGAAACATTCCTATATGAATTATATATGCAGTTCTACAAGCCCACAAAGCATAATCAAGTTTGACGGACCAATCCATTTTTGATGGATTTATAAATTTTTTCAGTATTCTTTTAATTTTATGATTGGATAATTCAGTCAAACTACTTGTTTGAGGATGATAATTAGTAATAATTCAATGGTTGATATGATATTTCTTTAATAATTTTACTATTATTGCATTTCTGAACTGATTTCCTCCGTAAGTTATGATCACTCTCAACATCCTAAATCTACAAAATATATTTGTTTTTTAGAACTTTACAACCCTTTCAGCATCATGTCAAGGTAAAGCAACAACTTCTATCAATTTAGATTTATAGTCTACTGTTAAAAATTGATACACAAAACATATATGCTTTTTTAGACCCATATTTTAAACATTTTTTTTATGATATTTCACTTTAATGGAAGGTATTTTGATGTTTTGTTATTGGTTATTGATTTTTAGGGCTTAAAGCAAAAATAAAGCAAAAAGGATGAAATTTGAAGTCAAACTGATGTTTTTGAAGAAATGCTCAGGAACAGCAGGATCGAGGGTAACGCCGAAGGCGCAGAACAAATTAACGCAGAGACTTTTTACTCAGCACCGACGGTGCAAGACCAGCATGGATGGTGTGAAAGGAGGTCTAGACCCTATTTCTCGAAGGTTCGATGTATTTGGATGACTTTTTGAAGAGTTTTTGGAGGCACCTCTTGGAGAACCGACCGTGGGCTTATTTGGGGCCGATCTTCATTAGAAAATGGGCTTCTCTATGTTTTTCACTCCTCTACTTTCATTTTTCACACCACATCATTCCATTCCACTTCCATATTAGAGTCAATTAGTGATTTTGTTTTCATAGTTTAGAGTTTTTGTCGTGAGATTTAGTGTGAAACTATCTGTAAGAGTGTTTTAGAACGAGAAAAGTGAAAGATATATTCTTCCAGCATTTCTAAGGAAAGGCTACAAAGGATTTGCTTTGAGAAAGTGTTTTTAGATAAGTATTGTTTGTTTATTAATGTTGCATGAACTTTCTTTTATATATGAAGTTCGTTTTTTGTTATTTCTTTCTCATAAGTTTGAGTAGTTCCCTCTATCTTTCTCTCTACTCTGAGATATGATGAAATGAAGAGATAATATGAAAGTGCCAACATTAAATTGTAAAATAAATTGTGATGATTTTTTAACTTTGAACTTAATTTACTTTTTAATCTGACCAATTGAATTGTTAAAATGTGTTGTGAAACATATGATCCGGGAAATTGAATATGAGTTCTATAATAGAGTGAGGATCACTATTAATTCCGTAAAGGTGAACATAGTTTATGGAATTAAGTGCAAATAAATAAGAAAATATTCTTTGTTGGGTGTAGAATTAGAGAACATTTGGGGTGACAGACTAAAATCTTCAATTAAGTCTTAGTGTTTAAAAATTGGAGTGAGAGCTAGCCTTCATGTGAAGGAAAGTAGGACCTCTAGAGTGGGAGCCAGTATCCTCCTAGCCTAGCCACGAATTTAGGGAGAAAACACAGAGATTAGCCAATGATTTTCTATGCACTCTATCAACGTAAATAATTAAAATTGTTCCTATTTAGCACAATACATATTATGAACATTTATCTCATCTCATTTTACTATAACCACATTGTAGTGGGAAGGATGTTTTTTCACGTAAGAATCTCCGTTACATAAACATAGTTAATAGATTAGTATTTACTATTTTAAATTTTGCATATTTGATTTGATAATCGTTTAGAAATTTAATTTTGATTGCATCTCAACAGTTGAAATTAGTGACAGTGATTTCAATTGACTTTTGTGAATTTTCTAGCAAATTTGTCATTTCTAATTTAAACCTTCCCCGTAGGATGGATACTTGGGGCTTAAATAGAAAGTTCATTATTACTTGATAATGATATGTATACTGGCGTAGAATCTAAATATTAATTGATTATATTTAATTAAAATTTACACAATCTATCAGAAAAAAAAGTTAGATCAAGTTTTTGGCGTCGTTGCGTGGGGAATCTAATGGTTGAATTAAATTATTTTGATGAAGTAAGAAATTTAGAGATAATATATACCATAAAAAAATATTATTATTAAAAAAAATTAATTTATAAAAATTAAAAAATTTAAAATCAAAAAAGAAATATTTTTATTATAGTGTTTTATGCGAAATATTGGATATGAAGGTTTAGTACCTTACGATTCAGAATTAGAACGTACTATTAGAAAATTTTGAAAACAATAAAGAGAAATTATAAATTTATAAGAATTGGCAAACAACTTAGATAATCCAATAAATGAAAATCGATAAAGACCTTTAGTAGATTATGTGAATCTGACACCAGATGAACTTCAATTGACTATTCAAAATCCTGATGTTGTTGATAATTCATTTGAGCTTAAACATGCTATTATCCAAATGGTACAAAATAATAAGTTTAGAGGATTACCTACTGAAGATCCTAACTTACATCTTGGTAGTTTTCTTGAAATTTGTGATACATTTAAATATGACAGTGTGTCTTATGAGTTTGTTAGGCTTAGACTTTTTCCTTTTTCAATAAGGGATAAAGCCAAGGTTTGGTTAAATTTTTTAGCACCTGGATCTATTAGAACTTGGGGAGAACTATCACAAAAATTCTTGGCTAAATATTTTCCACCCTCGAAAATTGCTAAGCTTAGAAATGATATTACATCTTCTTGTCAGTTTGAAGGGAAATCGATATATGAAGCCTGGAAAGATTTAAAGATCTTCTTAAGAAATGTCCACATCATGCTTTACCAGATTGGTTAATATTTCAAACATTTTACAATGGATTAATAGTATCACTGAGATCAATTATAGATTTTACTGCGGGTGGTTCATTAATGTCAAAACCTTTTGATGAAGCATATTCTTTAATTGAAGAAAGTGCTACAAATAATTTTCAATGGTCATTTGAAAGGCTAAATCCTAAGAGAGTAGCTAGTATTCATGATTTTGATGCAATGTCTATTTTGGCATCTCAAATTGCTGTTATTTCTAAAAAGATAGATCAAATGAGAATGAATTATTCTCAAATACCCCTAATAATAGAGGAGAATTCACTATGACAGATTTTTGATACTCAATCATCCTATGAAACTTTAAACACTATAGATAATCAAAATAGCAATCCCTATCCTAACTATTTTAACCCTAGTTGGAAAAATCACCCTAATTTTAATTGGAATAATTATAATAATTCGGTGAATCCATCCGTAAATCTGAAATTTTTGACCTTATTATCCTCCGGGATTTAACTCCACCCTTAACCCACAAGTTAATGAAAAGAGGTTGATGATGGAAGAAGTAATGTTTAATATAGGAACTCAAATATAGAATCAAGAGGCTACTTTTAGAAATATTGAAAATGAATTAGGACATATTGCTACTACACTTAGTAATAGACCTTCTAGAATTCTTCCAAGTACTGTGGAAGTTAATCTAAAAGATTAAAATAAAGAACAAATTAAAACTATTCAATTACAAAGTTGAAAAGAAGCTAAAACAAGGATCCAAAGATAAGTTGAAGTTGATTAAGAAAAGGAAGAAATGGAATATGATCAATAGGAAAATGAACAAACACAGAGCCCTGTAGAAAAACCATTACCTCTATTTCCTCAAAGACTAAAATAGAAGAATAAAGATAAACAATTTATAATGTTTTTGGAAATCCTTAATAAGTTAACGATAAATATTCCTTTTGTTGAAGCTTTGGAATAAATGCCAAGTTATGTTAAATTTATGAAGGATATATTAAATAAGAAAAGGAAGTTTACAGATCATGAGACCGTTGCACTTAGTGAAGAGTGTAGTATTAGAAAAAGCTTCCTGAAAAATTAAAAAATCCTGGTAGTTTTACAATAGCTAATGCAATTGGAGAAAATTTTTACAGAAAAGGTTTATGTGATTTAGGAGAGAGTATCAATCTTATACCTTTATCAATTTTTAAACGTTTAGATTTGGAAGAAATTTTCCCTACTACTGTAACTCTTCAGTTAGCTGATCGATCAATAACTTATCCAAAAGGAGTTGTAGAAAATGTGCTAGTAAAAATGAATACATTTATTTTCCCTGTAGAGTTTATAGTATTGCATATGGAGGAAGATAAAGAGATTCCCATTATTTTAGCGAGATCATTTCTCGCAACAGGGAGAGCTGTAATAGATTTGCAAATAAAAGAATTAATGATGAGAGTTAATGATCAAGAAGTGAAATTTAATACAGCAAAAGCAATGAAATATCCTGCAATAGAAAAAGATAATGAATGTTTCAGGATGGAAGTAGCTGATTATCTAAGTAATGAGCAGTTTGAAAATGAATTTGAAGATATAATAAAGTTAGGAGAAATTTTTGATACTGAAAATGAAGTAAAAGAAGAAGATTTATATTATATTCAGGGTAAATTTGAAGCATTAGACTTGCTGGAAAATAATAGTAAAAATCTTATTCCTTCAAGTATTAAACCACTTGAACTTGATTTGAAGATATTACTTGCCCATTTAAAATATGTATTTTTAGGAGAGTCATCTACATTGCCTGCTATTATACCTTCTGAGTTAACTGAAACTCTAGAACAAAAGTTGATAGAGATGTTGAAAAAGTATAAAAAGGCTTTTGAATGGACTTTGGCAGATATTAAAGGAATTAGTCATTCAATTTGGTGTAAAGAATTTTATTAGATGAGCAATATGAACCTAAAGCGTATCCTCAGAGAAGATTAAACCCAATAATGAAAGAAGTTTTAGAAAAGAGATTTTAAAGTGGTTAGATGCTTGAATTATATATCCTTTTTAAGATAGTGCTTAGGTAAGCACAATTCACAGTATACTTAAGAAAGCAGGAGTGACTGCTGTTGACCTCACTTTTGGTTGAGGTTTAGTTTTTCCTCTTTAGTAGCCTAAGGTCTAGTCATAGAAATTTCNGTGAGTATAAGGATCTCAAAAGAATCTCTTTTTGTTAGGTGTTGACCTCACTTTTGGTTGAGGTTTAGTTTTCCCTCTTTAGTAGCCTAGGGTCTAGCCATTGACTTTTCTATTGACTATTCTTAGAAAACTAAACAAGGAACCCTCACCATCAGAAACTCTACACTAAATTTCTTATTGACTATTCTTACAAAACTAAACAATGAACTTTCGCCATTAGAAATTCTACCCTCTCCTCAACTCAACTTGAAGTTCCACATGTTGGTCTCAACCTCTAAGTACTTAGTAGGTGGGATCACTATGGGGTAAACTCAACATGAGTCACCCTTAGGACTGTTCAGCCTTAAGGTTAACCGTAGGTATTGGTCTGGAGCTAACGAATTCACTACACTCACTATAGTTATATACACCCACATTCACTCACAACCCTAAACTTAAATTTCTAGTCTAGAGCCCATGATCTTTTGGGATACTCATGTAGATGGTCCCCTAAACCTACTAGCCCTAGGGCTATGGTTTGGCTAAGACAACTATGTAGAGGACTCAAAATGGTTTTTTCATTGGTCCATGGCTTGTTGGTGATGATTTGTACCTCAACTATACCAAAATACCCATCTTGGCCTTTTGACCTTAAAACACCCCCAAATTACCAAAATACCCCTCTTAGACCCAAAATTCCAATAAAATTCCAAAAATTCCCAAAAAATCCTAATAAATCCTAAATATTCCCAATTTTATTTCTCTCAACCACCACATGACATAATTTGGCCAATTTGACCTTTTTTTACTAAAATTTCCCTTTAAAGACCCAAATTGCCCCAAATCCAATTCAAATGTTCATCAATTTGACCTCAATTTCAATCATAAATTCAAACTCACTTTTGATATGATTAAATTAAACCAAATCCAAGCTCATTTTGTCCATGATTTGAGCCCAATTTTTATTTGGGTCAAAAACCCCAATTTTGACCATATGACCTAATCTTACCAAATTGAACACATAGCATAGTCAATTGACCCAAATTAATTTTTAAAAATCTTGATAACATTCCTATACATCAAAATAAACCATAAATTAGCCTTTGTGATGCCTCAAATCCATTTGATTTTGGCCTAAATCCGAAATTCCCAAATTTAGCCCCAAATTGGCTAAGTCCCCAAATTTCACCCAATTGGTTGCCTTAACCTCCAAATTGGCATCCAATTCATGTTGATAACTCTTCATGAGGTCCCTATTGACCATTTAAAAGAATAAATTTGGACTTAGCCCAAGGCTAACTTAAGTTAGACCCAAGCCTAGCCCAACATGACCAAATTGATTAAAGTTCAAGATTCCATCAAATTGACCCTTCAATTGAACTCAAAACCACTTCCATCCTTAACTAAAGTTGTTCCTTATGATCATATACACCAAACTAAATAATTAATTGAGAAAATTGAGATGGATAACCTAGCCCAACCCAAGTTTTGGTCATTTGCACCCACTTGGACCCATGCACTAAATGTGACCTAACCACCTTAAAGCCACCAAATTAACTCCACCACAGCCATTAGTTGGACTTAGTGACCAGTCCAAACACCATGAAATCACCACGGCCATTAGTTGGAGTTAGTGACCAGTCCAAACACCATGAAACTACCTAAATCAAGCCATGGACCAAAGTTCCCCCAAATTAAGGGATATTATTTTCAAAAATGCACATGCTGAAGATATCTTTGCCAAATCAAAACACATTTGCATTAAATTGATGTGATGGATTCCTCTGGATTCCCTGAGCTCCTAGCCACCTCCCCCTGGCTGGCCGCCCAGCCTAATGGCCAGAAAAGCTCAAAACCAAGAGCCACCCCCATGGCACCTCACTAAATCAAACCTAGAGGCCAGCTCATCCAAATCAAATTGAAGAGCTCCTCTGCCCTCCACCTAAGCACCATNAGTAGAGGTGTGAAAGGGGATTCATTCAAATTTGGAACATTTTATTGTAGAATCCAAAGGAAGAAAAACTAGGGGATGTCATGGATCCAGAGGAGAACCTCGGTGACTTCCCAAGCTATCCTAATGTTTGGCTTCAGTTTTGAGCAGAAATATTTAGGTGTTTCATCCTGCCAATTTTATTAGTTAGGGCTTACTTTCGTGTGAAATGATCACACAAATAGCCGGGAAGATGTGAGGGTTTAGGTCATGACAAATGACAACCTCGGAATCCTAAGACGTTGTATAGCAGGGCAATGCAAAGGCCTAAAGATAAGGAGAGTATTAATGTTGCATAAGCAAGCAACCTCAAAGTCATATGGCTTTGTTGTTTAACTCTAAGAAAGGAAGATTGGTTTAGCTGGGGAAGACGGGTTTTCCTGTTGAAGATGATCGTGCTGCCCACCATGCTAGCTCCAAGCTCCTTGCCGCGACAAGTTTGAGTTATCTAGTGTGTCAAGTTATAATGTCAAATCAGGTGGCCCTATGGTTGAAGCTCTTTAAATTTTCTAGAGGGCATATTAAAGTTGATTGGAGCGACACCGGTTAGGATCCTACGGTTCCCTCGTTCCGGCATCACTATTTTCTATTGGATTCACTTAGTCAAAATGANACTTAATAAACTCAACTTAATTAGTTCCATAATTTCATTTAAACCGTGGGAAGCCTCGTTAGCAACCGTAGGTTACCTCCTCCGATTCCCGATCTTCCAATAGAGACATTTTAATTTAGTTGAAGTTGTATTTTTTGGTGATGCTTCCGATAGAGACGTTTTAATTTAGTTAAAATTGTATTTTTTGGTGATATTTGTGATTAAATTTTGCATCCGATACCGTGGGAAGCCTCGTTAGCAACCGTAGGTTACCTCCTCCGAGGGATTCCCGATCTCCGATAGAGACTTTTTAATAAGTTGTAGTTTTATGTGATGTTTCTTCCCGATCTTCCAATAGAGACATATTAATTTAGTTGAAGTTGTATTTTGTGTGATGTTTGCAATAATTTCATTTAGACCGTGGGAAGCCTCGTTAGCAACCGTAGGTTACCTCCTCCGAGGGGTCAGTTAGGATCCTACGGTTCCCTCGTTCTGGCACCACTATTTTCTATTGGATTCACTTAGTCCAGCAATCTTAATGAGTTCCATAATTTCATTTAAATCGTGGGAAGCCTCGTTAGCAACCGTAGGTTACTCCCTCATTCCGGCACCACTATTTTCTATTGGATTCACTTAGTCCAAATGAACTTACTAAACCCATCTTAATGAGTTCCATAATTTCATTTAAACCGTGGGAAGTCTCGTTAGCAACCGTAGGTTACTTAATGAATTCCTATAATTTCATTTAGACCGTTGGAAAACTCGTTAGCAACCGTAGGTTACCTCCTCCGAGGGTTTCCGATCTTCCAATAGAGACGTTTTAGTTTAGTTGAAGTTGTATTTTTGTGATGTTTGTGACTATTTTCTATTGGAATCACTTAGTCCAAATGAATTTACTAAACTCAACTTAATGAGTTCCATATTTTCTATTGGAATCACTTAGTCCAAATGAATTTACTAAACTTAACTTAATGAGTTCCATTATTTCATTTAGACCGTGGGAAGCCTCGTTAGCAACCGTAGGTTACCTCCTCCGAGGGGTTCCCTTCCGATAGAGACGTTTTAATTTAGTTAAAATTGTATTTTTTGGTGATATTTGTGATTAAATTTTGCTTTTAGACCGTGGGAAGCCTCGTTAGCAACTTAGACCGTGGGAAAATTCGTTAGCAAACCGTAGGTTACCTCCTCCGAGGGTTCCCGATCTCCGATCGTTTTAATTTAGTTGAAGTTGTATTTTTAGTGATGTTTGTGATTAAATTTTGAGTTGTACGTTTTAATTTAGTTGAAATTGTATTTTTTTTTTTTTGTGATGTTTGTGATTAAATTTTGAGGCATATTAATTTAGTTGAAGTTGTATTTCGTATGATATTTGTGATTAAATTTTGAGTTGTCTTATATTTTGAAATATTGAATTAATTTAGTTGAAGTTGTATTTTGTGTGATGTTTGTGATTAAATTTTGTCCGATAGAGACTTTTTAATAAGTTGTAGTTTTATGTGATGTTTCTTCCCGATCTTCCAATAGAGACATATTAATTTAGTTGAAGTTGTATTTTGTGTGATGTTTGCAATAATTTCATTTAGACCGTGGGAAGCCTCGTTAGCAACCGTAGGTTACCTCCTCCGAGGGGTCAGTTAGGATCCTACGGTTCCCTCGTTCTGGCACCACTATTTTCTATTGGATTCACTTAGTCCACAAACCCAACTTAATGAGTTCCATAATTTCATTTAAACCGTGAGAAGCCTCGTTAGCAATCGTAGGGCAATCTTAATGAGTTCCATAATTTCATTTAAATCGTGGGAAGCCTCGTTAGCAACCGTAGGTTACTCCCTCATTCCGGCACCACTATTTTCTATTGGATTCACTTAGTCCAAATGAACTTACTAAACCCATCTTAATGAGTTCCATAATTTCATTTAAACCGTGGGAAGTCTCGTTAGCAACCGTAGGTTACTTAATGAATTCCTATAATTTCATTTAGACCGTTGGAAAACTCGTTAGCAACCGTAGGTTACCTCCTCCGAGGGTTCCCGGTCATCAAATAGAGACGTCTTAATTTAGTTGAAGTTGTAGTTTTATGTGATTTTTGTGATTAAATTTTGAGCTCTTTTATATTTTGAATGTTCTGGCGGTGAATTTTATCTTGGTTGATTTTAGTTTTGATTTTGGTTATGGTTATGGTTATGTGGTTATCCTGATAGTTTCAGTTTTCATGCAGAGTGACATCATTGTTTAGCATGCAAATTTACAAATATAAAAGTACAGTATGAAAGTACAAGAAAGACAATGCTGAAAATTGTAAAAGTGTACCTGGCGAGTCTTCTCGTTCCACTACCTGAAACTTAAAATGCATGTTAAGGCAATTTACGAAGAGCAGGGAAGGTAAAATTTTGGTGATTTTCCTGACCCTATGTCATATCTTGGTGAGTCCTTAAAAGTTAAATTAAGGATGATTTCATTGAGCGAAGAATATTAAGTTTAACAGGCCTCTGAGATATCCAACGAGTTAGGAGGGGGAAGCAGGTCCATGCCTCCCTCTCACCAACTAGTGAAAAGCCTCGAGTCCATTTAAACTTATTATGTTGCTTAATGATTCATCCTGAAAAATACCCTTATTATTCATTGATGTCTCAATTTTCACTAAGAATAGGGTAATTATCACTTATCATTTAATTTGAAAATTATGTGGGTGAAGACCCTTAAAGAGGCAAGTTAGTGTAATTTGAACACTTAGCCAAATGTTAATCCTAATTGAGCTTAGTGGTGTTTCAAAGATGTTTGATTATGTTTATTTCTCAAATCTTTGTATAATCAATTTTTGATTTAGCCTAAGTCACCACTAAGCCCTTAAGACCTAGGTGAGTGTCTTATTTAGTTTTGAAAAGGGTTAAACTTTAAGTGGTCATGATTCATGATTTGGATTTTATTTGACAGTTTAATTAATTTTTAATTTAGCCTAAGTCACCACTAAGCCCTTAAGACCTAGGTGAGTGTCTTAATTAGTTATTTAGCCTAAGTCACCACTAAGCCCTTAAGACCTAGGTGAGTGTCTTAATTAATTTTGAAAATTAAAGCCTTAGGTGGTCTTGATTCATGATTTGGATTATATTTGAAAATCAAGATAGGGGTATTAAATTGATTAATTATTGGCTTCAAAAGTCATACCCCACTTGGATTTTATTTGAAAATCAAAATAGGGGTATTAAATTGATTAATTATTGGCTTCAAAAGTCATACCCCAGTCCAGGATCGTTTAATTTTAATAAACTTCCAAATTTTAATAATTTAGAAATTTATTAACTTATCGAGGATCATTTAATTTTGATAAACTTTCAAATTTTAATAATTTAGAAATTTATTAATCTTAATTTGGACTCATTTTAATTTTAATAAGCTTCCAAATTTTAATAATTAAAATGTATTAACTTATCTAGATCATTTAATTTCAATAAACTTCCAAATTTTAATAATTTAGAAATTTATTAACTTATCTTTTTTCAAGATAGGGGTATTAAATTGATTAATTATTGGCTTCAAAAGTCATACCCCACTTGGATTTTATTTGAAAATCAAAATAGGGGTATTAAATTGATTAATTATTGGCTTCAAAAGTCATACCCCAAGTCCAGGATCAAGATAGGGGTATTAAATTGATTAGTTATTGACTTCAAAAGTCATACCCCTAAGTCCAGGATCATCAATAAAGGGGTATTAAATTGATTAATTATTGACTTCAAAATTCATACCCCTAAGTCCAGGATCATTTGATTTTAATAAACTTCCAAATTTTAATAATTTAGAAATTTATTAACTTAATTAAGAAAGTGAAATTATAATATACTTACAAATTTTAATAATTTAGGAATTTATTAGTCTTAATTAAGAAAATAAGATTGGTTTCCCAAATTTTAATAATTTAGAAAGTTATTAACTTATCTTTTTAATGAGGAAAGTGAGATTGGTTTCTACCAATTAATAGATTTAGAATTTTATTAATCTTAATTGAGAAAGTGAGATTGGTTTCAACCAATTAACCACTTTGTGTTTCAAACATCAAATAAATTGATTAAGATTAGAAGTTACCCATTTTCCCTCCTTGAATTAAGCCTAAATGTTAAAATTAAGGCTAAGCATCAAATAAATTATTTAAGATCAGAGGTTACCCATTCCCCTCCTTGACTTAAGCCTAAATGTTAATTAAGGCAAGATTTCTGAAATTACACATTTGTCCATAAGGCTCTAACACCTCATAATTTGAAACATCAAAGGAGAAAATGTGATTTTTAAAAATTTAATTTAATTTATATAATTATTCTAATGCAAAAATAGGATTTTTCAAAGAAAATTCCTAACTTGACCAAGGTATATTATAATCCCTTGAAATTTTTATTGGAGCTAGACCTGGACCAGTGGAGCCTTTGAATCAAATTTCACAATTTTTTGAATTCTCTGTTATTTATTAGAAGTATTTTAAGTTCTGGGTTATTTAATAAATATAAAATATTTTAATTGGAAAAAATTAAGTTTTGTATATTTGGAAAATCTCTCTAAGGTCAAAGAACTCAGAGGAGCAAATTTTACATTTTTTTGATTTTTCCTTGATTTATTGGAATTATTTTAGTGAAAACTCATTTTTAGCTTTTTAAAAAATATTTTTTAAGCTTTGAAATTCAATATCTTGATTTAGAAAATCAGGAAAAATATTCTAATTGTTCCAAAGTGATTAGGAAACAATTTAGAACCTTTCCATGAGTTTTATTGTTTTTATGATTTTTAGGAATTTTTAATTATTTAAATACTTAGAATAGACTAAAAATCAAATTTTTATCTTAAATATCACTTTATTTTAAGAAAATACCCCTGATCACAGAGAACTCAAAAAACTAAGTTCCATAATTTTTTTGAGTTATATTTTGATTTTTTAAGAAATCATTTAAGTGTTAAGAGTGGTATTTATGTTTAAAAATTAATTTAAGTTATCAAATGAACTCAAAATATTTTGAAACTTTTATGATGAGTTCCCTGGATCATAAATCACAGTGGAGATCAAAAATCAAGTCATTTAAATGTTTATATTTACCAAAATTAATTATCTTAGTGATTTAGTATTTGGAAAATTTAAGGATGTTTTAAATGACTTGTCCCATGAAATTATTTTCAAAGGTTTCTCTAGTCATGGTGGACCTTCAAAAATTTTCTTGGCATTTAATAACCAATATGCTAATTTCCATGATTAATTTAAGGAAATGATGTGAAATAACTTTAAAAATATGGGTCTCTGTATAGGGACCTTCTCTGACTTTGGAAAAATCATAAATTACTTCCCCTGACAGAGGCTAAAACATGTCAAAATTTCAAGCCAAGGTGATGTATCAATATCCATGGAGAATCAAATGATTCTAAATAGTGTTTAATTAAATTAAAATATTTTATACATCAAATGGACTTGAAAATTATTCCACATTATTCTCCTCTGTTCAATGAGCAAGAGAGTATTTTTATTTTATTTTTGTGATTGTTCTACACAAAGTTATGTATTTTCTAAGTTAAGGGTATTTAAATAAATAGGAAAAAATCTATTTATCTATTTAAACAGAGAGTGCTGACTAGATCCTAGGTATCTCCGAAGACATGCGTGGCGCGCTCTGGTTGGACGCCATCGTCCACGTAGCTTGCTGACTAGGCCCGCTGTTTATGTCTCGAAGTGATGTCCGACTTGATCTCCCCCATTCATTTGATACACACTTGATCGGACAGCTCCCCATCATCATCCCCGATAGGATGATCCCGTGCCCGTCCACAGTAAAACCTTAAGATCTCGGGCTATGCTCAACCGAATCACTTCGGTTTGATCCTATGGACTCTTCTAAGTGAAACTAACACATCCATACGACTAAGGTACCATGAAATCAAGCTTAAGTAAATGGAGAATCAAAATAAGCTCGAGAGGAAGAGGAGTTTTATACCATTGCTCTGAGAAGGGAGCCTTCGATCGGAGATGCTCGACACGTTCGTCGGGGTCCAAGAAGGCTAGGGATTGAGTCCCTGGTCTTGGTGTAAAGCTTAGGTATGAATTCTACTAAGCTCAATTTCAGGTGTTGGTCTAGAGCTATGGTAGAGGCTCTATGGAAGGGGAATTTGATGGGGATTAAGTTTCTTTCACTGTTGTGAAGGTGTGGGTGAAGTTACTTTAAGTTTGGTGGACTGTTGAGGTGTATTGGGTTCTATCCTGTTTTCCGGCAGGGTTTCAAGCTCAAAATTGAGCTCCGACAATGGGAATGGGAGAGGGAAAATGGTTGGAATGCACTGAGGGGATCTTAGGGAAGCTCTATGTGAAGTTTGGAGAGGCCTCTCTAAAAAAATTTCAGCACACCTCCCATGGCCATGGGAGGTGAGTTTTTATAAAAATGGCCATGGGGTGGCTCTCAGGGCATAAGTTTGGGTGCATTGTGGTGCTTAGATGGAGGGCAGACGAGCTCCATAGTTTGATTTGGATGAGCTGGCCTCTAGCTTTGATTTGGGTGAGGTGCCATGGAGGTGGCTCTCAGTTTTGGGCTTTTCCGGCCACTAGGCTTGCCGGCCGGCCAGGGAGAGGTGGCTAGGAGCTCAGGAAACCCAGAGGAATTCATCACAGCAATTTAATGCAAATGTGTTTGGATTTGGCAAAGATATCTTAAGCATGTGCATTTTTGGAAATAATATCCCTTAATTTGGGGGACCTTTGGTCCATGGCTTGATTTAGGTTATTTCATGGTGTTTGGACTGGTCACTAAGTCCAACTAATGGTTGTGGTGGAGTTAATTTGGTGGCTTTATGGTGGTTAGGTCACATTTGTATGGTTCCAAGTGGGTGCAAATGACCAAAAATTCAGTTTGGGCTAGGTTAGCCATGTCAATTGTCCCAAATAATTATTGCATTTGGTGTAGATGATCATAAGGAACAACTTTGGTGAAGGATGGAAGTGTTTTTGAGTTCAATTGAAGGGTCAATTTGAAGGAATTTTGAACTTTAATCAATTTGGTCATGTTGGGCTAGGCTTGGGTCTAGCTTGGGTTAGCCTTGGGCTAAGTCCAAATTGATTGTTGTATAGATAGGGACCTCATGAATACTTTCCAACATGAATTGGATGCCAATTTGGAGGTTAAGGCAATCAATTGGGTGAAATTTAGGGACTTAGCCAATTTGGGGCTAAATTTGGGAATTTTGGATTTAGGCCAAAATCAAATGGATTTGAGGCTTCACCAATGCCAATTGATGGTTGATTTTGATGTATGGGAATTTTATAAAGATTTTTCAACATTAATTGAGGCCAATTGACTAGACTATGGGTTCAATTTGGTGAGATTAGTTCATATGGTCAAAATTGGGGTTTTGACCCAAATCAAAATTGGGCTCAAATCATGAACCAATTGAGCTTGGATTTGGTTTAGTTTGGTCATATCAAAAGTGAATTTGAGTTTAGGATTGGAATTGGGGTCAATTAAGATCAAATTGATGGACATTTGAGTTGGATTTAGGGAAATTTGAGTCTTTAAAGGGCAATTATGGGATTTTTGTTAAAGATGGACAAATAGGCCAAATTGGGTCATGGGGTAGTTAAGAGAAATGAAATTGGGAATATTTGGGATTTATTAGGATTTTCTTGGAATTTTTGGAATTTTTGGGATTTTGAGCCCAAGTTGGTAATTAGGGGGTGTTTTAGGGGTAAAAGACCAAGATGGGTATTTTGGTAGAGTTGAGGTACCAATCATCACCAATAAGCCATGGACTAATGGAAACCCCTTTTTGGGTCCTCTACATAGTGGTCTTAGCCAAACCACAGCTCTAGGGCTAGTAGGTTTAGGGGACCATCTACATGAGTATCCCAAAACATCAAGGGATCTAGGCTAGAAATTTGAGTTTAGGGTTGTGAGTGATTGTGGGTGTAGATGAGTATAGTGAGTGTAGTGAATGCCTTAGCTCCAGACAAACACCTAGAGTTAACCTTAGGGTCCAACAATCCTAAGGGTGACTCATCCTGAGTTTCCCCCACAGTGACCCCACTTACTAAGTATTTAGAGGTTGAGAGCAATATGTGGAACTTCAAGCTGAGTGGAGAAGGATTTAGAATTTCTAATGGTGAGTGTTCCATGTCTAGTTTTCAAGGAATAGTCAACAGGAAAAGTCCTATGGCTAGACCCTAGGCTACTAAAGAGGAAAAACTAAACCTCAACCAAAAATGAGGTCAACAAATGGACCCCCAATAGGTGTGGTGTGCTAGTAAAGCACACCGCGTGTATTGGCGTTGACCGACGAGATCAACAAAATCAATATAGACTCTAAAGTCAACAAACCCAGAAGTACGTGCAGAGTTGTGTGTGTAATTTGTTTATGCTGGAGAATTAGCAGATTGTGTGCTTAATCAAGTCGAGAAGTAGGGACTCTCGCTAGGGATTGGAGAGTGGACTTTGAGTTATGAAATTTTAAAGATTTCCAAAGGATGGGAGTCAAAATGTAAGTGTTGACCCCAATGTAGGAATTGGAATTCAAATATCGACTCGAAAAGAGAGAGAGAGAGAGTCGGAGTGTAAGGACCAACCTTGAATGTAATGAATCTGAGATGTAGAAATGATTCGGAAATGAGAATTGAAATGTAGGTCAATTCTCAAAAGAAAGTGTCGGAATGTAAGGACTGACCTCAAATGTAAAGAATCAGAAATGTAGGACTGATTTGGAAATGAGAATTGAAATATAGGTCAATTCTCAAAAGAAGATGTCAGAATGTAAGTTCCGACCTCAAATGTAAAGAATCAGAAATGTAGGACTGATTCGGAAATGAGAACTGAAATGTAGGTCAATTCTCGAAAGAAGGTGTCTGAATGTAAGGTCCGACCTCAAATGTAATGAATCAGAAATGTAGGACTGATTCAGAAATGAGAACTGAAATGTAGGTCAATTCTCCAAAGAAGGTGTCGTAATGTAAGGTCTGACATCAAATATAAAGAATCAGAAATGTAGGACTGATTTGGAAATGAGAATTGAAATGTAAATATCAATTCGAAGGTGAAAGAATTGAAATGTAGGTATCGATTCAAAGATATGAGAATTGAAATGTAAGTATCAATTGTGAGATGAAAGAATTGAAATGTAGGTATCAATTCAAAGATGAAAGAATTGAAATGTAGGTATCATTTCAAAGATATGAGAATTGAAATGTAAGTATCAATTCAAAGATGAAAGAATTGAAATCTAGGTATCAATTCAAAGATATGAGAATTGAAATGTAGGTATCAGCTCAAAGATATGAGAATTGAAATGTAAGTATCAATTCAAAGATAAAAGAATTGAAATGTAGGTAACATTTTTGAAGATGAGAGAATTGAAATGTAGGTATCAATTCAAAGATGAAAGAATTGAAATGTAGGTATCAATTTCAAAGATATGAGAATTGAAATGTAAGTATCAATTCAAAGGAAAGAATTGAACTGTAGGTATCAATTCAAAGATATGAGAATTGAAATGTAGGTATGAATTCAAAGATATGAGAATTGAAATGTAAGTATCAATTAAAAGATAAAAGAATTGAAATGTAGGTATCAATTCCGAAGATGAGAGAATTGAAATGTAGGTATCAATTCAAAGATGAAAGAATTGAAATGTAGGTATTAATTCAAAGATATGAGAATTAAAATGTAAGTATCAATTCAAAGATGAAAGAATTGAAATGTAGGTATCAATTCAAAGATATGAGAATTGAAATGTAAGTATCAATTCAAAGAAATGAATTGAAATGTAGGTATCAATTCCGAAGATGAAAGAATTGAAATATAGGTATCAATTCAAAGATATGAGAATTGAAATGTAAGTATCAATTCAAAGATGAGAGAATTGAAATGCAGGTATCAATTCCAGGAGAGAGTCAAATTTTAGGTATCCACCTCAAAATGTAAGAATCAGGATTTAGGTACTGATTTGGAGATGTGTTTTGAAATTTACACAGAGCTTGTGATGTTAAATTTATGGTAGTGTGTCATGTGGAAATGTTGATTTTGTTGAAGGAGATTTGTAAATCTTTGTGAGTTTTTGTGTAGAATGTGACATTCTGTGGGGATGTGCAGAGAGTTAGTGTAGATAATGATGGTTGTGCTGCGCGCACAAAGAGTAGGAAATTTTGAAAACAGAAGTATCCACTCAACAGGTTTGTTTTATTTTCTTGTTGTTTTTATCACAATTGATTTTTCAAAATTTGTTTTTAAAGTTTTAATTTCAATTGATTGGTTTTTTTAAGGAAATTTTTTTTGTTATTCGCTCATTTATGATTATCTTTCATTTGTGTTTTGTTACGTTGTTGAAGATTTGTCGTTCGTTCTTTATTCATTGGAACTCTGAACCATCGCATGGTTCGCGGCTTTCATCCATGGCACAAAAGGCAATTGTCAAAAAGGCAAAACTTGAGAGAAATTTCCATTAATCTGCTTCAATAAAGATGCAACAGATCAAACATAGGCTAATGCCTCAAAAAGAGTACATCATGTAATACATGCTGAAATGCATTGAGAGTCATCTCAAGATATGAGTACATCATAGACTGATTACATCAGATACATGTCATGCTTGTTAAAGGAAAGCAAGTGAATCCTCTGCGCTTGGTATATCGAGCTCCTGATCAAGCAGACCTTCCGAGTCATGCTCCAGGATAAGAGTTCCCTTTGCATGTATTCAGAGGTACAACCTTGTCATAGCTCGTAAGGAAATAATTCCTCCAACTCCGGGTCTTGCTGGAATCCATATGGTATCTTACTGTCATCCATTTTGTGGAAGGTCACGGATACCCTAAGGTGTCGTACTCCTGGAATGCAGTGCTTGGAAACGTCTGCACCGTTGCCCTTGAGAACAAGTACTGAACCAACTGGAAGAGGAATCTCCGCAGCTCCTCTGAATTCACCAGGGCCGATTACATCGATTTCTTTTCCAAACAAAATATTGCTCTTACTCATGAACGAGACCGTG
>JXCR01148279.1:431882-461105 GCA_002079205.1 Phalaenopsis hybrid cultivar
AGAGCTGTAACCAAAGATTCTCTCATCTCCTTTGACAGGATCAGAGCGTCGTAGATGCTTAGTCGAGCAGGCAACTTCTCGTTGTAGTCTACTTTGTAGGGTCCTCCAATTTTATCTTGATTATGTGGTTCTTCCACTGGATGTTTTAGTCTACTTTGTATGATCCTCTGATTTTGTCTTAATTATGTGGTTCTTCCACTGGCGGATGTGGGGGTACCTCTTCTCGAGTCATTATCTGTTTTCCTTTGTCTGTTGGAGCTGTTCTTGGTGGTAACACATTTCCGCTCCTTAAGTTGACTTCTATGATTTCTTCTTCTTGAGATATCATTGCTGAATCTTCCGATGTCTTTTCCTCTTCATCGGAGAGATATAAGTTGATGGCAAGCGGTGCACCATGACGCTCGAGAGTTGGCTGTTCGTTATCGGTGTTGTCGTAAGCGATATCGTTGATGTCTTCTTTAGACTTAACAACAAGTTCATCGGACTCAAGTACGATTTGAGGATCATTTTGAGGTCGAGATCGCAACCAGCTAGGTTATAATCAGTCACGTTATTACCAGAAATAGTCAAAACGTAGCCGAAATCACAACTATTATATTCATAAGACCCCGGAGGAATAAAAATATAATCATACAAAGTTAAGGGTTCGAGGATTTTCTTCCCCAAATCCGAGACAACCAGTCTAGTAGAGGCAGCNTCGGAGTTGTATGGCCTCCTTTTTGTGATCCTTTTAAATCTTCATCTTTGTTTGTCAAAATTTCGCGAGAGAAGACAATCTTCTTTGGAGGTGCGTAGTAGGCAGCATCTTCATGGATATCAACTTCATGTACTGAAAATGGTTGTAGGTCTCCCTTGATGCAATTTTCTTGACCATCTTTGTGGTATTTAATGCACTGGTGTAGGGATGATGGAACCATATTGTTCTCATGAATCCATGGTCGTCCCAATAGAGCGTTAAAAGAGGTCTCGGCGTCGATGATATGAAATTTAACGGTTGTTACGAGTTCTCCAACCTTCATAAGTAATGTAATTGATCCAAGGGCTCTTTCTCCCTTTTGGTTGAATCCTCTTAACATCATCTTATCGGCCATAAGCTTTTGAGCTTCAATATCCAAATAAGTCAATGTCCGTAGGCTCATCAAGTTAAGAGATGCCCCAGGATCCACTAAAACTCTGGATAACATAAATCTGCCAATGTTGACGGAGATGTAGGGCGGACGGTTGTGGTCGGCGGTACCAAGCAGCAAGTCTTCATTAGTGAAGGTTACCTCTGACTATTCTCTCAACAAGCAAACTTCATCTGAGGATGTGGTAGCCAACTGAGCTAAGCAAATTTTTTGATCAAGCAAAGCTGTAACCAGAGATTCTCTCATCTCCTTTTACAGGATCAAAGCGTCGTAGATGCTTAGTCGGGCAGGCAACTTCCTAAGATGAGCTAGCACGTTGTAGTCTACTCTGCATGATCCTCCGATTTTGTCTTGATTATGTGGTTCTTCCACTAGCTGAGGTGGGGGTATCTCTTCTCGAGTCATTATCTGTTTTCCTTTGTCTGTTGGAGCTGTTCTTGGTGGTAACACTTTTTCGCTCCTTAAGTTGACTTCTGTGACTTCTTCTTCTTGAGATATCATTGCTGAATCTTCTGGTGTCTTTTCCTCCTCATCGTAGAGGTCTAAGTTGATGGCCAACGGTGCACCATGACGCTCAAGAGTTGGCTCTTCGTTATCAGTGCTGTCGTAAGCGATATTATTGACGTCTTCTTTGGCCTTGACAACGAGTTCATCGAACTCAAGTACGATTTGAGGATCATTTTGGGGATCAAGATTGCAACTAGTTTGGTCATAATCAGTCACGTTATTACTAGAAATAGTCAAAACGTAGCCGAAATAACAACCATTATATTCATAAGACCCCGGAGGGACAAAAAGATAATCATACAAAGTCCAGGGTTCGAGGATTTTCTTCCCCAAATCCGAGACAACCAGTCTAGTAGAGGCAGCCCCTATCCTACCCTCTGCGTTATCAATCTTGGCAGTGACACTTTTCTTCTTCTTGCTCTTTGTCCTTGACGATGACAGATTTTCTGGCAAAATCTTCATCTCGGGCTCGATATACTGCAGACTCTGAATGGAGGCTTGTTTTGATGTAGACTGTAGCTTGTTCAATATCTTCTTGGATGATCTGCTCCAGACCTCATTCCATCCTTCGTCGGTATTTGTAGAAGCTTGTTTCGATGAATTTTGCATTCGATCGAGGACCCTCTTGAGTTCATCCCAAGTTGTACTCCATCCATCTGTTCTGACATATGGATATATTGGGGAGATTGACTCAGCTGAAATCATGTTTATGGAACCTTTTTCAGGTTCTCTCAAATACTCCTTTGAGATTGTTATATTCTCTTCCTTAAGGTTCTTCTCGAGCCAGTCTTTAAAGACGAAGCATTTGTCTATAGTGTGCCCAAGCAACTGGTGGTACAGGCAATAATTAGGTTCATTCTTTTAATCCACCTCTTCGGGTTTCTTTAGATCAGGCAGTTTGAATTCTGGTTTCTTCATCAAGCTTTTGAATATTTTAGGTTCAGCTTCATCTCTGAAGGAATAAACAACTTTCTGTCGCTCTAAAAGGGATATTCTTTTACCCGGTGTTCGTGGTGATCCCTCCTGAGACGACCATTGGTTGGATTGACTGCTCTGTTTCTGAGAGTACTGTGACGAAGATTGACGATGATATTTTGCATATATCTTTATCGGCTGCTTTCCTTTGCGACAGTTGTGACTACCCCTGATTTCTTTTCGAACACTCTGGTCACCTTAGCCTTTTCATGCAGCTCCATGTGCTTCATTTCTTCTTGAAGACTGTTGGCTTTATTGAGTAGCTTCTCGAAGGATTTTATGGCGAGTCCCTTAAGAATGAAAGCTACTGGCCCATGAATGCTTTTGAGTAGAATCTCAATCGCTTGATGTTCTGGTAAGCATGAAATCTAATGGCCCATGAATGATTTTGAGTAGAATCTCAATCGCTTGATGTTCCTGTAGCTGAGGTTCACATTTCATGCTAAGGTTTGAGTAAAATCTCAATCGCTTGATGTTCCTGTAGCTGAGGTTCACATTTCATGCTAAGGTTTCTCCACCCGAAAATATAGTCTGCCAAGGTTTCACTAGGCTTCTACTTCTCCATCATGAGTTCTCCAATAGACACATGATGTTGCGCCCTAGTAAATCTTTTCACAAATAACTGTTCCAACTCAGAAAATGTTTTAACTGACCCGTTAGGCAAGTCAGTGTACCAGTCAAAAGCAATCCCTGACAAGCTGCTGACGAACTGCTGGCAGAGTAGAGCTTCACTATTCCTTGTGTTGCCATAATTGGCTCGAAAATGTGCTATGTGCTGTATGGGATTTCCAGTCCCATCGAGTATCTTGAAGCTTGGGGTCACAAAACCCTTGGGGAAAGTGATGGCATCGAACTCCTCTGGGTAAGGTCTACCCTTTAAAATTGATGCACCGCCCTTGGACTGGGCTAAGGCATCCCGTACTTGTTCAACATTTGGTTGAACTTTTTTTCTGGCATGGCACCTAACGGAGAATCCTTCTTTGGTTTTTCATCTTTATCTATCGATGTAGCCTCCCTTCTTTCATCTGCAATGTGTATGATTTCTGGCTGATTAATCTCTGGAGAAGTCAACCTTGGTGCTTGTGATTGCCCCTGAATGGTGGCCATGGCGGTCATAGCTGCAGCCATCTCTTCTATTCTTTTCTCCAGTAGAACAACTTGCTCATCCCTTAAGAGGATAACCCTACACAGCTCATCTATGGCATTCTCTTATGTGTGAGGTTGAGCCTCGCGCGCAGATGTGGTAGCTATGGTTTCGATCACATGGACATCCATGAAATCTTCCTTCAAATAATCACTGTAATCAAAATCCTTGTTGTCACTATTGACGAAAACTCCGTGTTCTCGAGCTAACTCAAAAATCTCGAGCCTGAGTTTCTCAACTTTTTCCTCAATTATCGATTCCTTGATTTCTTTAAGATCTGGAGGACCTTGATGGACATCCTCTACTTGTTCCTCCATTTTGCTAGCTATTGTCGCGATGATGTCAGATATTTCAGGCACTAGTTTTACTTCCTGTCCTGCAGGCTCACTGAATTGTATCGGTGCAGCGACCTTGGGTACCCATACCTTCTTCTTCGATGATGATGATGTCTCAGGACGGGAAGTCTTAGTAGAGACATCGGTATGTCGAGGGAAGGTATGCTCCCCGTGGTGTAGACCGGCTACAGTGTCAGGTAATCGTCTTATCTTTCTTTCCGTGATTGGAGGAATGACTGGTAAACTTCTCGAACCCAGTCTTGACTTAATCGGTTGGCGACCTGCGGTCCTGGTGGTGGTATGATCGGTGGTGACTATAGCAGTATCAACTTGGTTTCCCAAACGGAGCCAGACGGTAACACGGGTAGGTGACTTTATAGTCGACTTATGAGATTTTCTAGCGGACTTAATACCCCAAACATCCTTCTTTAGTAGCAAGCCTTCTGAAGACCGCACTAACTTGGGTGATAGGAGTAAACTTCTTTCCCTCCTCACCATGTGCATGAAGTGATGGTAATGCGGCAGCAATCTTCCGGATACTCTCACATCCATCAGTATCTGTCAAAGGATGGAATCTACTCCCTCGTAGGAGTGGATAAATTTCTGGTAACACTTCTTNAAAAGCAGGAAAGGTAAAAATTTGGTAATTTTCCTAACCCTATGTCATATCTTGGCGAGTCCTTAAGAGTTTAATTAAGGATGATTTCATTGAGCGAAAAATATTAAGTTTAATAGGCCTCTGAGGTATACCTATGTCATATCTTGGTGAGTCCTTAAAATTTTAATTAAGGATGATTTCATTGAGTGAAGAATATTAAGTTTAATAGGCCTCTGAGGTATCCGAGTTAGGAGGGGGAAGCAGGTCCATGCCTATCTCTCACCAACTAGTGAAAAGCCTCGAGTCCATTTAAACTTATTATGTTGCTTAATGATTCATCCTGAAAANCTGCTGACGAACTACTGACAGAGTAGAGCTTTGTTATTCCTTATGTTTCCACAATTGGCTCGAAAATGTGCTATGTGCTGTCTGAGATTTCCAGTCCCATCGGATATCTTGAAGTTTGGGGTCACAAAACCCTTGGGGAAAGGCATGGCATCAAACCCCTCTGGGTAAGGTCTACCCTTTAAAATTGACGCACCGCCCTTGGACTGGGCTAAGGCATCCCGTACTTGTTCAACCATTTGCTTGAACTCTTTTTCTGGCATGGCACTTGATGGGGAATACTTCTTCGGTTATTCATTTTTGTCTATCGAAGTAGCCTCCCTTCTTTCATCTGTGAAGTGTATGATTTCTGGCTGACTAATCTCTGGAGAAGCCAATCTTGGTGCCTGTGATTGCCCTTGAATGGTGGTCATGGCGGTCATAGCTGCAGTCAACTCTTCTATTCTTTTCTCCAGTAGACTGACTTGCTCATCCCTTAGAAAGATAACCCTACGCAACTCATCTACGGCATTCTCTTCGGTGGGAGGTTGAGCCTCGCACGTAGATGTGGTAGCGCTGGTTTCGATTACATGGACATCCATGAAATCCTCCGCCAAGTAATCACTATAATCAAAATCTTCATTGTCGCTATTGACGGAAACTCTGTGCTCTCGAGTTAACTCAAAAATCTCGATCCTGAGTTTCTCAACTTTTTCCTCAATTATTGATTCCTTGATTGCTTTAAGATCTGGAGAACCTTGATGGACATCCTCTATTTGTTCCTCCATCTCGCTAGCTATTGTCACGATGATATTAGATATTTCAGGCACTGGTTTTACTTCATGTCCTGTAGGCTCACTGAACTGTATCGGTGCAGCGACCTTGGGTACCCATACCCTCTTCTTTTTTGATGATGATGTCGCAGGACGAGACGTCTTAGTAGAGACATCGGTATGTCGAGGGAAGGTATGCTCCCTGTGGTGTAGACCGGCTACAGTGTCAAGTAATCATCTTGTCTTTCTTTTCATGATTGCAGGAATGATAGGTAAGCTCCTCAGACCCAGTCTTAACTTAATCGGTCGGCGACCTACGGTTCTGGTGGTGGTATGGTTGGTGGTGACTATAGCAGTATCAACTTGGTTTCCCAAATGGAGCCAGACGGGAACACGAGTAGGTGACTTTATAGTCGACTTATGAGATTTTCTAGAAAACTTAATACCCTTCAAAATTTCATTCTTCAGATGAGGGGAAATTGCATGTCCCACTCGTTTAAGTAATTCACTAACAGAACATCCTTCTTTAATGGCAAGCCTTGTGAAGACTGCACTAACTCGGGTGATGGGGCTGAACTTATCCCTTCTCACCATGTCCATGAGGTGATGGTAATGTGGCAGCAATCTTCCGGATACTCTTATGTTCATCAGTATTTGTCATAGGATGGAATCTACTCCCTCGTAGGAGTGGGTAAATTTCTGGTAATACCTCTTCAACTTGAAGAGGCTCCTCCTCATCAGGTGTGTTCTCAAAAGTCTGGGCTTTGATGGCTCTCTGAATTCTCCTATTGTGGTTCCTGCTTTGAGTTTGGGTCAGTGGTACAGTCCTTGAGCTTGACCCAATCTCAAACACGCGTGGTAGAACAGTTAATCCTTTAGTGGGATCTTCAACGACTATCACTTATTTTCCCTTAGCAGTAGCAGGGATAACAAGTTTGATGACAGTAGCTTTAGCCTTCTTGCAGGCAGGGAAGTCCTGAGAGCAGTTCAAACTGAATTCTGCAGATGGCTCTTACACTTCTGGAACGGGGCTTTCCCGAGGATAACCTTGAGGTCTCCAAATCCAGCTTCGAACTTGATGGTAGGAGCGACGTTACGGGCGTTGCGGTCCGTTGGCATATGGTAGGAAAAGGTCAGCGTTGGGTAGGCCATTGCAGTGGACTTTAAAACAAAAAGTTTTAGGGTTAGCTATATGGTCGAAAACCTCGTAATCTTTAGTGTAAGCACTGAAAATAGAGGTTAATCTGTAGACCAGGCGGGTCTTTAATTTACAGGTAATTTTAACATCTTTGTTCAAAAAGGTGTTAAATTTAATTAATATTTCAAAGTGCACGCAGCACAACACGATCTAGTTTAATTCACAAAAGTAGCAAATCAAATTTGGAAGGGAGATGTGAAAAATTTTAGGACCCAATGCGGGACCCAATTAGTGGCAGAAAATGCCCAGGTAGAATTAGTCCACCACACAGCTATTGGGGGTCCGACCCCACATGAAAATTTAAAGAGTTCTTAATGGCCTTCTGAATCCCTCTGTTCAAAGATGATTGAACAGCTAGTCCTGAAGTCCAAGGAGTTAGTTGTACTTTCCCCAGATAGAAATGGGGTAACGTACGCCAACGAAAGAAGGGTATTTTGGTCCAAGAGGGACATGAACATATTACCAATGTGTTAAAATAATATTTCTTGATTTGTATGGATAGAAAAGCTTGTCCCCAGCGGAGTCGCCAGAAGCTGTCGGCAATATTTTGGGTTGGTTTGTGGGGTTGCCCTTAAGAAGCTGTCGGTCGCTGGAATCGAAATCTCGTTGCTCGCTTCGGAAGGACATTGAAGTATGAAATCAAACCGCCCCATATTTTTCATAGTTTAAAATGAAAGAGCATTGTACCTCAAATCATGTATCTATCCCGAAGTTTTTCATAGTTTAAAATGAAAGAGCACTGTACCTCAAATCCTGTATCTATCCCAAAGGATAAATTTTTGTAGTTTAAAATGAAAGAGCACTGTACCTCAAATCATGTATCTATCCCGAAGGATAAACACAAAGCTCGATCAAATAAACTAAGGAAAGTATGATGTTTGTTTGGTCTGCGAAACCTTTGTATTTGCCGAAAAATTCCCCTATTTTATATAAAGGATTAAATAGGGTTTATATTAAGTTGGGCTCGGACATGCTTCCTATAAGGGCAAGCCCCTATAGTTAATTGCATCTTAAATGACCAAAGTCACTTAAGAAGACTCTAAAAAAAATCAAGAAAAATTTTCTTTAAGGAATTTCAAAGGGTGGGACTCTTCAACGAAATCGGAAATGAGATGCCCCTCAATTATACCAATAAGTTGAAATATTTGATGTTTGGGGATTAGATTTCATGGGTCCATTTATACCATCTTTCAGAAATTTAAATATTTTGTTAGTTGTGGACTATGTATCCAAATGGATAGAAGTTGTTGCTTTACCTCAATGTGATGCTCAAAGTGTTGTAAAATTTTTTAAAACAAACTTATTTTGTAGATTTGGGATGCCGAGAGTTATCATTACAGATGGGGTAAGTCATTTTAGAAATGTCATAATGAAGAAGTGTCGGCGTTATTTCGGGTTGATTTGTGGGGTTGCCCGTAAGAAGTTGTCGGTCGCTGGAATCAAAATCCCGTTGCCCGCTTCGGAAGGACGTTGAAGTATGAGATCAAACTGACCTCATATTTTTCATAGTTTAAAACGAAAGAACGCTGTACCTCAAATCATGTATTTATCCTGAAGGATAAACACAAGAATTGAGGATGAGGCTCGATCAAATAAACTAAGGAAAGTATGACGTTCGTNTTCAATTATTGATTTCTTGATTGCCTTAAGATCTGGAGGAACTTGATGGACATCCTCTATTTGTTCCTCCATCTCGCTAGCTATTGTCACGACGATGTCAGATATTTTAGGCACTAGTTTTACTTCTTGTCCTGTAGGCTCACTGAACTGTATCGGTGCAGCGACCTTGGGTACCCATACCCTCTTCTTTTTCGATGATGATGCCTCAGGACGGGACGTCTTAGTAGAGACATCGGTATGTCGAGGGAAGGTATGCTCCCCGTGGTGTAGACCGGCTACAGTGTCAGGTAATCGTCTTGTCTTTCTTTTCGTGATTGCAGGAATGACGGGTAAGCTCCTCGGACCCAATTTTTACTTAATCGGTCGGCGACCTATGGTCCTCATGGTGGTATGGTCGGTGGTGACTATAGAAGTATTAACTAGGTTTCCCAAATGGAGCCAGACGGGAATACGGGTAGGTGACTTTATAGTCGACTTATGAGATTTTCTAGCGAACTTAACATCCTTCAAAATTTCATTTTTTATATGAGGGGAAATTGCATGTCCTTCTCGTTTAAGTAATTCACTAACAGAACATCCTTCTTTAGTAGCAAGCCTTCTGAATACTGTGCTAACTCAGGTGATAGGAGTAAACTTCTTTCCCTCCCCACCATGTCCATGAAGTGATGGTAATGCGGCAGCAATCTTTCAGATACTCTCATATCCATCAATATCTGTTAGAGGATGGAATCTACTCCCTCGTAGGAGTGGATAAATTTCTGGTAACACCTCTTCAATTTGATGAGGCTCCTTCTCAACGGATGTGCTTTTGGGAGTCTGGGCTTTGATGGCCCTCCGAACTCTTCTATTGTGGTTTCTCCTTTGAGTTTGGGTCAGTGGTACAGTCCTTGAGCTTGACCCGCTCTCAAACACGGGCGGTAGAACAGTTAATCCTTCAGTCGGATCTTCAACGACCATCACTTCTTTTCCCTTAGCAGTAGCAGGGATAGCAGGCTTGATGACAGTAGCTTTAGCCTTCTTGCAAGCAGGGAAGTCTTGAGAGCAGTTCAAACTGAATTCTGCAGATGGCTCTTGAACTTCCAGAGCAGCGATCTTCATTACCACAAACGGGGCTTTCCCGAGGATAACCTCGAGGTCTTCAAATCTAGCTCTAAACTTGATGGTGGGAGCGATGTTACGGGCGCTTTAGTCCGTTGGCAGATTGCAGGAAAAGGTCAGCGTTGGGTAGGCCATTGCAGTGGGCTTTAAAACAAAAAGTTTTAGGGTTAGATCTCGTAATCTTTAGTGCAAGCACTGAAAATAAAAATTAATCTATAGACCGGGCGGGTCTTTAATTTACATGTAATTTTAACATCTTTGTTCAAAAACGTGTAAAATTTAGTTAATATTTCAAAGTGTGCGCAGCACAAAATAATCTAGTTTAATTCGTGAAGTAGTAAATCAAATTTGGAAGGGAGCTGTGAAAAATTTTAGGACCCAGTGCGGGACCCAATTAGTGGCAGAAAATGCCCAGGTAGAATTAGTCCACCGTCACATCTATTGGGGGTCTGACCTCACATCAATATTTAAAGAGTCCTTAATGGCCTTCTGAACCCCTCTGTTCAAAGATGGTTGAACAGCTAGTCCTGAAGTCCAAAGAGTTAGCTGTACTTTCCCAAGATAGAAATGGGTAAAGTATGGCAACGGAAGAAAGGTAATCTGGTCCAAGAGGGACATGAACATCTTACCGATGTGTGAAGATAATATTTCTTAATTTGTATGGAGAGAAAAGCTTGTCCCCAGGGGAGTCGCCAGAAGCTGTCGGCGTTATTTCGGGTTGGTTTGTGTGGAGTTGCCCGTAAGAATCTGTCGGTCATCAGAATTGAAATCCCTTCGCCTGCTTTGGAAGGAAGTTAAAGTATGAAATCAAACTGACCCCATATTTTTCATAGTTTAAAATGAAGGAGCACTGTACCTCTCTGTATCTATCCCGAAGGATAAACACAAGAATTGAGGATGAGGCTCATTCAAATAAACTAATTTTTCATAGTTTAAAATGAAAGAGCACTGTACCTCAAATCCTGTATCTATCCCAAAGGATAATAAGAATTGAGGATGAGGCTCGATCAAATAAACTAAGAAAAGTATGACCTCCATTTGGTCTGCGAAACCTTTGTATTTTCCGACAAGTTCCCTTATTTAATATAAGGGATTAAATAGGGTTTATATTAAGCTGGTTCGGACATGCTTCCTATAAGGGCAAGCCCCTATAGTTAATTACATCTTAAATAACCAAAGTCACCTAAGAAGACTCTTGATAAAAATCAAGAAAATTTATCTTCAAGGAATTTCAAAGGGTAGGACTATCTAAGAAGACTCTCAATAAAAATCAAGAAATATTATCTTCAAGGAATTTCAAAGGGTAGCTAAGAAGTCTCTCGATAAAAATTAAGAAATGTTATCTTCAAGGAATTTCAAAGGGTAGGACTCTTCAACGAAATTGGACGTAGAGGTGTGAAAAGGGAATGGTTCAAATTTGGAACATTTTATTGTGGAATCCAAAGGAGGAGGAACTAGGGGATGTCATGGATCCAGAGGAGAACCTCGGTGACTTCCCAAGCTATCCNTATATGGTTAGCATAATCTCGTAAAGGTCTAAATTCTTGATGAATTTAAGCATTTTTATCATTTTGATTTGCCATTTCTGTAATTTTTTTAGATTTTTCAAAATTTTTAATTTTTTTTCTTTTTCTAAATTTTTAATATTTCTTTCTAATTCAGAATCGTAGGGCACTAGTCCTTCAGAACCTGAACTATCATACACTAAAATAAAATACAAACAAAAATAAAATACTATAATAATATATTCCTACAATAAATCTTAAAGTTTAAATAAGACTTTCTAAAATAGAAATTCGCATTCAATCAATTTTTCCCCAGCAACGGCGCCAAAAACTTGATCCCGTTACTGTTTAAATACAACTATATAAAAATGTCTTTGATGATATTTTTCACTTATGTTTCCTTACTTTACAACAGAACCAAAATCTTGATTGTGGAGAAAATAAGAATTTAATTTTTTTAATTTATATATATATATATATATTGAGATACTACGCAAGTATATGTATCGTTATCAAGTAATATATGATTTTTTTATTAAGACCAGAATATCAAACCCACAATAAAATTCACAATATGCACTATTGATCAACAAACTTTCTATTTCAAAAAGACAATTAATTGAACTATATATATTTTTATAGTAATTCAAATTCAAATCTTTTTTGTATTTTTGATATTTTGACAAAACAGTAATAACTTCTAAAGATAACTTGAGTTTAAGTAAAAGAAAAGCACTTAATATGAAAATATATTTCTCCTTATTATAAGTTAGTAATAAGTATAGGATTTATGTTGTTGAAGTATGTAAATTTTTATTATGTCAAATAGGAGCAATATTATTCTTTACCCTCAATAGACATGCTATAAAGAACATTGGTTAATTTAAAGTTTAAATAGTTCTGAAGACCGGCTAGGCAGGGAATTCTGACGTCCGGCTAGGCAGGGAAGATACCAGCTCTCACTCTAGAGTTCCTTCGATTCACTCCACCTGGAGGCTAACATCTCGTATCAGAACCTAAAATAATAAACCAAGTTGGGGGCTTTAACCTGTCACNAACTTTGGGATTATTATATTCTCTTCCTTGAGATTCTTCTCGAGCCAGTCTTTAAAGATGAATTACTTGTCTATAGTGTGCCCAAGTAATCGGTGTATAGGCAATAATTCGGTTCATTCTTCTTATCCACCTCTTCGGGTTTCTTCAGATCAGGCAGTTTGAATTCTGATTTCTTCATCAAGCTTTTGAATATTTTAGGTACAGCTTCATCTTTGAAGGCTTTTTGTCGCTCTAACAGGGATATTCTTTTACCAGTTGTTCGAGGTGATCCCTCCTGAGACGGCCGTTGGTTGGATTGACTGCTCTGTTTCTGAGGGTACTGTGATGAAGAATGACGATGATCTTCTGCATATATCTTTATCGGCTCCTTTCCTTTGTCGATAGTTGCGACTACCCCTGATTTCTTTTCAAACACTCTGGTCACCTTAGCCTTTTCGTGCGGCTCCATGTGCTTCATTTATTCTTCAAGACTGCTGGCTTTACTAAGTAGCTTCTCAAAGGATTTGATGGTGAGTCCCTTAAGCATGAAAGCTACTGTCCCATGAATGCTTTTGAGTAGAATCTCAATTGCTTGATGTTCTTGTAGCTGAGGTTCACATTTCATGCTAAGGTTTCTCCATCTCAAAATATAGTCTGTCAAGGTTTCACTAGTCTTCTGCTTCTCCATCATGAGTTCTCCAATAGACACATGATGCTACGCCCCAACAAATCTATTCACAAATAACTATTCCAACTCATAAAATATTTTAACTGACTCGTTGGGTAGGTCGGCGTACCAGTCGAAAGCAATCCCTAACAAGCTGCTGAGGAACTGCTGGCAGAGTAGAGCTTTGTTATTCCTCGTGTTGCCACACTTGGCTCGAAAATGTGCTATGTACTGTCTGGGATTTCCTGTCCCATCAAATATCTTGAAGTTTGGGGTCACAAAGACCTTGGGGAAAGGCACGGCATCAAACTCCTCCTGGTAAGGTCTACCCTTTAAAATTGATGCACCGCCCTTGGACTGGGCTAAGACATCACGTACTTGTTCAACCATTTTCTTGAACTCCTTTTCTAGTGTGGCACTCGATGGAGAATCCTTCCTCGATTGTTATTCTTTGTCTGTCAAAGTAGCTTCCCTTCTTTCATCTGTGATGTGTATGATTTCTGGCTGATTAACCTCTGGAGAAGCCAATCTTGGTGCTTGTGATTGCCCCTGAATGGTCTCCATGGCGGTCATAACTGTAGTTATCTCCTCTATTCTTTTCTCCAATAGAACAACTTGCTCATCCCTGAGGAGGATAACCCTTTGCAGCTCATCTACGGCGTTCTCTTCAGTGTGAGGTTGCGCCTCGCGCGTAGATGTGGTAGCTCTGGTTTCGATCACATGGACATCCATGAACTCTTCTTCCAGGTAATCATTGTAATCAAAATCCTCATTGTCACTATTGACGAAAACTCCGTGTTCTCAAGCTAACTCAGAAATCTCGATCCTGAGTTTCTCAACTTTTTCCTCAATTATTGATTCCTTGATCTGAGTTTCTCAACTTTTTCCTCAATTATCGATTCCTTGATTGCTTTAAGATCTGGAGGACCTTGGGGAAGCGCTGGCTTTTGTCGCGACGATGTCAGATATTTCAGGCACTGATTTGACTTCCTGCCCTGCAGGCTCACTAAACTGTATCGGTGCAGCGACCTTGGGTACCCATACCATCTTCTCCTTTGACGATGATGCCTTAGGACGGGATGTCTGAGTAGAGACATCGGTATGTTGAGGAAGGTATGCTCCCCGTGGTGTAGACCAGCTACAGTGTCAGGTAATCATCTTGTCTTTCTTTCCATGATTACAGGAATGACTGGTAAGCTTCTCGGACCCAGTCTTGACTTAATCGGCCGGCGGCCTACGGTTCTGGCGGTGGTATGCTCGGTGCTGACCATAGTAGTATCGACTCGGTTTCCAAAACGGAGCCAGACGGGAACACGGGTAGGTGACTTTATAGTCGACCTACGAGATTGTCTAGAAAACTTAATATCATTCAAAATTTCATTCTTCATATGAGGGTAAATTGCATGTCCCACTCGTTTAAGTAATTCATTAACAGAACATCTTTCTTTAGTGGCAAGTCTTCTGAAGACTGCACTAACTCGGGTGATGGGGATGAATTTCTTTCCCTCCTCACTATGTCCATGAGGTGATGGGGATGAATTTCTTTCCCTCCTCACGACAAAAATCTTCTGGATACTCTCATATCCATGAGTATCTGTCAGAGGATGGAATCTACTCCCACATAGGAGTGGGTAAATTTCTGGTAATACCTCTTCAACTTGAAGAGGCTCCACCTCATCAGGTGTGTTCTCAGGAGTCTGGGCTTTGATGGCCCTCTGAATTCTCCTATTGTGGTTCCTTCTTTGAGTTCGGGTCAGTGGTACAGCCCTTGAGCTTGACCCAATCTCAAACACGGGTGGTGGAACAGTTAATCCTTCAGTCAAATTTTCAGCAATCATCACTTCTTTCCCCTTGGTAGCAGCAGGGATAGCAGGTTTGATGACGACAGCTTTAGCCTTCTTACCGGTAGGGAAATCCTGAGGGGATGCTCAAACTGAATTCGGCAGATGGCTCTTGAAATTTCGGGGCAGCGATCTTCATTACCACTAACGGGGCTTTCTCGAGGATAACCTCGAGCTCTTCGAATCCAGCTCCGAACTTGATGGTGAGAGCGACATTACGGGCGTTGCGGTCCGTTGGCAGGTTGCAAGAAAAGGTCAGTGTTGGGTAGGCCATCGCAACGGGCTTTAAAACATAAAGTTTTAGGGTTAGCTATATGGCCAAAAACCTCGTAATCTTTAGTGCAAGCACTGAAAGTAGAGGTTAATCTGCAGACTGGGTGGGCCTTAATTTATAGGTAATTTTAACATTATTTTATTTAAAATTTAATTAATATTTCAAAGTGCACGCAGCACAACACAATTTGGTTCAATTTGCGAAGTAGCAAACCAAACGTGAAAAGGAGTTGTGAAAAATTTAGTACCCAGTGCGGGACCCAATTAGGTGGAATTAGACCACCGACACACTTATTGGGGGTCCGACCCCACATGAAAATTTAAGGAGTCCTTAATGGCCTTCTGAACCCCTCTGTTAAAAGATGGTTGAACAGCTAGTCCTGAAGTCCAAGGAGTTAACTGTACTTTCCTAAGACAGAAATGGGTAAAGTATGCCAACGGAAGAAGCGTAATTTGGTCCAAGAGGGATATGGACACATTACCGATGTGTGAGGATAATATTAATTAATTTATATGGAGAGAAAAGCATGTCCCCAGCGGAGTCGCCAAAAGCTGTCAGCGTTATTTCGGGGATGGTTTGTGGGGTGTTGCCCGTAAGAAGCTGTCGGTCATCGGAATCAAAATCCCGTCGCCCGCTTCGGAAGGACGTTGAAGTATGAAATCAAACTGACCCATGGAATCGAAATCCCATCGCCCGCTTCGGAAGGACGTTGAAGTATGAAATCAAACTGACCCCATAGTTTTAATAGTTTTAAAATGAAAGAGCACTATACCTCAAATCCTGTATCTATCCCGAAGGATAAACACAAAACTTGAGGATGAGGCTCGATCAGAACTAAGGAAAGTATGACGTCTATTTGGTCTGCAAAACCTTTGTATTTGCCGACAAGTTCTCCTATTTAATATAAAGTATTAAATAGAGTTAAGGGCAAGCTTCCTATAAGGGCAACCCCCTATAGTTAATTACATCCTAAATGACCAAAGTCACTTAAGAAGACTCTCGATAAAAATCTAGAAATATTATCTTCAAGGAATTTCAAAGGGTAAGACTCTTCAACAAAATCGGACGTAGAGGTGGAAAGATTATCTTCAAGGAATTTCAAAGGGTAGGACTCTTTAACGAAATCAGACGTAGAGGTGTGAATATTATCTTCAAGGAGTTTCAAAGGGGAGGACTTTTCAATGAGATCAGATGTAGAGGTGTGAAAGAGAATTTCAAAGGGTAGGACTCTTCAACGAAATCGGACGTAGATGTGTGAAAGGGGACTAGTTCAAATTTGGAACATTTTTATTGTAGAATAAAAATTTCAAAGGGTAGGACTTTTCAATGAGATCGGACGTAGAGGTGTGAAAGGGGATTGGTTCAATCTAAAGTCACCTAAGAAGACTCTCGATAAAAATCAGGAAATATTATCTTCAAGGAGTTTCAAAGAGTAGGACTCTTCAACAAAATCGAACGTAGAGGTGTGAAAGGGGATTGGTTCAAATTTGGAACATTTTATATAGGACTCTTCAACGAAATCGGACGTAGAGGTGTGAAAGGGGATTGGTTCAAATTTGGAACATAGGACTCTTCAACGACATCGGACATAGAGGTGTGAAGGGGGATTGGTTCAAATTTGGAACATTTTATTTTAGAATCCAAAGGAAGAAGAACTAGGGGATGTCATGGATCCAGAGGAGAACCTCGGTGACTTCCCAAGCTATCCTAATGTTTGGCTTCAGTTTTGAGGAGAAATATTTGGGTGTTTCATCCTGCCAATTTTATTAGTTAGGGCTTACATTCGTGTGAAATGATCACACAAATAGCCTGGAAGATGTGAGTGTTTACGTCGTGACAAACGACAACCTCGGAATCCTAAGACGAGTTAGGGCTTATATTGTATAGCAGGGTTAGGTTGTGACAAATGACAACCTCAGAATCCTAAGACGAGTTAGGGCTTATATTGTATAGGAAGATGTGAGGATTTAGGTCATGACAAACGATAACCTCGGAATCCTAAGACGAGTTAGGGCTTATATTGTATAGCAGGGCTATTAACAAACGACAACCTCGGAATCCTAAGACGAGTTAGGGCTTATATTGTATAGCAGGGCTATGCGACAACCTTGGAGTCCTAAGACGAGTTAGGGCTTATATTGTATAGCAGGGCTATGCAAAGGCCTAAGAATCCTAAGACGAGTTAGGGCTTATATTGTATAGCAGGGCTATGCAAAGGCCTAAAGATAAAATCTCGAAATCCTAAGATGAGTTAGGGCTTATATTATATAGCAGGGCTATACAAAGGCCTAAAGATAAGTCCTAAGACGAGTTAGGGCTTATATTGTATAGTAGGGCTATGCAAAGGCCTAAAGATAAGGTGATTTACGTTGCATAAGCAAGCAACCTCGAAGTCTTATGGCTTTGTTGTTTAAGTCTAAAGAATTTTACGTTGCATAAGCAAGCAACCTTGAAGTCCTATGGCTTTGTTGTTTAAGTCTAAGGAAGGAAGATTGGTTTTGCTGGGGAAGACAGGTTTTGCTGTTGAAGATGGTCGTGCTGCCCACCATGCTAGCTCCAAGCTCCTTACCGTGAAGAGTTCGAGTTTTCTAGTGTGTTAAGTTATAATATCAAATCAGGTGGCCCTATGGTTGAAGTTCTTTAAATCTTATGAGGGCATATTAAAGTTGATTAGAGCGACACCGGTTAGGATCCTACGGTTCCCTCGTTCCGGCACCACTATTTTCTATTGGATTCACTTATTACAAATGAACTTACTAAACCCAACTTAATGAGTTCCACAATTTCATTTAAATTGTGGGAATCCTCGTTAGCAACCGTAGGCTACCTCCTCTAAGGAATTCCCGATCATCCGATAGAGACATCTTAATTTAGTTAAAGTTGTGGTTATGTGTGATGTTTGTGATTAAATTTTGAGTTGTTTTATTATTTTGAATGTTGTGGCGGTGAATTTTATCTTGGTTAATTTTAGGTTTGGTTATGGTTATGGTTATGGTTAACATGCAAGTTTAGGTAGGTAAATTCAAGCATGAAACATGTAAGGAAAAGTCAGAAGAAAGACGGTACTATAAACTGTAAAAGCATACCTAGCGAGTCTTCTCGTTCTACCACCTGAAACTTAAAATGCATGTTAAGGCAGTTTATGGAGAGCAGGAAATGTAAGATTTTGGTGGTTTTCCTAACCCTATGTCATGTTTTGGTGAGTCCTTAAAAGTTTAGTTAAGGATGATTTCATTGAGCGAAACATATTAAGTTTAATAGGCCTCTGAGGTATCCAACAAGTTAAGAGTGGGAAGCAGGTCCATGCTTCTCTCTCACCAACTAGTGAAAAGTCTCGAGTCCATTTAAACTCATTTTGTTGCTTAATGGTTCATCCTGTAAATACCCTTATTACTCAGTGAACATTGATGTCTCAATTATAAGAATAGGGTAATTATCACTTGTGATTCAATTTAAGAATTATGTGGGTGAAGTCCCTTAAAGAGGCAAGTTCTTGTCATTCAATTTAATAACTATGTGGGTGAAGACCCTTAAAGGGGCAAAGGTAATTATCACTTATCATTTAATTTGAAAATTATGTGGGTGAAAACCCTTAAAGGGGCAAGTTAGTGCTTGTAAATACCCTTATTACTCAGTGAACTCTGATGTCTTAATTATTCCTAAGAATAGGGTAATGTTTGTCATTTAATTTAAAAAATTATGTGGGTGAAGACCCTTAAAGGGGCAAGTTAGTGTAATTTGAATACTTAGCCAAATTTTAATCCTAATTGGGCTTAGTGGTGTTTCAAGGATGTTTGACTTAGTTATGTTTATTTCTCTAATCCTCATTTAGTCAATTTTGATTTAGCCTAAGTCACCACTAAGCCTTTAAGTCCTAGGTGAGTGCCTTAATTATTTTTGAGAAGGGTTAAGCTTTAAGTGGTCATGATTCATGATTTGGATTTTATTTGAAATTCAAGATAGGATTAAACTAATAAATTTATAACTTTAAAAAATCATACCCCTGAGTCTAGGATCATTTAATTTTAATAAACTTCCAAATTTTAGAAATTTGTTAACTTATCTTTTTAATGAAGAAAATGAAATTGGTTTCTACCAATTAACCCCTTTGTGTTTCAAACATCAAATAAATTGATTAAGATTAGAGGTTAATTCTTACCAATTAACCCCTTTGTGTTTCAAACATCAAGTGAATTGATTAAGATTAGAGGTTACCCATTCCCCTCCTTGAATTAAGCCTAAATGTTAATTAAGGCAAAATTTCCAAAATTACACATTTGCCCATAAGCTTGACTTAAGCCTAAATGTTAAAATTAAGGCTAAGCATCAAATAAATTATTTAAGATCAGAGGTTACCCATTCCCCTCCTTGACTTAAGCCTAAATGTTAATTAAGGCAAGATTTCCAAAATTGCACATATTCCCCTCTAAGGCTCTAACACTTCATAATTTGTCAAATTCAATTCAAATGTCTATAAAATTTATATCCTTCCTCATTCATGGGTCAATTGAGACATCAGAGGAGGAAATGTGATTTTTCAAAATTTAATTTAATTTATATATATAGTTTAATGCAAAAAAAGGAATTTCAAAGAAAATTCCTAACTTGACCAAAATAAATTATAATCCTTTGAAATTTTTACTGGAGGTAGAACTAGACCAGAGAAGCCTTTTTACCGAATTTCATGATTTTTTGAATTTTCTGTGGTTTATTAGAATTATTTTAAATTTTGGGTTATTTAATAAAAATAAAATATTTTAACTGGTGAAAATTAAGTTTTATATTTTTGAAAAATCTCCCTGGGGTCAGAGAATTCAGAAGAGCAAATTTTATATTTTTTTGATTTTTTCTTGATTTATTGGAATTATTTTAGTGAAAACTCATTTTTAGNATTATCAAGTGAACTCAATATATTTTGAAACTTTTGTGATGAGTTTTCTGGATTATAAATCACAATGAAGATAAGAAATCAAGTCATTTAAATATTTATATTTTTTAAAATTAATTATCTTAGTGATTTAGTATTTGAAAAATTTAAGGATGTTTTAAATGACTTGACCTATGAAATTATTTCCAAAGGTTTCCCTGGTTGTGGTTGACCTTTCAAAATTTTCTTAGGATTTTATAATCAATATGCTAATTTCCATAATTATTTCAAGGAAATAATGTGAAATAACTTGAAATAGGGACCTTCCCTGACTTTGGAAAAATCATATAATACTTCCCTTGACAGTGGCTACAACATGTCAAAATTTAAAGCCAAGGTGATGTGTCAATATGCATGGAGAATCAAATGACTCCAAACAATGTTTAATTAATTAAAAATAAAATATGCATCAAATGGACTTGAAAATTATTCCACATTATTCTCCTATGTTCACTGAGCAAGTGGGTATTTTTATTTTATTTTTTTAATTTTTCTATAAAAAGTTATGTATTTTTTAAGTTTTGGGGATTAAATTAATAAGAAAAGGCCCATATTTTTCTATTTTATCCGCGCGTGCCACCTCAACCCACGACGGCTCCGAAAGCATGCGTGGCGCGCTCTGGTTGGATGTCGCCGTCCATGTAGCTTGCTGACTCGGCCCGCTGTCTAGAGCTATGATAGTGGCTCTGTGGAAGGGGGATTTGATGGTGCTTTGGCTTCTTTCACTCTTGTGAATGTGTGGGCACATGCAATTGAAGTTTGGTGGAGTGTGGAGGTGTATTGGGCTCTGTCCTGGTTTCCGGCAGGGTTTCAAGTTCAAAATTGAGCTCCGATAATGGGAATGGGTGAGGGAAAATGGTTGGAATGCACTGAGGAGATCTTAGGGAAGCTCTGTGGGAGAGGCCTCTCTAAAAAGATTTCAGCACTTTTCTTAACAACCATGGAGGTGGCCTTTTATAAAAAATGGGGTTATGGTGGCTGTCGTGGCCAATTACGAGGTGTAATGTGGTGCTTAGGTGGAGGGTAGAAGAGCTCCACAGTTTGATTTGGATGAGCTGCCCTCTAGGTTTGATTTGGGTGAGGTTCCATGGGAGTGGCTCTCAATTTTGGGCTTTTTTTGGCCACTAGGCCCCCTGGCCGGCCGGCCAGGGGTAGGTGGCTAGGAGCTCAGGGAACCCAGAGGAATCCATCACAACAATTTAATGCAAATGTGCTTGGATTTGGCAAATATATCTTAAGCATGTGAATTTTTGGAAATAAGATCCCTTAATTTTGGGGACTTTTGGTCCATGGCTTCATTTAGGTGATTTCATGTTGTTTGAACTGGTCACTAAGTCCAACTAATGGCTGTGGTGGAGTTAATTTTGTGGCCTTATGGTGGTTAGGTCACATTTAGTGCATGGTTCAAGTGGGTGCAAATGACCAAAACTTGGGTTTGGGTTAGGCTAGCCATGCCAATTGGCTCAATTGATTGCTAAATTTTGTGTAGATGATCATAAGAAATAACTTTCGTGAAGGATGGAAGTGGTTTTGAGTCCAATTAAAGGGCCAATTTGAAGGAATTTTGAACTTTAATCAATTTGGTCATGTTGGGCTAGGCTTGGGTCTAGCTTGGGTTAGCCTTGGGCTAAGTCCAAATTGACTATTTTAAGTGGTCAATAGGGACCTTATGAAGAGTTTTCAACATGAATTGGATGCCACTTTGGAGGTTAAGTCAACCAATTGGGTGAAAGTTAGGGACATAGCTAATTTGGGGCTAAATTTGGGAATTTTGGATTTAGGCCAAAATCAAATGGATTTGAGGCTCAACATGCAAATGGATGGTTGATTTTGATGTATAGAAAATTCATAAAGATTTACAACATTAATTGAGGCCAATTGTAATTGATGGTTGATTTTAATGTTTATCAAAATTTTTCAAGATCAATTGAGGCCAATTGACTAGGCTATGGGTTCAATTTGGTGAGATTAGGTCATATGGTCAAAATTAGGGTTTTAACGTAAATCAAAATTGGGTTCAAGTCATGGACCAATTGAGCTTGAATTTTGTTTAGTTTGTTCATATCAAAAGTGAATTTGAGTTTAGGATTGCAATTGGAGTCAATTGAGATCAAATTGGTGGACACTTGAATTGGATTTGGGGAATTTGGGCTTTTAAAGGGCAATTTGGAGATTTTGGTGACAGATGGTCAAATTAGTCAACTTTAGTCATGAGGTAGTTAAGAGAAACGAAATTAGGAATATTTGAAATTTATTGGGATTTTCTGGGAATTTTTGGAATTTTTGGGATTTTGGGCTTAAGAGGGGTATTTTGGTAATTTGGGGTGCTTTAGGGGTAAAATGCCAAGATGGGTATTTTGGTAGAGTTGAGGTACCAATCATCACCAATAAGCCATGGACCAATGGAAATCCCATTTTGGGTCCTCTACATAGTGGTCTTAGCTAAACCAAAGCCCTAGGGCTAGTAGGTTTAGGGGACCATCTACATGAGTATCCCAAAAGATCAAGGGATCTAAACTAGAAATTTGAGTTCAGGGTTGTGAGTGATTGTGGGTGTAGATAAGTGTAGTGAGTGCCTTAGCTCCAGACCAACACCCAGGTTAACCCTAAGGTCCAGCAATCCTAATGGTGAGTCATCTTGAGTTTCCCCCACAATGACCCCACCTACTAAGTATTTAGAGGTTGAGAGCACATGTGGAACTTCAAGTTGAGTGGAGAAGGGTTTGGAATTTCTAGTGGTGAGGGTTCCATGTCTAGTTTTCGAGAAATAGTCAACAGGAAAAATAGAATTTCTAATGGTGAGGGTTCCATGTCTAGTTTTCTAGGAATAGTCAATAAGAAAAGTCATCGAATTTCTAGTGGTGAGGGTTCCATGTCTAGTTTTCTAGGAATAGTCAACAGGAAAAGTCCTTTGGCTAGACCCTAGGCTACTAAAGAGTTAAAACTAAACCTCAACCAAAAGTGAGGTTAACAAAGACCCAAATGATGAAGAGGAAGGAGTTGAAGATTGATGTTTTGTGAGTCTTGTTTAGTTATTTTGATGTCTATTTATTGTTTGTGTTTGTATTAAAATGTACTTTTATTTGAAACTTGTTGAAGTAAAAGACTTTTTATGTTGTGAATTGAAATTTGTAATAATAATTGTAGACATTGATTTTTTTATATTTTTAGTATTTTCAGTTTAGTTTGTCAGTTTAGTTTTTCAATTTTTGTATTTATGTTTTTAATTCTCAGTAAGTTCTCTAGAATATATTATGTTTTGTTTAATGCATTAAAGCCTGTATGTAGTTTAACGGTTAATACTTGCAGTATACCATAGCCGAGTTTGATAGTCAGAAATCCTCTACAGATTAATTTTTATTTTTATGCATTTACTATTTTCTTTCACCTATTAAATTTTATATCCAAAATATTTTTAAATTCATTTAAGAGCTTATGTTTGGGGGTGTCGGCACTATTTTGGTTGAAGGGTTGACCGTAAGAAGCTGTCGGTCACCGGAATTGAAATCCCGTCGCCCGTTTCGGAAGGACGTTTTAATATATATGTATATATATATTGAAGGAGCATTATTCAGCTCCCTACATGTTGATCATTAAAAGTACTACAAAGGTTCCAAAAGGAGGGGTCCCCAGACCAAGGGAGGAAGCCCAATCTCAAAAATGCTTACAAGAGAGTTAAACAGTAGAAAGAAAGGAAGGAGAAAGCAAACAAATGCACTAAATCTCTTTAAGTAGGCTAGGCTTGAATCTGAGGTGAGGAGTCTTCAGCTTATCACCATGGAGTAGGAGGGCAAGAAGGGTAGGAGGTCTTGTATCAATAGAAATGGAGTTGGCATGGATTCCTTGTCTGGCAAGCCAATTAGCAGGTTGTTTTCCTTCTCTATATATGAAAGACATATGAATTGTAAGGCTTTTGTAAAATGTGCCAATTTTTTGCTTCCATTGCATATGGTTCCATGAGGAAAGCTGATCAGAATTCAACAAAGAGATTAGCTGTAAAGAGTCAACCTCAATCCATACTTTCTGCCAAGTTGCTTTATGTGCAAATGTAAGGGCCCAATAAACAATAATAAGCTCAGTTTCAAGAGCATGATTGGACACAGTAGGAGCATGGAAGAAAGGTAGACAATTACTTGAGGAATTTCTGAAAACCCCCCCACACTTGCACCCCATTTAGAGAAACTACCATCAGTGTTTATTTTCATGGTTTGAACATCAGGAAGGTTCCAATTCTGTTGTGACTAATGGTAGTACTGGTCGGAGCCAGATTTATGCTAGGAAAGTTCTTAAGCTGTATGATTTTGTTCAGATAGGAAACACAGTTTCTAGTTACCTTGTTATGTTGGATACTCTTATCATCATGTTCGTTTTTGTTCCTACACATCCACAAGAACCAAGCCACAATGAAGGGGATTGACTCCCCCTGAGTACTTCTCCAGCTATGCCAACCATCATTAAGACTAGTCCAATCCTTATCTAAGTTATCATCCTTAATCTTATTATAGAGCTCTTTCCACACCTCCTGAGGAAACTCACATTTGAAAAACAGGTGGTTAATGTTCTCCTCGTTTTTCAGACAAAGATAGCATCTAGAGGGTCCTCTTAAACCTTTGAGTTTAAGAATATCATCAGTTGGCAAGAGGTTGTTGAAGAATCTCCAACAAAAGAAGGATATGGAAAGGGATAGAAATCTGTTCCAAATGGCCTCACCCCAATTGACCTTCTCCCAAAGATTTAACTTAGCATAAATAACTTTGGTCAGGCTTTGGTTAGTGTAGCTTTACCATATGAACCTGTCTTTTCTGCCTTTATCAAACATAATTCTAGTGATTAGAGATAAGTGAGGCTCTTGAAGCAAGGATTGGAGCTTAGGAACATGCCAAGTCCCCATCCCAAAAGTCACAGACTAGGAGCTTAGGGTTAAATTCTGGAGGGGGGGCCCAATCCAGTCTTTAGGACATCAGTTGTGAAGCTAAAAGTTCACTTTACCATTCCCCAAATCCCATGTGTACATGTCTTCAGCTTGCTCTCTGATTTTCAGCGTATTTGTCCAGATTTCGGAGTCCCCCAGCTTTTTGGTAATAAGAGAGGGGTGTTGGCCCTTGCAATATTTTCCATACATGATTTTTGCACACGAAGAAGTTTGTGCTTTGAACTGAATCCACATCTTACAGAAATTATTGTGTACAACTTGTTGGAGCCCCTTGAACCCCAGCCCACCAGCTGAAATTGGTTTGGCTATCTTCTGCCATGAAACCCAGTGTAACTGCTTTCTTTGACCAGCCCATAAAAATCTATTAAAAGCTCTCTCCAACTGGATTTGGGTGCTTTTCTTGAGGTAGTTGGTTTGAAGGATATAAGAGGGGAAGGTAATCAAGATGCTTCTAAGGAGAGTGATTCTTCCCCCATTAGACAGGAAGGAGTGAGACCACCTGGATAGAGTTTTCTGAATTTTCTGTAGGACCTCATCAAATTGGGTCATTTTTTATCTTCCCCTAATGAGTTGAACCCCCAGATATCTCACAGGGTCCCTAGCAGTAGAGAAGCCAGTGTAGTTGGAGATCCACTGCTTGGTATTGGAAGAAACCCTCTTGTTAAATATAAGTTGGCATTTAGTAAGGTAGAATTCCATTCCAGAGTGTTTCTGAAATTGTTGTATGCATTTATAAACTTTCTTCACAACAATCTTTTGAACATTGGAGAATATCATAATGTCATCAGCATACATGAGATGGGAAATAACTATATTGGATTTATGGTGAAATCTGGAGTACTGATGGTTGAGGATGTTCTTGTCAAGCTTTCTAGAAAAGTAATCCATAGCAATAATAAAGATAGTGGGAGAAAGTGGATCACCTTGCTTTAGTCCTCTAGAAGCAGTGAAAGTCCCCTGGAGTTAGCCATAGATAAGGATGGAGTGGTTATTATTGATAAGCCACCTTTGGATGAGATTTCTGAATTCTGGCTGAAATTTTCTAGCTGCAAGTATACCCAAGATAAAGTTCCAGTCAATGGTGTCATGGGCCTTCTTGATATCTAATTTGTATATGAGGTTACCCCCTTTGCTGATTTTATCAAGATCCAATGTGAGTTCCTGTGCCAACAACACATTATCATTAATGGATCTACCTTTAATAAAGGCAGTTTGGTTAGGACATATAATTTTGTCCAAGTGAGGTTGCAGCCTTCTCACTATAATCTTACTTATGAGTTTGCTTATGACAGGAGTAAGGCTTAGAGGCCTGTAGTGATCCCAGGTTTTCTGCAAATCCCCTTTAGGGGTTAGCACAATGGATGTGTTACTAAAGTAGTTGGGGAGGTTGACTCCTCTAAAGAAGCTCTTAATTGCCTCGACAACCTCTACCTTGATGATGTGCCAAGCTTTTTTGTAGAAGTCAGCTGTAAAACCATCAGGGCCAGCTGCCTTAGAGCTGTCAATACTGTTCAAGGCTTCCCAAATTTCCTCAACAGAAGGGTGTTCATAAAGATTAAGTTGACCAGTGTAACTAGATTCTTCAGCAAAGAAATCTTCATAGACAGTATTAAGATCAGCAGAAGAGTTCAGGAGGGAGCTGTAGAACTTACCAGCATCCTTAGCTATAAGTTCATTATCATTTAGTCATCTGCCATCCTTAGAATAAATGGAATGTATGGTATTGCATTTCCTCTTGTAACTTATATAGGCATGGTAAAACTTGATGTTTCTGTCCCATTCAGTAAAGCTAATAACAGAAGCTTTTTGTTTGAGTATCAGATCCTGAATATCAATAGCTTTATTTAGATTAGTCTGTGCAGTTAGCAAATCAGTTTTAGTTGCAGTGTTATTCTGAACAACAGCCTTAAGGGCAAGCTTTATTATTTTTGTTAGCATAATGAGAGAAACCAGGGAATCTTTGGATAATTCTCTGAGAGTTTTGTTGAACCAAAGGTTCAAGTATAGCAAAGCACCACAAGTTGTGTTTTTAATTGAGATAAATCAGTCTTTTCAAAGACTTAGGATGGGCAATGCCCCTGATATTCCAACAAAGCATATTAATCATGGGGGGGATTATTATGGGGGGAAGGCTGAGATCTTGATCTAATCCTTCCTCTAGAAGGAGGAGGTCCCCCCATTTTCAAAGTTTCTGTGAACCCAATATTACCCTCTCTTAATTTCTTTACTTCAAGCTGAACCTTCTTATTTTTGGATTTTTGTGTTTTCCATTCCTCTTCCAACATTTGTTTCATCTAAGCTATATCATTCTTCTGAGGAGCTTCTATTACAAGAGTAGTTTTCTGGTTGGTCTCCTTGGGTTGCACCACCTCATCTAAAGGGACAGATATGGGTATTTGAATAATTATCTGGTTCACCTCCTCCCTAAAAAAATTTGGGGGAAGTATTTGGGGGTCTGTGGAGCCAAAAGGAGCAATATAGCTTTTGGGTGTATCCAACATGTCTTCCAAATTCCTAGTTGGAGGGGGGTCTACACCAACTGAAACTTCTGGGGGAATAGGCTGGGTATACCATCCCTGATTTACCATAGTCTTCTTTTGGGGAGGGTGAAACCTGAAACATCTATCCTTGGTGTGTCCAAACATCCTACAATGATGACAGTAGTATGGTTTCGGTTCTAGCCTCACTGTTTGCCAGAATCCCTCATTGTCATTACCAATCCAAATCCTGTTGATTTCAGGGAGAGTAACATCTATCTCAATGAGAATTCTGGCTAGGACAGGTCTGGCTTTATTGTATGTAGGAGCATCTACCTTCATACGTCTTTCTATTACACATGCAATATTAAATAAAGCATTGAGATTAAAGTACTGGATTGGGAGGCCAGGTAATTTAAACCATAGAGTAACTATTGGAGGTTCCTTACAAGGGTCAAAATCAGGGTCCCATTTCAGGATTTTCATTGTGGTGCCTCCAATTTGAATGGCTTGTTTTGCAAAGAGTCTAGCATAGTCTTCTTCCCTTGAGAGTTGTATAAGTAGGTGTCTTCCATCTATAATTCCAATCTAATTTAAACCATAGAGGAACTATTGGAGGTTCCTTACAAGGGTCAAAATCAGGGTCCCATTTCAGGATTTTCATTGTGGTGCCTCCAATTTGAATGGCTTGTTTTGCAAAGAGTCTAGCATAGTCTTCTTCCCTTGAGAGTTGTATAAGTAGGTGTCTTCCATCTATAATTCCAATCTAATTTAAACCATAGAGGAACTATTGGAGGTTCCTTACAAGGGTCAAAATCAGGGTCCCATTTCAGGATTTTCATTGTGGTGCCTCCAATTTGAATGGCTTGTTTTGCAAAGAGTCTAGCATAGTCTTCTTCCCTTGAGAGTTGTATAAGTAGGTGTCTTCCATCTATAATTCCAATCTAATTTAAACCATAGAGGAACTATTGGAGGTTCCTTACAAGGGTCAAAATCAGGGTCCCATTTCAGGATTTTCATTGTGGTGCCTCCAATTTGAATGGCTTGTTTTGCAAAGAGTCTAGCATAGTCTTCTTCCCTTGAGAGTTGTATAAGTAGGTGTCTTCCATTTATAATTCCAATCTGCCAATCACCATTAAATTTCAAGGAATCAAAGTACTTTCTAACTAAATCCATTTTAGGGTGGCCAAGAAGAAATTTCCCCACCAAGGTAAATTTTACTTGGTCATTTAGATTAATAATTTTCTGAGGTGAGAAGTAAACAACAGGTTCTCCATCCTTAGCACCTAATGGATGAATGCAAGGGATGTTACCCTTTCCTGCTGTAGTATCATGAAACTTCTGTGGGAAGACTAAATGTTTAGGATCATCGAGGGAAGCAGTTGATTTGGCAACCACTCCTGCATAGGTAACCTTTGCGCATTGAACATTTGTTTCCAAATATATAGGAGTAGCCAAACTCCTAAGAAACAAAGACCAAAAGCCACAGAGCTAGAGAACCAAAGAAAAGGTCAAAAGGACCAAAATCGGACAGAACAGGTCTAACCACTCAGCAAACCTCAAACCAGTAGTGCCCAACACCAGAAAGGGGAGGGAAACTACCACAAGAGCAAGAGAAAGCAAAGTGAAACCAGACAAAACCAATGGAGAAACGAAAAAGGGCTGAAATCAGAAAAACTCCAATGGAACAGTAAAGACCCACCAAGTAGAAAAACACCAATGAAACAGTGAAACCCACCAAATCCTATAAAAGAAGTGGTGGAAACAAACTTCCAAAGTAAAGGAGGAAAAGAAAACAACACCCTGAAGAAGAGAACAGCCAGACCTCCCCCTGAACACACTCCAACAGCTCACCATCCTGCCAG
>JXCR01148279.1:467994-535340 GCA_002079205.1 Phalaenopsis hybrid cultivar
AGTTAGAAATATTAGGAAAGCCTTTCCAATTAATCATCTTGTGCAAGTAAGTCACACAATTTCTGACAGTAGACCCCACATTAGGATTTGCATCTTCAAATTTGACCTTGTTTCTTTCCATCCAGATGAACCAAGCAATGGTGAAGGGGATAACAGTGTACTTTCTAACCTTCCAGTGCCACCAGCAGTCAACCAGTCTATCCCAAGTAAGCTTTCCCTGGTCAATTGTTAAATGGTTTAGGAACTGTTTCCATATCTGTTGAGCAAATTCACATTCAAAGAATATGAGAATATATATATATATATATATATATATATATATACATAAGTTTTAGAAATCAAACTGACCCAATATTTTTAATGAAAGAACATTATATCTATCCCGGAGGATAAACACAAGACTTGAAGATGAGGCTCGATCAAATAAATTAAGAAATATATGACATTTGTTTGGTCTGCGAAACCATTTTATTTGCCGACAATTTACCATATTTAATATGAAGAATTAAATAGGGTTTATTTTAAGTTGGGTTCAGACAAGTTTCCTATAAGGGCAAGCCCCTATAGTTATTTACATCTTAGATAACTGAAGTCACCTAAGAAAATTATCAATAAAAATCAAGAAATATTATCTTTAAAGAAGTCAAAGGATAGGACTTCTCAACAATATTGGATAAAGAGGTGTGAAGAGGGATAGGTTCAAATTTGGAACATTTATTGTAGAATGCAAATGAGTAAGAACTAGGGGATGTCATGGATCCAAAGGAGAACCTTAGTGACTTCCCAGTCCATCCTATTGTTGGGCTTCAGTTTTAAGAAGAAATTATTTGAATGTTTCATCCTACCAATTTTATTAGTGAAGACTTACATTTGTGTGAAACGATCACACAAATAGCCTGGAAGATGTGAGGATTTAGGTCGAGACGAATGAGAACCTCAGAATCCTAAGACGAGTTTGGGCTTAGATTGTACAACAAAGCTGGACAAAGGCCTAAACATAAGGTGAGGATTTATGTTGCATAAGCAGACAACCTTGAAATCCTATGGCTTGTTGTTTTAGTTTTAAGGAAGGAAATTGGTTTAGCTGTGGAAGACATGTTTTGCTATTAAAGATGGTCGTGATGCCCATAGTGCTAGCTCAAATCTCCTTGTCGTGATGAGTTTAAGTTTTCTAAGATGTCAAGTTACCGTAGGTTACCTCCTCCGAGAGATTCCCGATCATCCGATAGAGTCGTCTTAATTTATTTGTAGTTGTTATTTTGTGTTATGTTTGTGATTAAATTTTGATTTGTCTTATAATTTAAAAGTTGTGGCGGTAAATTTTATCTTGATTGATTTTAGTTTTGGTTTTCATGCAGGGTGACATCGTTGTTTAACATGTAGGTTTTGTAAGCATAAAAAGTACAGTATAACCGTACAAGAAAGACGACACTGTAAACTATAAAAAGGGTACCTGACGAGTCTTCTCGTTCCACCACCTGAAACACAAAATGCATGTGAGAGCACTTTATATAAAGTGAAAAAGTAATGTTTTAGTGATCTACCCAACCCTAGGTCATATCTTGGTGGGTCCATATTAATTTGATTAAGGATGATTTTTGTTAAGCAAAACATATTAAGTTTAGTAGACCTCCAAGGTATCGAATAGATCTGCAGAAAGAAGTAGGTCCATGCTTCCCTCTCATTGGTTGGTGAAAAGTCTCTAGATCTTTTTAAACTTATTATTTTTCCTAATAACCCATCCTCTAAATACATTTAATGCTCAATGAACATTGATATTTCAATTATCCCTAGGAGTAAGGATAATTATTACATCTAATTCAATTTATGAATTATGCATGTGAAGACCCTTAAAGGGGCAAGTTTGTGTTATTATGACACTTAGCTAATTTTGGTTTTAACTTGGGCTTGTAGTGTTTCAAAGGTGTTCAATTTTTATTCACTTTTCTAATCCTCATTTAATCAAATTTGATTTAGCTTAGGTCACTATTAAGCCCTTGAGATCTTGGTGGATGTTTTAGTCATTTTGAAAGAGACTAAATTTTAAGTAATAATAATTCATCATCAAAACACTTGAATGTCACTTGAACACCAGATAGGGGTATTCAATTAGTGAGTTATTAACACCCAAAACTATACCCCTAAGTCTAGGATTATTTAATTTGGTAGACTCCTAAATTTAAATCATCTAAGAAATTTCAGATTTATCTTTTAATTGGAAGAAGTGAGATTGGTTTCTACCAATTAATCCTTTGTCTTCAATCATCCAAATATGTTAATTAAGATCAAAGGTTGCCCATTTCACTTTCTTTAATTAAGCATAAATGTTAATTAAAGCTAAGTTTCTAAAATTACACTTTTGCCCCTAAGGCTCTAATACTTCATAATTCATCAAATTTAATTCAAATGACTTTGATATTTTTATCCTACCTCACTCATGGGTCAATTAAGACATCAGAGGAGAAAATGTGATTTTTCAACTTTTTATTTAATATACATATTTATTTTTATGCAAAAATAGGATTTTTTAAAGAAATTTCCATAAGATAACCAAGGCATAGCCTAATCATTTAAAATTTTTACTGGAGGTAGATTTAGGCCAAAGGAACAGTTAGACAAAATTTCATGATCTTTTGAGTCTAATTTTAATTATTAGAATGATTTCAAGTGCTGGAGTATTTATTAATTATAAAATATTTTAAATGTGGAAAGTTAATATTTTATATTTTTATTTAAATATCTTTGAGGTCAAGGAACCTAGAGAAATAAATTTAAAATTTTTATGATTTTTCTTTGAATTTTTAGAATTATTTTAGTGAAAATTCATTTTTAACCTTTAAAAATTATTTTAAGCTTCAAAATTCAATATCTTCACTTAGAAAATCAAGAAAAATATTCCAGTTGTTCCTAAGTGCTTAGAAAATAATTTAGAACATTTCCATGAATTTTATTATTTTTGTGATTTTTATTATTTTTTAATTATTTAAATATTAAAGAAAGGCTTAAAAATTGACTTTTTTTTTAATTACAATTTTATTTTTAGAAGATTCATCTAATTATAGAGAACTCCAAAAACTAATTTTTATAATTTTTTGAGTTATATTTTAATTGTTAAAAATCATTTAGTGTTAAAAATTACATTTAACTTAGAAAATTAATTTAAGTTATCAAATGAGCTCCAAATATTTTGAAATTTTTATGGGGAGTTCTCTGAACTTCAAATTATAATAGAGATTAAAAACAAAGTCATTTAGATGTTTATATTTCCCAAATTAGTTTTCTTTGTGTTTTATGGTTTACTAAAAGTTAAGTGTATTCTTAATGACTTAGCCCATGAAATATTTTCCAAAGGGATCTCTAGTCACAATAACCCTTCCAAAATTTTCTTGGATTTTTCTAAATAACATACTAATTATTACAATAAATTTATTCAAGTAGTAGACATAAATTTGAAAAATATGGATCTTTGTCTAGAGATATTCTCTGACTTTGGAAAAATCAAAGAATATTCACTAATATAGAGGCAATAACATGCCAAAATTTCAAGACATTGTGAAATGTCTACATGAATGGAAAATTAAAAGACTCAAAATAGTGTTTAATTAATTAAAAATAAAATATAAATTATATAAACTTTAAATTACTTCCACGTTGTTCTCCTTATTTCACTGAGCAATAGTGTATTTTTATTTTATTTTTGTAATTTTTCTACACCAAGATATGAATTTTTGAAGTTAGGGATTATTTTCTGATTTATTTAATTTCCTATGTATCTATTTAAATGCGCAGTGCCACCTCATCCTAGAAAGCTCCAAACGACGATGCAGAGCGCTCCTATTTATCGTGCTTTCAACCTTGGCATGCCACGCGGCCCGTTGTTCACGCCCCGAGAGTTCATCCGGCTAGATCTCATTAGTTAATGAGATAAACGAACGATAATATGGCTCCCTGTCATCGTCCCCAAACAGGCTAACCTGAGAACCTTCCAAACTAAAACCTTAAGATCTCCCTCTAAACTTAATCAATTCTCGGGGAGTTTGATCCTATGGACTCGTCTAAGTGTGACAAACACATCCATGTGGTAAACATACCACTAAATTAATTCTAATTAAATGGAGAATCAAAATAGGCTCGGGAAGAGAGGAAGTTCAGTACCTTTGCTTTGAGAAGGGAAGCTTCAATCTGAGGTGCTTGACACATTCGTGGATGTCCAAGGAGGCTATGGATTCAGCCTCTGGTCGTGGTGAAAGGTCTAGACTCAAATTCCATCAAGGCCTGATTTGGGTATTGGTCTTGAGCTATCTTAGAGGCTCAGTATGAGGGGGATTTGATAGAGCTATCTTATTTCAGTAAAGTGATGGTGTGGGTGAGTTTAATTTGTATTTGGTGCATTATGGAGGTGTGTTGGAGAATGTCTTGTCTTCGACAAGGATTTGAGCTCAAAAATTGAACATCGACAAGAGGAATTAGGGCAATGGAGTGGTTGGGTTGCACTGTAGAGGTGTCAAGGAAGCTCAGGGAGTGATTTAAGAGGGTATCCTTAAAAAATTTTCAGCACACCTTTTATGGCCATGGAGGTGGAGGTTTTATAAAAATGGCTTAGGGTGGCTCTATGGGCCAATTGAGGGGTGTAAAATTATGCTTAGGTGGAGGGCAGAGAAGCTTTAAATGTAAAATGGAATGAGGTGGCATGAAGGTTTGAATTGGGTTTAAGTTTTGGGTGATGGCTTACGGTTTGTCTCCTCCAGTGACTAGGCCAGTCGGTAAGGCTAGGGGAGGTGTCCAGGAGGTCAGGTGAGCTAAGGGAATCTGTCACAACCATTAATTTGGGGAGGTTTTAGTTTCGGCAAAAATCCCTTAGGCTTAAGCATTTTTGGAAGTAAATCCTTTGATTTGGGGATTCTATGGTCCATGGCTCATTTGGGAGGTTCCATGGTGTTTAGCTAGGTCAATAAAGTCCAAATTTCTGTTGTGGTGGTTTTTGGTTGGCAAATTTGGCTAGATTGGGTCAACTTTTGATTAAGGGGTCCATGTAGGTCAATTTGGCTAAAGCTTGGGTTTGGGCTAGGCTAGCCATGACCTTGAGCTCAATTTATTGATCAACATTGTGTAGATGATTGTAATGAGCATTTTTGGTGAAGGATTGAAGTGATTTTGAGTTCAATTGGGGGTTCAATTTGAGGGATTTTGCAATTTTTGTCACTTTGGGCATGTTGGGCTAGACTTGAATCTATATTGGGCTAGGCTTGGGCTAAGTCCAAATTGATAGTTTAGAATGGTCAGTAGAAATGTCATGAAGAGTTTTCAACATAAATTGGGTGTCAATTTTGGGGCTAACGCAATCAATTTTGTGCAATTTTGAGACATCACCAATTTAAAATAAAATTGAGGCTTTTTGGACTTAGCTCAAAATTAATTGAAATTAAAGGTTAATTTTGATGTGTAGGAGTGTTATTAAGAGTTTTAAACATAAATTGTGGTAAATTGAGTAGGCTATAATTTCAATTTAGTGAGAGTAAGTCATATGGCCAAAATTGGGGGTTAGATTTAGATCAAAATTGGGCTCAAAGCATGAGCCAATTGAGCTTGGATTTTGTTTATATTGGTCATATGGAAGGTGAATTTGAGTTTAGAATTGAAACTGGGGGAAATTGGGACCAAATTAATGGAAATTTGAGGTGAATTTAGGGAAATTGGGTCTTTAAAGGCAATCTGGGGGTTTTGGTCAAAATGGTCAAATTGTTTAAACTGGGTCATGTGGTAGTTGAGAAAAATGAAAATGGGAATATTTTGAAGGTTTTGGAAATTTTTTAGAGTTTTTGGAATTTTTGAAATTTTGGGCTGAGGGGCATTTTGGTAATTTGCCAATTTTTTTTTGATGATTTTGAGTAATTTTGATGTTTTTAAAAGCTTGGAAATGATTTTTTGAACAAATTTGGGTATTTTGGGTAAATTTGGGAATTTTGGCCAAATTTAGGGTTTCAAAGGGTACTTAGGTAATTTGGGGGAGTTTAGTAGAAAAAAATCAAGTTGAGTATTTTTGGTAGAATTGGGGAGCTAACCATCATAAATGAGCCATGGACCAATGGAAACCCCATTTCGATCCTCTATGTATTGGTCTTAGCTAAACCTTAGCCTAGGGCCAGTAGGTTTAGGGTACCATCTACATGGGTCTCCCAAAGGATTAAGGGATCAAAGTCAAGAAATTTTTGGTTTGTATTTCTAAGTGAGGTGAGTATTTTAGCTCTAGATCAACACCCAGGGTCAACCCTAAGGTCAAGCAGTCGTATGGAAACTCTCATTGGGATCCCCCATAGTGACAGCACCTTCTAAGTGCTAGAGGTTAGGACCACTATGTGGAAGTTTAAGTTAAGTAAAGAGGAGTTTAGAATTTCTAATGGTGAGGGTTTCTTTTCTAGTTTTCTAGAAATAGTCAATAGGAATGTCTTATGGCTAGACCCTAGGCTACTAAAGAGGAAAAACTAGACCTCAACCAAAAGTGAGGTAACAAAGAAGGAAAGAAAAAGTTATTTTGAAATGGAGTAAACTAAATTTTATTTATTCTTAAGGAACTATATTTTTAAAAAATTAATTTAACATGGTCTGGGGTATTAAGATTTAACTTTAAATGACTAAACTTTTGTTTAATAGTATTATAGTAAATTTGCGTAAAGAATTTTTAATAATGAAGGTTAATTCTAAATTTGAAGATATTTGGTATGATAAGATAAGACTATGATTTTATATCTAAAGTGAAGGAAATTGCATTTTTGAAGGGTTAAGAATTTTAGAGTTTCATGTAAGATGAAAGAAATGAGACTTTAAGAAAAATCAAAAACTAATATGAATTAATAAAGTAAAGAAAGTTATAAGTTTTGACATTAACAAGAGGATAGTGAAGTTCAAAATCATTAAAAGTTATCCAGTTATAGTAATCCTCACTTGAAAAAGAAAAAGAAAAAGAAAAGAAAGGATTGTAAAGATCCAAAAAGAAAAGAACAAAAAGAAGAAGGAATGAAAAAAAATATAAGTGATGACAAGCTTGAGGAAACGCCTAATAAAAAATTGGCTTAAGGTGAATCAACTTAAGAAAAAAGCCTTATTAAATTTTCTAAACTTATATTGGATTATTAGTGGCATTCCTAGTGAAGTTTTCAAGAAGTTCTTTTTCATATGAATGTTCTAAATATCTTTAATATGACAAATTTCAATTCTTCTTAAAATTAATAGAGATTCAAAAGTCATAAATTTGATTACTAAGTATTCCTAGACTTAAAATTTGAATCTAAGTTATTAAGGAAATTTTCTTAAATTTTGTTATTCTATTTATTAAACTAAAGTATAAAAGTTATAATTTAATCTCTATCCTAAACCATATAATGAAAGTGTCACTTGAGGATAAGTAACTATTAACTTCGGGAAATTTTGATACACTGAAATAATATAATATTTTAAGTACCTATTTTAAGCTTATTTTTTGTGATGTTACAATTTAAAGAAGGGTATTTTTGCGTTTTTGTTGGAAATATAATATTTTTAGGCATTTGGAGCAAAAATGGCAAGAATGTCGAAATTTGGAGCAAAAAGAGACAAATTTAGATTTTGGCGCATGATGTGCTAAAATCCGGAGTGCTGGCGCATGATGCGCTAGATCGGCACATGATGCGCTAGATCGGCGCATGATGCGCCAGGGGTGACTTTTTCAAATAAAGGCGGTTTGAGGCATATTTTGTGCAAATTTTCAAAGGGACACTTGTTCTACACAACCCTTGGAGTGATATAATGTATCTAGAGACTTTGCAAGGTTCTTTTACGAAGGGATATCACTCTTGGATCAAATGACGCATCTTTTGAATTCAAAAGAGTTCACTTTTAGAGGGATTTTTGGTGGGATTTTTGAATTCTTTTCAAAATGAGGTAGCCCAAAATAAAAGAGAAGACTTGAAAAACTTTTAGGTGGGATCAAAAGAGGTTTTGGTGGGTAGCGTAAGAGTTAGAGGGAGAGATGAGGATATTTTCTTCTAGGTTTCTAAGAGGAGAGGGAATGTGAGAGATTTCTTCTTCATTAAATTTCCAAGAGAGAATTGGGAGTGTTTACACAGACAGAAAGGCTTAGAGAGAACTTCTAGGGATTTGCTTGGGAAGGATTGTGAGATAAACTGTATTTTTATTTCTTTTATTTTATAAACTAGTGTTTATTTGTGAAATTCATGTTTTATCGTATTCTTCTCATGAATTCTGAGTAGTCTTCTTTATACTTCTCCCTTTTTTGAAGATAAGGATTGGTGAATAACATATTTTATTTTCTACGATTTTAAATGTTAATAATTTGTGACGATTTGAACTCCGATTCTTATTTTACTTTCAATCTGGCCAATTGAAATGTTAAAATTTGTTGAGAGACATATATTCTTAAGTAAGATATGTTTTTCTACAACATAAGAAGAATCACATTTGATCTCATGGGAGAGTATGTCATCCATGACACTGGGTGCAAATAAATAGAGAAATACGCTTTTGTTGGACACAGAATTGGAGATTTTAAGGTGACAGATTAAAACCCCCAATTTGGTTCAATTGATTGGAAACTAATGCGAGATTGTTAGCTCTATGAGGAGCGGGTAGTGGGAGCTCTGGAGTGGCAGCCAGTATCTTCCCAGCCTAACGACGGAATTAGGGACCAAACTCTCGATTAGTCAATGCTCTTTATAGCACTCGGAAGAGGGTAAAGAAAGGATTGCTCCTATTTGACACAAAATAATTTTTATTTATATTTTCAAATGATTTCAATTTCTTCAAAAACCACATACTCATTGTAAGTGGGAAGGATGCTTTCTTAAATTTGAACTTTTCTTCACAACAAAAATTTTGTTTAATTTTTGCAATTTTATTTCTGAAAGTTTAGTATTTTTTTTTAGTTTAATTTTTATAATCTTAGATCTGCATTTTAATTAGCATTCACCTGAGTAGTCAATTTTCAAATTTTGTACTTTACTTTTAACTTTTGTTTTTATTATAAAATAATTTCCAAAAGTTACTTTAAGATTTTCCAAGTTCCTTGTGGATTCGATATATGGGACTCCACTAAAGCCCTTTACTACTTGCACAATACGTATACTTGCGTTGATATTTAGGAGAGATTTGGAAGTTTAGAAAAGAGTTTTAAAGGATAATTTATATTTATAAAAAGTGTTTTGTTTGGATTATATTGCATATTTATTATTAATCTGCCTGCATCAAATTTTCTGGCGTCGTTAAGTGGTGTCAACTTCATAAATATTTGTATATACAAATCTCCTGTGTCAGGCATCCTAATCTCGAATCTTCAAGATCAATTTTAAGACCACCTTAAATGGAGCAAGGAATTTGATTCTCCATACATTTTCTTTGAGATAGGTTTAATACCACCTTAAATGGAGTAAGGCATCCTATTCTCAATCTTTGAGATTGGTTTTATTGTCACCTTAAATGAAGTAAGGCATCTGATTCTCTATACATTTTCTTTAAGATAGGTTTAAGACCACCTTAAATGGAGTAATGCATCCTATTCTCAATCTTCGAGATTTGTTTTAAGGTCACCTTAAATGGAGCAAGGCATCTAATTCTCTACACATTTTCTTCCAGATAAGTTTAAGACCACCTTAAATGAAGTAGGGCATCTGATTATCTACACATTTTCTTTGGAGATAGGTATGAGGCCACCTTAAATGGAGTAAGGAATCCTATTCTCATATTTCAAAATCACTATGAGACAACCTTAATTTGAGTAAGGCATACAACACTCTTCCTGGAGTTGATATCTAAATTTCAATTCCCATCTCAAGGTCGGTATCTAAATTCCGATTCTCTTTTTAGGGTAAGTACCTAATTTTTTATTCCCATCCTCCCAAACTATTGTAGTCAAAATCAAAGTCTTCTAGCAATCAAATTGAAATTGAATCTTAATTTTGACCGTCATGGGTCATTTTCAGAATTCCTTTCCTTTTAATCCCAAGCGAGAGTTCTGAATCATTAATTTTTATCGAGTGTTCACTTGATATTTCTCTAGTGAAAACAACTGTCACTCAATTCTACACTTTGTTATATGGTTTTTGACTTAGAAGTCTGGGTTGGTTTAGTTGACCTCATCGGTCAACTCCAATACGTGTGGTGTGCTTGCCCAAAACACCCCTCCTATTGGGGGTCCATTTGTTGACCTCACTTTTGGTTGAGGTCTAGTATTTTCTCTTCAGTAGCCTATGGTCTAGCCATAGGACTTTTTTATTGACTATTCTTAAATACTAGAGAGGAACCCTCACGATAAGATTTCAAACTCTTATTTGCTCAACTTGAAGTTCCACATATTGGTCCTAACCTCTAGCACTTAATAGGTGGGGTCAATGTGAGGGAGCTCAGGATGAGTCCCCATAAAGCTATTTAGCTTTAGAGTCAGCCCTCTGGAGGTGTGGTCTTGGTTGCTATCACTTAAACACTTGCACATTACATTTCCACAAACTACCTTAAGCCCAAGCCTACCTAACTTTGACCCCTTAACCATTTGGAAACTCATGTCGATGGTCCCCTAAACCCATTAGCCCTAGGCTAGGGTTTAGCTAAGACCAGGACATGAAGGACCCAAATTAGGGAATTCTATTAGTCCATGGTTCATCTGGGGTGATTGACACCCCAATTTTACCAAAATACCCATTTTAGCCCTTTGCTCCAAAATCTACCCAAATTACCCTTGACACCCTTTAATTGACCAAAAATCCCAAAATTGCCCAAATACTAAAATATGTTAAAAAAATATCTCAAACCATTTGAAACCACCCAAATTGTCCAAAACTCCCTAAAATTTTCAAAATTACCAAAATACCCCTCATTTTGCCAAAATTACCAAAATACCCTTGATGACTCAAAATATCCAAAAACCATCAAAATCACTTTAAATGTGCCCAAAATTAATTTGAAACACTCAATTGAGCTCAATTTGAAAATTTTTGACCAAAAAACACCAAATTGGTTTTAATGGCCCAACTACCCCAATTCACCCCCATGTCCACCAATTTGATCCCAATTTCCCTCAATTTCAATTCTAAACTCAAATTCATAATTCCAAACCTTGATTTAAACCAAATAAAGCTCAATTGACCAACATTGGAATCTAATTTCAACCCAAATCAAAAAGCTCCAATTTGACCCAAAATCAAAATCTCACTCAATTGAACCGCAAATCTATCCAATTGCCCCAATTTTGGATCATAAACTTTTCAAAACATTTCCCCACATCAATTTGAATCTTCAATTGGCCATGGTCAAGCCTCAATTTCACTCCAAGCTAACTTGCTCCAGAACCCCAAATTTTTCCCCAAATTGGCCATGTCCCCAAATTCAACCAAATTGAACTTCCTAACCCCAAAATTTCTACTCAATTGATATCTAAAACTCTTCATGACAATATTGAGGACCAATTTAAACCATCAATTAGGCCTTAGCCAAACGCTAGGCCAACTTAAACCCAAGTATAACCTAAATGCCCAAAATTGTCCAAGTGTCCAAATTCGTTCAAATTGACCCTTGAAATTAATTCAAAATCACTCCAAATCTTTTCTAAACTCTTTGTGAGAATCATATACACCAAGTTTCTCAATAAATTGAGACTAATGTCATGGCTAGCACAACCTAGACACAAATTCAAGCCGATTTGATCCAAATTGAACCCATGCACCAATATTGACCAAGCCATGCCAAATTGATCAAGCCAAGGCCTTTATAACCACCTTCTAGACCCAAATGACTAGTCTAGACCCACCTTGCTTGCCCTATCAGAGCCATTGACCAATGGTCACTTGATTTAAGGGATCTTATTATTTTTTGGCCTAAACCAAAATATACTTGCCATTATGTCATACCATTAGGATTTAATCATAATTAACCCTCCACCTGGCTCACCTGGCTGCCTGACCATCTCCTCTGCCCTGGCCAGTTAGCCTAGTGGCAAGAAAACCCTAAAACCAAGAGCCACACCCCCTTGAATCAAAACCCATTACACCCATCCAATGCGCCCAACCCTGATTGGCGTTTAGCACTTTGCAGCCCTCCACCTCGACACCATAACACACCTAAATTGAAGCCCTAACAGCCAACTTAAGCCATTGTATTTAAACCCCTCTTCCATTTCCGAAAATAAGAGAAAGCCAATTTCCTTGGGGAGACTCTGCCCAATTTGTTCCAAAAACTCTCCAAGTACTCCTAAGCACAAGTGCACCATTTTCCCATTCTGGATTCCTCTGTGAGAGCTCAATTTTTAGTTAAAAATTCAAGGAAGACTAGGACAGATTTCCCCACAGCTCCACACTCCACCAAACATTAATTAATTGTGCACACACCATCCCCTGAGTGAGAGGAGTTGATTCCCCACAAAAGCCCTATCATAGAGAGCCCCTGACATAGACTTTGATCAACACATAAAATCCACTTTGATCGAAATCATACCTAAAGAATTCACCATAGCCCAAGAATTCATCTAGAGGTTTTTTGGACTCATTCAAAGCTACTACAATCATCCGATTGAGGCCTCCCCTCTCAGAAAAAGGTATTGAACATTAACCCTAAACTCAACTTCATTTGATTCTCCATACGTATTTATTGTTTTTCATGCTTGATCAACCGTATTAATTGGTGTGTCTTGAGTAGATGAAGGTGTAGGAACAAACCCAAAGTGATTTGGTTGAGTCTAGCTTGAGATCTTATGGTTTTAGTGTAAATATTTAACATGTTAGGTCATTTGGGGATGATGAACAGATGTCGTCCGATCGCTCATTTATTTAATGAACGGTCGTGATGGAGTCGGACGAGTGGATAGAATGAAAAGGTGGGCTGACGAGGCGGCTACGTGGCTGACGATGTCGAATAGCTGAGCGCTGCACGAAGACTTCGAAGCGGACGAGGATGAGATGGTGTCGCATGGATAAGTAAAAAAATATGGATTTATTTGATTTGTTTAAGTTTCAGATCTTTAAAAATTCATATCTTTTCATAAAAAAATCTAAAAAATAAATTAAAAAAACCCTATTGCTCAGTAAACAGAAGAGAATAATGTGAAAAAAAAATCAAAATTATTTGCTTACTCTTCGAGTTTAAATTAATTACATGGCCTCTTTGTTATTTTAATTCAATATGACTAAGCATTGCTCACCATAACTTGAAATTTTGAGGGTTTATTTCTCAAGACAAATGTTATGCTCTCTTATATTTTCAAGGTCAGAGGAGATATCTGTGCCTCTACCCTAATTTTAAAACTTAGATGGCTATTTTGGCTTAAATTAATTATATATATTTAATTATCACTTGAAAAATTATGGGATAAATTTTAGTAGGTTTCTCATGGTTGGAGAAATTTAGAAAAAATATTATGTTGGTTTGAATAATTTTGTACATTTTTGTATTTAATTAAGTTTGTATATCTTGTACTAATTTAAGTAAACTAAATATTATTCAAAAAATGACAAAATCAATTTCAAATTGTGCTTAAAAATCATGTTTATCCACTATAAAAATTTTAAAATTATTTGATTAAGTTGAAGCACTAAAGATTATTTTTAAAGAGACATAGTATTTTTGTACATAAATAATTGTATTAAATTAAATACACTTAGGAAAATTATGAAAAGTGGTTTTCTGAGTTCCTTGTGATCAGAAGCACTTAGGAAAAATAGAAGTCATTTTTTATAAATACTTGATTTTTTACCTATATTTTGAATTAAAAATAATTAAATATAGTTAAAAGTTCTAAAAATACAAAATATTTCCAAATGTGCCTAATTTCTTTCTGATCACTTAAGACTCATTAAAAATATTTTTGCTAATTTTTCTAAGTTAAAAATAAATTTCTAAAGGCTTAAAATGTAGTTTTTAATTTTCTCAATAAAATAATTCTAATAAAGAAATTAAAAATCATAAAAATATAAAATTTATTTCTCTGAGTTCTCTGGGCTCATAGAGGCTTAATAAAAATAAAAATATATAATTTTTGTAATGAAAACATATTTTCCGATTAATTAAATCACAAAAAATTAATAAATATTTAGAAAAATTAAATTAAAATTTAATTTTGAAAATCATTGAATTTTGCCTAACGTGTTCTCTTTGACCTAGGATAACCTCTAATAATATTTCCATAAATTAAAAAAAATTACTTTGATTAATTAAATAAATAATAATTGAAAATCTTATGTTTCTTGGTTAAAATAATTAAATAAATTAAAATGTGAAAACCACATTTTGTCCTTTGATGTTTTAACTGCTCTATGGATAGGGTACTCAAAATTTGCTAAAGTCATTAGAATTTTGCTTAATGAGTTATGAGGTGAAGTGCCCAAAGGGTAAAGTGGTAATTTTAGATTTTGGTGCCTGATTTCAAAATTTAAGATTATTCAAAGGGAAAATGTGTAATTTTAATCCTGATAAATATGTTTGGATGATTTAAACATAATGGGTAAAAGGTAGATACCAACTTACCACCTTTCCATAATAAGAGGAAAGTTATAAATTGCTAAATCATCAAGATTTGAAAATTAATCAAAATCAAATGATTTTCAAGTGATGGGTTTAAATTAAGAAGATGATGTTCAACTTATGATTAAGTTCAAAATTAGTGACAATATGACTTCTTTTAATCAAAATCCATATCACCTAAATTAAAATTCTAACATTTGCAAATCATTCTCCCATTAATTTTTTTAAGGGGCTTAGTAGTGATCTAGACTCAATTTTAAAACCTGTTTGACGGGATTTAGAAGATATTTTGGTTGATGATTAACACCAACAAGCCCAACCTCAGTGGTGAGTATGTAATCTTCAACAACCTAAACTTGCCTTAAAGGCTTTCATCCACATAAATTTTAAGTGAAATATCAACTGATTAATTGATTACCCCACCCTTAAAGATGATTAAAACTTCAAGATTCCTCGAGTAACGAGTGAATCTTAATTTGACATGTGATGATTAATAGAACAATATGATAAGTTTAAAATGGACTAGAATGCTTCAATAAATCTTTTAAAACATTCTAAGGTCACTCCCTGAACACCTTGGAATATCTTGGGTATTTTGAAAGTCAAAGTGAACTTGCTATATTTTGTTTTAAAATCATCCATTAAGATTTTTCAGGACTCAATAAGTCATAGATTGGGATTTGTTAGATACACCTCCAACTATTCTTGTTTTAATTTTTACGCAATATTATAATTGCTTGTTTGTGTATTTCACTTTCTTGCAAAATAAAAACAACCATTTTAAAAATTAATTAACATTTAATAAAACTAAAAAAAAAAATTTCAAAGGTAACCATAATTATTTTTAAATTTCACTGAACTTAAAACGTCCTTCTGAATTTACGGGAGTCGCTCGGAGGAGGTAACCCATGGTTTCTAACGAGATCTCCACGGTTTAAATGGGTTTAATGGCTCAGTTAAGCTAAGTAAAATCAAAAGACAATAGTGATACCAGAATGAGGGAACTGTGAGATTCTAACTAGTTTTGCTCTAATCAAATTTAACATCCCCCATAATTTTTAAATAACCATAACCTTAGGAAACACTTAATTTGACATTAGGACTTAACACATTAGAAAACTTAAGCTCGCCATGACAAGGCGCTTGGAGCTAGAATTGTCGACACCATAGCCATCTTCAACAACAAAACTTGTCTACACCAGCTAAACCATTAATTAGAATTGAACAACAAGTCACAAGATTTTGAGGTCGTCCGCCTACTGCGACATAAATCCTCAACTTTTTCATTAGGCCTTTGTATGACTCTGTTATACAATATAGGCCCTAACTCATATTAGGATTCTGAGGTTATCGTTTGTCAATACTTACATCTTGACATCTTTCAGAGTATTTGTGTGATCGTTTCACACGAATGTAAGCCCTAATTAACAAATTTTGTAGGATGAAACACATTATTTCTTCTTAAAATTGAAGCCACACCATAATATAGCTTGAGAAGTCACTGAGGTTCTCTTAAGGATCTATGAAATACCCTAGTTCTACTTCCTTTTGATTCCAAAATACAATATTCAACATTTGAGTCATTCCCCTTTCACGCCTCTTTGTCCGACCTCTTCGAAAAGTCCTATCCTTTGAAATTCTTAAAGACAATATCCCTTGATTTTTCCTGAAATTTTTCTTAGGTGACTTTAGTTATCTAAGATGTAATTAACTATATGGGATTGCCTTTATAGGGAAGTTTCAACAGCCTAGCTTAATATAAACTCTATTTAATTTCTTTTATTAAATAGGGGAACTTATCGGCAAACATAAATGACTTTGCAGGCAAAACAAATGTCATAAATTCTTTAGTTAATTTAGTCGAGTCTCACTAGTAAGTAGTGTATCTATTCTTCGGGATGGATGCATTACTTGCGGTGATAGGCTTGTTTTTTTAAACTATTAGGGATATGAGATCAGTTCGGTCTTGTATTTTCAAATTTCAAAATACTAATTTTTTCCAAATTATATATCTATATATATAAATTAAATTGGGCATTGGGATATTTATTCTAGAGACTGACAACTTCCTCCCAACTTTTAAGTGCCGACAAGAGTTCAATACAAACTAACTAAATACACTAAACAACACAGTTAACACAATTACTACCACAAAAACATACATTACAACAGTGTCTAACAAAGCAAAACACAAACAAAACTAACAATTTCAACAAATATAACACAAATCACAACAAAAATAAAGCATAACTGCACCACAAACAGTTCACACAATAAATTAAAAATCAAACTAAACTATAGAATCTAGTCTAATCATCTTCATCCTTTGCATCACTCTCATCACTACGCCAAGTAGTTGCAGGCCAATTTGATGAATATCTTGGATATTGAGGTAAAACTACATCTTTGTTACCTCGCTTGAGGTTTTCCATAGCTAATTTGTATTTTTTCTCATAATCACTACGTATTTTCATATATCCATCCATATGTTCTGCAAAATTTTCTAAATTTAATAACTTATTTGTAGTGTAGTTAACGCTATCCAAAATCCTCTGCAATATTTGTGACTGAGAATCTGATCTAGAAGTCTGACCATGTGATGTAGAGACACGTAAAGTGGAAGCTTGAGATGTCGAAGCAGTTGAATTACTGGAAAGTACACCCCTCCAGGCAAAAATTGGATGATGTGAATAAGTTTTAACATTCACACTAGTAATAGGCTTGAGTGGCTGTAATATCTCCTCCCAACTATCAAATCTAACTCCAGCCTGCTCTCATAAATAAAAAATCAAGGATGCAAAGACAAAACCTTTAGTAGTAGAAACAAGGACAGAATTAGTAATAACACTTTGAATCAAAGCTTCAATGTTAATGGGCTTTAGCTCCTGGATACAATAGTTCAAAGTTGCTCGATCACAGATCACTTCACTTAAGATGATTAGTAGGCAGCAGATGAGCAGAAATAAAATAGTGCCATGCCTTTGCAGTGACATCTAACTTCAAAATGGGGAAGTTGATTCTTCTCTAATTGGTTATTTTCCATAATCCTCTTCCTCCAGTTCAACCATGAAATGATCCCATCTAACTCCTCCTCATCTGGACTTTAGTTTGAACAATAACATAAGTGCTCAAGGATAAAATTGATTTTTTACCTCAGGTGAAAAGGAATTGTCTTTCCTCTAACATTGACTCCTTCAACTTTGGGGAGATTCACATAGATTTCCCGCACAATAGAAATCACTACCACAATAGAAAAACAATAGATTGCTCCCATTGGTAGCAAACAATAAAATCCTCTATAGCACCTCCCAGACTTTTTAAACAACGCTCAGAAATAAACTTTCTTGATTGCAGTGCATCAATGTATCAATCCTGAGCTCTAACACTCACAAACATGTTTGAATGGAATTTGGCCTTTCCTTTGCTCCTTTACATCCTTGGTGTCATTTCTAAGAAATTATATAAAATTCACAATAAATTCCAAATTCAACTCTGAATCACTAAACTTAACTCCTAAAAGCTTAAACTACAAAATCTATGTATTTTCCATAGATATTTCTCAAATATTCACCATGAATAGTGATTTTTTATTACATCAAGAATGTGCAAAAAATAAATGGTGAAAATAAAATTTTTTTACGTAGAAGTTAAGCTCTTTCCTCAAGGATATCAGATCTAGCAAATTTTGCACCAAACCACCAAGAAATCCTCAAAATAGAATGTGCCCTAACTTCAAAATCACGACAAGGTTGAGGAAGGGGATGAAGTCAAGGTGCAAAAATGGAGACTTTATACTAAAACGTCACTTAAAACAGTTTGCAAACCGGTTTACATGAACTAGAGCTTAAGCACGAATGGTTCAACACATAGGCGCCCATCTCTCGATTTAAGCAGCTCTTTGGCCGCAATGCTCAAATTTTGATTTTTTCTTTTAAAAGTGAAGTGCACTTCTAACTTAAGTTTACCAATCATACATGGTCTCGTAACTCTTTAATAGCTATTTTCTTCCCTTTCAACTCTCTACTTACTCAAGAATCACCAATCTCAACTAATTCAATTTAACACAAAATAACACGAAATTTTCACGCAAACAAACACCAACATTCATTTACAAATAATTGCAAACTTTTTTTATACATAAATTCTCAATCCAAATAGTCTTGGATGAGAAAATTCCTAAACACGAACACTAGACAATGTTAATATCAAAAACATACTAAACACACATAGCACAAATAAACAAACATGAAACATCTAACCACTAAGCAAAGCACTTAACTCCACTCTCTGTTTGGTGGAACGAATCATGGCCTATCAGTAGTCTCTCCTTTAGCATTTGGAAGGTAAATATGATAAGATGGATGGTGGTTAATAACTCTGGTTGAATCTTCTTCAATCCATTAGTTCTTCAAATACATAGCCCTATCCGCTTCTATAAACTGGTATGGCTAAACTACAACTTAATTTGCCATCCCATATGATCCAGATGTGCATTAACTTCCATCACTTTTGCTTCATTTAAAACAACGTCAGCATGAATTTTAGTGATTTTCTCCATTATTCCTTCAATAATATCAACTAGGAAACCATTTGCACTCTGACTAATGAATTTTTTTCTCATTGCCTCCTCCTTTTTCTTCAAATCACTCTCCCAAGATGACATTTTTCCAAAACTCTTTCTTTCACTTAGGATTTAGAGTTAAAATTGAATTATGGTAAAAATTCTCTACATAACCCCTTTATTTATAGGTTCCAAACTCCACTATAACTCCTAGGCACGTCTTAAAACTGCTCTCCCACATTAAATCCAACCAAATTAAGGTTAAAACTTCTAGAAACCATAATTTGCACGTGTTTTTAACTGCCACGCTTAAGCATCAGATATTGGCGCTTAAGCGCCATTGCTCAATTCAGTACAAGTCAACTTAACATCCAAATATTTGTTCTAGCTTGTTTAAGTCATCTTTTTAAGGTTTTAAAATATTCACTAAATAATTATATGTTCAAAATACTACCAATATTTTCTAAATCAGACACAATAGCAAAATAATAAAACAAACACACAGATAACTATAGGTTGCCTCTCACAGAGCGCTTGGTTTAACTTTATCAGCCCGACGTAATCAGTGCTTATTCTGGTTGACACAACAACATAAAATCATTTAATTGAAGTTGGTCACCTAAAAAGTACGATTTCAGCTTGTGACCATTCACTTTGAATATTTTATCACTTTTAGGATCTTTGATATCCACAACTTCAAAGGGATAAACTTTTATCACTACAAATGGGCCCATCCACATGGATTTAAGTTTACCAGGAAATAATCGTAACCTTGCATTACAAAGCAAAACTTGTTGCCCTGGCTGAAAATTTTTAGTAAGAATCCTCTGATCATGCCACATCTTCATTTTTTCTTTATAAATCTTAGCACTTTCGTAAGATTTATTCCTTATCTCTTCAAGCTCATTCAATTATAATAGCCCTTTCTACTAGCATCATTTAAATTAGAATTAAATTCTTTAACAACCCAATATGTTTTATGCTCAAGTTCAACTGGTAAGGGACAAACTTTCTCAAATATTAGCCTGTATAATGACATTCCTATATGAGTTCTGTATGTAGTCCTATAAGCCCACAAAGCATAATCAAGTTTGACTGACCAATCCATTTTAGTTGAACTTACAAATTTTTCCAATATTCTTTTAATTTTATAATTTTATAATTCAACCAAATCACTTGTCTGAGGATGATAAGTAGTGATAATTCTATGGTTAATATGATATTTTTTTAATAAATTCTCCATCATTGAATTTTTGAAATGACTTTCCCTGTCAGTTATAATTACTCTCGACATACCATATCTAAAAAATATATTTGTTTTTAAAAACTTTGCAACACTTTGAGCATCATATCGAGGTAAAGAAACAACTTCTATCCATTTGGATACATATTGTACTGCTAATATAAATTCCCAAAAGATGGTGTAAATGGTCCCATGTAATCTAATCAGCAAACATCAAATATCTTAACTTCTAACGCATAATTAAGGGGCATCTCATTCCTCCAAGTAATATTGCCTACTCATTGACATCGATAACAAAATTTGACATAAACCTTAACATCTCTAAACATTGTAGGACAGCAAAATTTAGATTATAAAATTTTGTATATAGTTTTGTCAACACCAAAATGTCCCAAAAAATCAGAATTATGACATTTTTGCATATATTCATAAATTTCTTCTAAAGGCACACATCTTTGAATAATTAGATCCTCTCTATCTATACAAAAACATGTCATCCCAAAAATAAGTCTTAGCTTCAGATAAAAATTTCCTCTTCTGTTGGTATGTCATTCCATAGAGTATAATATCGATAATAATAAAATTCACAATGTCGACATAGCATGAAACACACCACTCATTAACATTACATAATTCCTCATCTAGAAAATGTTCATTAATCACTTTTTATAAAAAGAATGGTTTCTTTAATTCAAGCCTGGACAGATGATCAGTGATACACCAAAGAATGTACTACTTTTATACTATATTTTATGATGATATTGCACTTTAAAGATATGTTTTCTTGTGTTTTTTATTGTAGATACATCAAATTGAAGAATTTGGAGTGATTGGAGCATAAGAAAAAAACAGACCAAAATGGGGCAAATCAGAGCAAATCGGGTCAAATTGGGGCACACTGGAGCCATGGGGACCGAAATCGGGCACTTAAGTGCCTATGCCCAGTGCTTAAGCACCCAATATGGTGCTTATCTGCCACCATACAGAGAGGATGGCGCTTAGGCGCTGAAGACGGTTTTCAATATATCTTCTAGAATATACATCAAATTTAGATGATTTTTGAAGCTGTGCTTCATGCATCTCTTTGGTAATTCATTGTAAATTATAAAATATACTTTATAAAAGAATTTGGGGTGGTTATATGCAGTTTTGAAGAGTCACTTCAGGCGCCCTTTGGAAGATTAAATGAATATGGATAGTTTTTACGAGACATTTAAGAATCTCTTGGAAAATTATAAATAAGGCTTGTGAATGTTTTTGAAAACTCTTAAACTCTTGCATTAATTGGAAGAGGAGAAGAAGGCTTGGACATGAAGAATAAGGCTTGGGTGTGAGCCCCACGTGGGCCAGCAAGGTGAGAGAGAAAGAGAGAGTGTGAAAATTTCTTATTTTTTTCACTTTGTTCTTGGAGAGGATTGTAATGAAATTGCTTTTGCTATGAAAGGAGATTTTGCTTTCCATTAGAGATAAGTATATTCATTGTATTTTGATTTGAATTTAGTACTTTGTTTGTATGTTTTAAAGTCTTGTTCAATGAAAAGTTCTTGTTGTTTCTCAATGTGTTCTGAGTAGTTTTCTTTACTCTTCCCTCTTACAATGAGTTAATATGCATGTGTAGGATATAGAATTGATTAGAATGAGAATATATTGTGATGATTTTACTTTGTTCTTCATTTACATGTAAACTTCATCAACTTGCATATTAAAATTTTTTGTGAGAACATGTAAGATCTGGGATGGTATTGTCTCCCTCAAATGTGGTATAATCATATGAGAATGTATGGATGAGAGTGTAGTCCATATAGTTTAGTGCAATTAAACAAGAAAATAATCTTTAATGGGTGTAGAATTAGAGAACTTTAGAGTGACAGGCTAAAGCCCTTGAATTTGGTCCATTATTTTTGGTTTTGATGTGAGATGTTAGCCTCCATGAGGAGGGATAAGAGGGAGCTCTAGAGTGAGAGCTAGTATCTTCCCTGCCTAACTTGTCTTCAAAATTATTCAAACTTTAGATGAACCACTGTTCTTTATAGCATCTCTAGTAAGGGTAAGGAATATAATTGCTCCTATTTGTCACGATCTCTCTCGCTACTTGGTTTACTTTTACACTTGTCTATAATTTCTTTTTATGAGGAAGAGTACTTTTAATATATTAAACCACTTTCTGATTTTCACTAAGTATTTTAGTTTAGGAGTAGAAGTAGAATTGTAGTGAAGATTGTAAGATCTAATTAAAATGAAACCTTTTATACCCTCCAAGCTAGGGTATAACTTTTCTTAAAAGCCACCATGATTAACCTCGATCTCAGTAGGATCAATATTCGGGGCTTAATTAGAAAGCTCTATTTTTACTTCATAATGATACGTATACTTGCATAAAATCCCTACAAAAATAATTCAAATCTTACTTTTCTTGGGATCAAGTTTCTGGTGCCAGCCATTACTGGGGATTAAAATCTTCAAGTAGCGGCGTCAACTTCATAAATCCTTACATATAAAAAATATTGGGAGCAAGTTTTTGGCTATGTTGTCGGAGATCGAAAAGTTGATCTTGAATTTTAGGAGAATTTTAGTTGAAGAAATTTGTCGTAGACTTGGAAAATTGTATTGTTGTAAAATCTGTTTTTGTGTGAAAAGTGTTTTTTGTATGAAAAAATGTTGTGAAAAAGTTGTTTGTATGAAGAATAAGGAGTCTGTGAAAATATTTTGTTGTGTTGAATATATTTTTGGTTTAGTTTGTTTAATTATTAATGTATTGCTTTTTGTGTTGCTTATGTGAAACAAAGGATCTGCAAGACTTGTGCCTTATGATTCCGAGTTAGAAAAAAAGAAAAAAATCAAAAGACATGAAGGAGTTGAAAAACTAGAAATGGAAAGGGAAAACATTCAAATTAATAACTTGGAAAATAATCTTAAACCATTGAGGGATTATGTAAATTCTGCAATAATTGAAATTCACTCATGTATACAAGTCCCTGTCGTAGAAGCTGATTCATTTGAAATAAATCCAGTGATTATCCAACTGGTGTAGAACAATAATTTTGGGGAACACCTTCAGAGGATCCCTATTTACACTTGTCAAGTTTTCTAGAACTTTGTGCTACATTTTGTTATAATGGCATGTCAAACGATGCTATTAGAGTAATACTTTTTACTTTTTTACTAAGGGATAAGGCTAAAATGTGCTTATACTCATTAGCTCCTAGGTCTATTAAAAATTGGGAGGAGTTAACTTAGAAATTCCTAGCTAAGTATTTTCCACCTTCAAGAACTACTAAACATTGAAACAATATTATCTAATTTTTTCAGTATAAAGAGGAATCAATATATGTAAGGAACTCCTAAGAAAGTTTCCACACCATGATCTGCTCGATTGATTAATCATTCAAACTTTTTACAATGGGTTAGTAGGATCCCTTAGGTCTACAATTGATGCTGCCGCTGGTGGATCATTAATGTCAAAACCATTTGATGAAGCATATATGTTAATTGAAGAAATGACTACAGTTTAATTTTAATGGCCCTCGACAAGGGTAAATCCTAAAAAGGTAGCCAGTGTTCATGATACTATCGACACTATTTTGGTTGAGGAGTTGCCAGGTAGAAGCTGTCGGTCGTCAGAATCGGAATCTCGTCGCCTCCTTCGGAAGGACATTTAATTTACATATATATATATATATATATAAGTTTAGAAAAATATGAAATCAAATAGAGTTTTTATTTTTAATAGTTTAAATTAAAGAGTACTATATCTCAAACCCTGTATTTATCCCGAAGGATAAACACAAGACCGTGGGAAGCGTCGTTAGCAACTATAGGTTACCTCCTCCGAGAGATTCTTGATCATCCGATAGAGACGTCTTAATTTAGTTGCAATTATTGTTTTGTGATGTTTGTTATTAAATTTTGAGTTGTTTTATATTTTGAATGTTGTGCGCTGAATTTTATTTTGGTTGATTTTAGTTTTGGTTGACGACTATCCTAGAAGTTCTGGTTTTCATGCAGGGTGACATCATTGTTTAACATGCAAGTTTGTGTTTTTTTCTTCATAAATGCAGGTGAGTAAGTATTGTAACATACTGAAAAGTAAAGTACAGTAAACTAGAAATGCAGGTACAATAAAACCATACCTGGATGGTCTTCTTGTCATCTTCAACTAAAACTCAAAATGCATGTGGGAGCATTTATATTTTAAAAGCATTTTATGTAAAGTGGGGAAATAAGGTTCTCGTGATCTACCAATTCCTAAATCATATTTTGGTGAAGCCCTATTAATTCATCTGAGGATGATTTTATTAAGCAAAACGCACTAAGTTTAGTAGACCTCCGAGGTATTCAAAAGGTCTGGAGAAAGAAGCAGTTCCATGCTTCCCTCACACCACCCGATGAAAAATCTCAAGCTCATTTAAAATTATTATATTGCTTAATAATTTATCCTGTAAATACCTCTAGTGTTCAGTGAATATCGATGTTTCAATTATCTCTAAGAGTAGGGTGATTATCATTTGTCTTTTAATTTGAGAATTATGTAAGTGAAAACTTTTAAAATGGACAAGTTAATACTATTAAGACACATAACCAACTTTAGCTTTAACTTGGGCTTGTAATGTTTTAAGGGTGATCAATTTCTAGTTACACTCACTTTTCTAATCCTCATATGCTAAAATTTGATTTAGCGTATGTCACTACTAAGCCCTTAAGACCTTGGTGGATACATTAGGAATTTTTGAAAGAAATTGAATTTTAATTGATAATGACTCATCATCAAAAGGTTTGAATGTCATTTGAACACCAGATAGAGTTATTAAATTAGGGAGTTATTAACATCCAAAACCATACCCCTAAGTCTAGGATCATTTAATTTACTAGACTTCCAAAATTTAATAATTTAGGAAATTTAAGAAATTGCAAATTTATCCGTTAATTAAGAAAACAGAAATTGTTTTATACTAATTATTTTAGTATGTTTAAATCATCTGAATACTTTAATTAAGATCAAATTTTGCCCATTTCCCTTTCTTGAATTGAGCCTAAATGTTAATTAGGGCTAGATTTTGAAAATTGCACTTTTGCCCTTTATGGCTCTATCACTTCATAATTCATCAAATTTAATTCAAATGACTTTAGGATTTTTATCCTACCTCACTCATGAGTCAATTAAAACATCAGAGGTGAAAATGTGATTTTTTTCAAAATTTAATTTAATTTACATGATTATTTACAAGCAAAAATAAGATTTTTCAAAGAAAATTTAATAACTTGACCAAGGAAATGTTTAATTACTTCAGATTTTTACTGGAAGTAGACCTAGACCAGAAAACCAATTAGAAAAAATCTCATGATTTTTTGAGTTTTATTTGAATTATTAGAATTATTTTGATTTTTGGAGTATTAAAGAATTATAAAATATTTCAAATAAGGAAAATCAAGTTTTTAATTTTTATTAAATCTCTCTAAGATAAAAGAGCCTAGAAAAATAAATTTTACATTTTCATAACTTTTACTTTAATTATTAGATTTATTTAAATGAAAGATTTTAAAAAAAAATCATTTTTTTAGCCTTTGAAAATTATTTTTAAGGTTTTAAAATTCAATATTTTTACTTAGAAAATTAGGAAAAATATTCCAATTGATCTTAAGTGCTTAGGAAACAATTTAGAACATTTTCATGAATTTTATTAATCTTATGATTTTTTGTTAATATTTATTATTATTTAAATACTCAAAATATGCTTAATAATGAAATTTTAATTTTAATTATAATTTTATTTTTAGAAAATCCCTCTATTCACAGAGACCTCCCAAAACCAATTTTATAATTTTGTAAGTTATACTTTGATTATTAAAAATTATATTAGTGTAAAAAATGTTATTTAATTTAGAAAATCAGATTAGGTTGTCAAATGAACTCCAAATGTTTTGAAATTCTTATGGGGAGTCCTCTGAACTTTAAATTACAGCGGAGAATCAAAATCAAGTCATTTAGATATTTATCTTTCCTAAATTAATTTTCTTTATATCTTAGGGTTTTATAAAAATTAGGTATGTTTTTAATGACTTGTCTAATGAAAATTTTTTTCTTAGGGCTCTCTGGTCTCAGTGAACCTAACAAAATTTTCTTGGACTTTTTATAGCAACATGCTAATTATTATGACTAATCTATGAAAATAGTGGACAAAATTTTAAAAAATATGGATCTCTATCTAAGGGTCTCTCGGACTTTAGAAAAATTAGGGAATATCCCCCATGACAAAGGCAACAATATGACAAAATATCAAGCCATGGTGAAATACTTGAATGCATGGAGAATCAAAATACTTAGAGCAATATTTAATTTATTAAAAAATAAAATATGCATCAAATAAACTTCAAACCATTTCCACATTGTTCTCCTTTGTTCACTGAGCTCTAGGGTATTATTCTTTTATTATTGTGATTTTTCTGTGCATAGATAAGATTTTTCAAAGTTATGGGCTTTTAAATAAATAGGAAAAAATCCCTATTCAAACACTTGACGCCGCATCAATGTACGACGACTTTGAAGCTCCACATGGCATCCTCTGGTTCGGTGCCACCATCCACCTCAGCACTGAATTGTCCCGTGGTTCATGTATGAAGACGTTGTCCGGCTTGATCTTGTACGTCCATCCGATACACGCTAAATTGAATGACTCCCCATCATCATCCCCGATAGCCAAAACCCATGAACCGTTCACATTAAAAGCTTAAGATCTCACTCATTTTTCAACTAAATGACCTTGAGTTTGATCCTGTAGACTCGTCTAAGTGAGAGGAACATATCCATATGATAATTATGCCATTAAACTAACCCTGACTACATGGAGAATCAAAATAGGCTCGGGAAGAGGGGAAGTTCAATACCTTTGCTCTGAGAAAGGAAGCTTCACTCAGAGGTGCTCGAAATGTTCATGGAGGTCCAAGGAGGCAAGCTATTGAGCCTCTAGTTGTGTTGAAAGGTCTAGACCTAAATTCAATCAAGGTTGAATTTGGGTGTTGATCAAAGTCTAGTGTGGAGGCTCTCTGTGAGGGGGCTTTTATAGGGCTTTGTCTGCTTTCACTGTGGGGAAGGTGTGTGCAAAAAAAAATTTAATTTTTGTGGAGTTTGGAGCTGTGTAGAGTTATGTCCTGGTTTTTGGTAGAAATTTGAGCTCAAAATTGAGCTTCCACAGTGGGGATAAGTGGGGGAAAATGATGGGTTTGAGCTGAGGATATCTTAAAGAGTCTATGGGATCAATTTTATAGAGTTTCCTAAAGAAACTTGCAGCTCTATTTTTCATGGCTATGGGGTTGAGGTTTAAATAAATAGCTTAGGGTGGCTGGCATGGCCTCCATTTTGGTGCAATGTATAGCTTAGGTGGAGGACTTTAAGATCTTAAACACCAATAAGAGCTAGACACATTGGATGGGTGAAATTGGGTTTAAAATTTTTCTTGGGGCACTCAATTTTGGATCCTCCAGTGACTAGGGTGGCTGGCCATAGCAGAACAAGTGGCTAGGACGTCACGTGAGCTAGAGGAATCTGTCACAACCATTAATTTGGGCTACTGATGGGTTTTGGCAAAGTTCTCTTTGGCTTAAGCAATTTAAGAAATAAATCCCTTGATTTAGGAGACGTTTGGTCCATGGCTCATCTAGTGTGGATTAAGTGACTCTAGCTTGGGCACTAGAGTTCAAAAATTGGCTGTAGAAGTTTTGCCTTGGTAAATTTGACATGGCTAGGTCAATTTTGGTGCATGGGTTCAATGTGGGTCTAAATGGCAAAAAGTTTGGTTTGGGTTAGGCTAATCATGACTTTGAGCCCAATTGATTGATCAACATTGTGTAGATGATTGTAATGAAGATTTTTGGTGAAGGATTTAAATGAATTTGAGCCAATTAAGGGTTCAATTTGAAGGATTTTGGAATAATGGTCAATTTGGCCTTGTTGGGCTAAACTTGGGTCTAGGTTGGGCTAAGGTTGGGCTAAGTCCAAATTGATTGTTTAGAATGGTCTATAAGAACATCATGATGATTTTTCAACATAAATTTGGTGTTGAATTTGGGGTTAGGGCAATCATTTTGATAGAATTTTGATGTACAACCAATTTTAGGCAAATTTAGAAATTTTTGGACTTAGATTAAAATTGATTGCAATTGAGGCATTACCAAGGCCAATTTGAAGGTCATGTTTGGTGTTTAGGATTGTTATTAAGAGTTTAGGATTCAAATTGGGGGAAATTAGAGCCAAATTGAAGGACATTTAAGGAGAATTTGGGGAAATTGGGACTTTAAGGGCAATTTAGGGGTTTTAGTCAAAATGGTCAAATTGGACAAATTGGGTTTAATTGAAGGGTCCAAATTGATTTTGGAGACATTTGGAGTGATTTTGGAGATTTTTGGAAAGTTTGGAGTGCCAAGGTTATTTTTGTAATTTTGGCATATTTTAGTAAATTTGGAATTTTTGTGTAGTTTTGGGTAACTTCGATATTTTAAAGAGGTATCAAATGATTTATGGACAAATTTGGGTATTGTGGGTGGATTTGGGAATTTTGGTAATTTTGGCCAAATTTAGGGCTGCAAGGTTATCTAGGTTATTTTGGGGATTTTGGGGCAAAAGGCTAAGTTGGACATGTTTAGTAGAATTGGGGTGCCAGCCACCCTATATGAGCCATGTACCAATGGAATCCCCATTTGGGTCCTTTATGTACTGGTCTTAGCTATACCCTAGCCTAAGGCTACTGGGTTTAGGGGACCATCTACATGAGTCTCCCAAAAGATCAAGGGATTAAAGTTAACAAACACTGGGTTTAGGGTTGTGAGGGTCTATGAGTGAGAGTGAGTGTAGTGAGTGAATGTGAGTGCCTTAGCCCTAGACCATAACACAAAGTCAACCCTAAGGTCAAATAGTATTATGGGAACTCACCTTGAGCTCCCCCATAATGACATCACCTACTATGTTCTAGAGGTTAGGACAAATATTTAGAGCTTCATGTTGAGTAAAGAAGAGGGTATAATTTTTAATGTTGAGGGTTTATTTTCTAGTTTTCTAAAAATAGTCAATCTGAAAGTCCTATGGCTAGACCCTAGGCTACTAAAGAAGAAAAATTAAACCTCAACCAAAAGTGAGGTCAACAAATGGACCCTCAATAGATGTCGTGTGCTGAGCAAGAACAACACACGTATTGGTGTTGACCAACAAGATCAACAAATCCAATACATACTCCTAAGCCAACAGTCCTAGAAGGAGGTGTAGAATTGTGTGTACTATTTGTTTCCGCTGGGGGATTAGCAAGTGAATATCTAATCGGCATCGAGGATTAGGAACTCTCGCTGGGGATTGGAGAGTGGGTGTTGAGTTATTAAATTTTATGCTTTTATAGAGGATGAGAATCAGCATTCAAGTGATGACCTCAAAAATTGAGAGTAGGATGCCATGGTGGGGGTCATATTCCTATCTCGAAAGGTGTGAGTAGAGAATTAGATGCCATGGAGGGGATCTTATACCAATCTCAAAAGGTTGAGAATAGGACTCGATGTTCCATAGAGGGAAGTATTACTCCCATCTCAGAAATATAGGTAAATAATTGGATGCCATGATGGGGGCCTTACACTAGTCTCAAAGATATAAGTAGAGAATTGGATGCCATGGAGGAGGTCTTACACCTATCTCGAAGATATTGGTAAAGATTTGGTTTTCGTGGAGAAAGTCTTACACCTATCTCGAAGATATAGGTACAGAATTGGATGTCATGGAGGGGGCCTTATATGAATCTCAAAGATATAGGTAGAGAATTGGATGTCATGGAGGGGGCCTTACACCAATCTCGAAGATATAAGTAGAGAATTGGATGCTATGGAGGGGGTCTTACACTAATCTTAAAAGGTTGAGAATGGGATGCGATGTTTCATAAAGGTGATTCTTACTCCTATCTCAAAGATATAGGTAGAGAATTGGATGCCATGGAGGAGACCTTATACCAATCTCAAAAGGTTGAGAATAGGATGGGATGTTCCATAAAGGGTAGTCTTACTCCTATCTCAAAGATGTAGGTAGAGAATTTGAAGTCATGGAGGGGGCCTTACACCAACCTCGAAGATGTGGATAGAGAATTGGAAGCCATGGAGGGGGCCTTACACCAACATCGAAGATGTCGGTAGAGAATCGGAAGCCATGGAGGGGGCCTTATACCAATCTCAAATGGTTATGAAAAGGAAAGTAGTGTTAAAGTATTGGCCTCGAGGGCAGGAATGTAGTGCAGAAAGTTTATGGTGTTAAATTCATAAACGCGTGTCATGCAAAAATATTCACAATGGTGAGGAAGATGTGTAAGATTTTGTGAGGTCTTATGCAGAATGTGAAATTCCGCAAGGATATAAAGAGAATTAGTGCAGACAAGGATAATCGCGCTGCACGAGCAAATTGTAAGAGACCTCGAAATTGAAAGAACCAACTCAAAAGATTTTTTTATTTTTCTTGTTTTTTTTATCACATTTAATCATTAAAATATGTTTTTAAAATTTAATTTTAGTTGGTTGATGACTTTTTTAAAAGAGAGTTTTTATATATATTATTACATTTTATTATCATTAAAAATTTTTTGGTTGTTTTGTTCTTTGCTCATTGTTGTTTAAACCAAAGTATGGCTCTGTGGCTTTTATCCATCATACAAAAAGGGAATTGAAAAAATAGACAAAATTTTGAAAGAGTTTTCATTAATCTTCTCCAATAAGTGTTACAGATTGAGTGCATGCCAAAGCCTCAAAAAGTACAATTATGCATGACTGTATCAAAGTACATCCAAAAATATCCTATGTTGAGTACATATCATAAGCTGAGCATGTCTAATATATATCATATATACTTTGATGAGATGCAGTAAAAAGGAATCCTCTCAGTGTCTGTCTCTAGTGGGGCAAGCTCCTAATCGAGCAGACCTACTAAGCCATGCTCCAGGACAAGTGTTCCTTTTGCATGTGCTTGTAGGTCCAACCCTCTCATAGCTCATATGGCAGTAGTTCTTCCATCTCTGGTCCAGTCGAAATTGATATGTCATTTTGCTATCATCCATCCTCTGGAAGGTAATTGACACCCTACGGTGTTGCACCTATGGAATGCAGTGTTCGACGACGTCTACTCCATTTCCTTTAATAAAGAGAATTAAACTCAATGGTAGCAGAATATCCATGGCTCCTCTTAACTCACGAGGGAAAATAATATCAATTTCTTTTCCAAACAGAATGTTGCTCTTGCTCATGAAATAAGCTATGCAGAAAGGTCTCACAAAATCATGATGGTTAATGTGCGGGGGTATGCAGTTGCCTTCATCATATATGTTGATTATACAACTGTTGAGAATACAGTCAGCAGGCAATATCCTCCATCGGACCATTCCCCTACTCATCCACTTTATCAAGTGGGGTAGCGGATCAGCTTGATCATGTCTCGGCAATCCCATGAGGATTTCCTTGTCTATCGTTAGTGAAGTTGCAACAGCACCCACATTTTATGGTGATCCTGCCCTTTCCATGCACCCATTTTTGTGGCTCGGAAGAGGCTCTTTCCATCAGTAGGTCAGCTCGACCTTTGTCTCTCAGATAAAAGATGTAGTCAAGAATACTTCTTTCGTCACTTTCGGAGAAGAGCCTGATATACAGCTCCAAGCCTTCTAGTGTATTAATGAACCTTCCTTGAACTACTTCATTGAATTAAAAATCTCTTTTATTTACTCTACTCATTTTACAGTAATCTATCATACTGATGATCAGCGGCTGTAGAGGATGCTCCCTTATTTCCACATCGACGGGAATCCAGGATGGTACTGTCCCTACATGCAGCAGAATGTATGACTCTACGTCTGACAAGATATATGGCTCTGTACTCAGTGGGACATATGGTTCTTCATTCATCAGGTAATCTATGGTCTGAAATCCATCATCAGAGGATACATAATCCTCTAAAGTACTGTAGCACTCAAGGTGGAGGACATTGCAGTCCGGGCACTCCATAAATGCTCCTGTAGCTGATGTACATGCAACTATATCTGCATTGCATGTCGGGCAACCCATACAAAGAACATCTAAAATTGGTGGTATCTCTGACTCTGTAACAAATCAAAACTCATCATCTGTAGCAGGAAAATTGGAAGAGGTCTCTCTCATGCCTGGATGATATATGTTCCCCTCAGGAATATGGGTGAGCAAATTTTCTGCCTCCTTTTGGCATCTTCTCTTTTCGCATAAGAAATCCCTTTGCTTTTTGCAGTTAGCATTCCTATGTTGAATTCTTTGTAGTTGTGCATCTTGTAGTCTTTTATCATTGGCAAAGACTAGGCCCCTGGTTGGTGTAGCTATCATAGACAGTAAGCGACTAGTTTCCTCCATCGGGTTTTGTTGTACTATCACATTTTTCTCCTTCTGTGAGGAATTGTTTCTGGTACCAAACCTTAACAATGATGGCAGCCCTTCATTTTATTAATGGGTAACCATGTCTATTAGAGGCTTCTCATATTTCATGTCTACTTGACTGAAGTCCATGTCAAAGTCCATGGTGCCGCCCCGCGGCGCCCTTTCCTCATTGAGTGTGAGGTTCCAGCCATCTTTAAAAGTAAAGATCGACCTATGACCTGACATTTCTTTGCAGACAACGGGAAAAATATCAGTGAGCTGAAAGAGCATGAACAAGAACAAAACAAAGTGTTTATTAAAGAAAATTTTAGTTTATGTTAGTGAGAAAATTATTTATTTATGTATGTATTTTGTTTAATTTAGTAGAATATCAAATTTAAAGATAGAAAAGAGAAAATTAAAGTGTATAATTTTAAAAATTTTCATTAAATTGAGGCTAATTTTATTACAAAATTTTGGACCCGGTCACAGAATTTTGGCCAAATAGATAACCCAAGAACAATCAAAATTTTGAAGTTTCAAATCATACGATGTAAAGCAATGTCAAGTTGTGTAGTATGTCTTCAGGTATCGTCCGTTGATTGCCATCATGGGTCTTTCACCACGAAAATCCACTACCTGGTAGGCTCCTCCTACGTAGACCCTTTCTATGACAAATGGTCCCTCCCAAGTTGGCTCAAATTTTCCACCTATCTTGTGGCATGCAAGAATGGGTCTTTTGAGTACGAGTACAAGGTCACTAACTTTGAATGTCCTTGTGTAGACCAATTTTTCATGAGCTTGAACCATCTTTGCATGGTAAAGTTCCAAATGTTGTTGTTCTTCTAGTCATTTTCCCTCAAGACTCTTTAGTTCTTAAAGTCTGAGTTTTGCACTTTCTTTTGTTGTAAGCTGGTTGGTGGCAGTGACTCTGAGACTCGGTGTTTAAACTTCTAACTGTAGTACGACCTCAAACCCCTACACGAGCATATAGTGTGTGCATTGAGAGGGAGTCCTGAATGTACTCTGGTATGCCCACAAGGCTTCTAATAATTTTTTGTGTCAATCTCTTTTGTTTTCTTCCAGTGTTTTTCTTTTAATCTGTACCAATGACTTATTGAAGGCCTCAGCCAAGCCATTTTCCCTAGGATAGTAAACTGTAGAATATCTCCAATCTATCCCATGCTGTTTGACCAAATTTTTGATTTTGGTACTTTTAAAGGCTATCCCATTATTGGAAATTATTATTTACAGTACTCCGAAATGGGAGACAATTTGGCTTTTGAAGAATTGAAGGATGTGTTGTTCCATAACCTCTCATAATGGCAATGCCTTTACCCATTTGGAGAATTAATCTTTAGTAACAAGTATGAATCTGTGTTCTCTGGAAGACGGAGGGTCTATCGGACCTATTATGTCTGTGCCGCAACACTTGAACGGCCACGAGGCGATGGTTGGTGTAGCACAGTCGAAGGTTGGTGACATCTTCTGGCTGTATCCATGCAATCAGACATCATTGCTGGTGTTGACCTCACTATTGCTTGAGGTTTAGTTTTTCCTCTTTAGTAGCCTAAGGTCTAGCCATAGGACTTTCCTATTGACTGGTCTAGTTCTTCCTCTTTAGTAGCCTAGGGTCTAGCCATAGGACTTTCCTGTTGACTATTCCTAGCACATGGAACCCTCACCATTAGAAATTCTACACTCTTCTCTACTCAACTTGGAATTCCACATAAGGAACCCTCGCCATTAGAAATTCTACCCTCTTCTCTACTCAACTTGAAGTTCCACTAATTGGTCTCAACCTCTAAGTACTTAGTAGGTGGGATCACTATGGGGGAAACTCAAGATGAGGAACCCTTAGGACTGTTGATCCTTAAGGTTAACCCTGGGTGTTGGCCTGGAGCTAAGGCATTCACTACACTCACTACACTTATATACACCCACATTCACTAACAACCCTAAACTCAAATTTCTAGACTAGAGCCCTTGTTCTTTTGGGATACTCATGTAGATGGTCCCCTAAACCTACTAGCCCTAGGGCTATGGTTTGGCTAAGAACACTATGTAGAGGACCCAAAATGGGGTTTTCATTTGTCCATGGCTTGCTGGTGATGATTGGTACCTCAACTATACCAAAATACCCATCTTGGCCTTTGTCCTTAAAACACCCTCAAAATACCAAAATACCCCTCTTGGACCCAAAATTCCAAAAATTCCCAAAAATCATAAAAAATCCTAAATATTCTCAATTTCATTTTTCTAAACTACCACATGACCCAGTTTCGCCAATTTGACCATCTTTAACCAAAACCCCAAAATTTTCCTTTAAAGGCCCAATTTCCACAAATCCAATTTAAATGTCCATCAATTTGACCTCAATTTCAATCCTAAACTCAAATTCACTTTTGATATGATCAAATTAAACTAAATCCAAGCTCAATTGGTCCATGATTTGAACCCAATTTTGAGTTAGGTTAAAGCCCCAATTTTGACAATATGACTCACCAAATTGAACCCATAGCCTAGTCAATTGGCCTCAATTAATGTTGCAAAATCTTGATAACATTCCTATACATCAAAATCAACCATCAATTGACCTTGGTGAAGCCTCATATCCATTTGATTTTGGCCTAAATCCAAAATTCCCAAATTTAGCCCCAAATTGGCTAAGTCCCCAAATTTCACCTGATTGATTTCCTTAACCCCCAAATTGACATCCAATTCATGTTGAAAAATCTTCATGAGGTCCCTATTGACCATTTACAATAATCAATTTGGACTTATCCCAAGGCTAACCGAGACCCAAGCCTAGCCCAATATGACCAAATTGATTAAAGTTCAAGATTCCATCATATTGACCCCTCAATTGAACTCAAAACCACTTCCATCCTTCATCAAAGTTGTTCCTTATGATCATCTACACCAAATGAAATAATCAATTGGGCTAATTGACATCGCTAGCCTAGCCCAAACCCAAGTTTTGGTCATTTGCACCCACTTGGACCCATGCACTAAATGTGACCTAACCACCCTAAAGTCACTACATTAACTCCACCACAGCCATTCGTTGGACCTAGTGACCAGTCCAAAAACCATGAAACCACCTAACTCAAGTCATGGACCAAAGGTCTCCCAAATTAAGGGATATTATTTCCAAAAATGCACATGCTTAAGATAAGATATCTTTGTCAAATCAAAGCACATTTGTATTAAATTGTTCTTATGGATTCCTCTAGGTTCCCTGAGCTTCTAGCCACCTCCCCCGGGCCGACCGGCTAGCCTAGTGGCCGAAAAAGCTCAAAATTGATAGCCACCCCCATGGAACCTCACCCAAATCAAACCTAGAGGCCAACTCATCCAAATCAAATTGAAGAGCTCCCNAGGCGTAGAATTGGAGATTTTAGAGTAACAGACTAAAATCCACAATTCGGTCCTATCGTTTGGGTGCTGAAGTGTAGATGTTAGCCCTTAGGCGAGGGGAACGTGAAAGCTCCAAAGTGAGAGTCGGTATCCTCCCAGCCTAGTTACAGAATCAGTAACCAAGCATAGGATTAGTCAATGTTCTTTATGTCTGGACCAAAGGGTAAGTCATATCGTTTGGGTGCTGAAGTGTAGATGTTAGCCCTCAGGCGAGGGGAACGTGGGAGCTCAATTCAATCCTATCGTTTGGGTGTTGAAGTGTAGATGTTAGCCCTCAGGCGAGGGGAACGTGGGAGCTCGAAAGTGAGAGCCGATATCCTCCCACCCTAGCCGTAGATTCAGTAAACAAGCGTAGGATTAGTCAATGTTCTCTATGCCTGGACCAAAGAGTAAAGAGTAGGTATGCTCCTATTTGACATAATATTATTTGAACTAATTCACTTTATCCATTCACTATAATTTCTTGGCAAGAAGAAGGATGCTTTCCTATATATTGAATATCACATTTGAACCTTCATTAGTATAATTAGTTATTTAATAGTTATTAAAATTTAAATATTTATTTCAATTGCCTATTAGTGACAGATAAGAAAATTGAACTTTTTTGTTGTGATTAAAGTATTGCTTTTCAAAAATCTTAGTTCGTAGTTCTAATCTTACTCCCTGTGGGATCGATATCTAGGACTCCATNTTATATTACATGAGTGATACGTATACTTGCGTTGGTAAGTGTGACTTTACTATTATTGAATATTTATTACGTCCATATCTAACTTATNTCTTTACAATTATTGAATATTTCTTACGTCCATATTTATTGAATCTATAACTTTTATAAAGTTTTGGTACAGTTGCCGAGGAATTAAATCTTTTAGTAGTAGTATTAAATACTTATATTTTTAAGCATATATAAAGTCGCAGTCAATGCCACATCTAAAGCGTGGCACTATTTTATTTCCTCTACTCTGTTACCGACCTATCACCATAGTGAAGTAACAAGAGATAGAGCTATTCTGAATTTCTGTATTCAAAATAATAGAATTATAAATGTGGGGAGAATTATCTTTAAGAATATATTGACCACGGTAAGGAGTGAAACAGGTGGAGGTTTGGGCATCCTGACCTCATTTATGCACTTTTCCAACTATCTGGAGTGGAATTTTGAGATGATTAGGAATGGGTTTACCGTGTGAAACCCATTAGTAAGGCTAATTTAAAGACATATAAATCCCAGGAAAAATGGAGAACTGGGAGTAGGAGTCNTATACACCCATCTTTATCAAATCTATAACTGTATTAAGTTTTGGTACAGTTGCTGAGGAATTAAATCTTTCAGTAGCAGTATTAAATACTTATATTTTTAAGCATATATAAAGTCGTTGTCAGCTGCACACAATGCTAGCTCCAATCTCCTTGTCGTGGGGAGTTTAAGTTTTCTAATGTGTCAATTTATAATGTCAAATCAAGTGTTTCTTAAGGTTATAGTTATTTAAATATTATGGGGAATGTTAAAGTTGATTAGAGCGACACCTGTTAGGATCCTACTGTTCCCTCGTTCCGGCACCACTATTTTTTTTTAGATTCACTTAGTCCAAATGAATTTACTATACCCAGTTTAATGAGTTATGTACCTTCATTTAGACCGTAGAAAATCTCATTAGCAACCCTAGGTTACTTCCTTCAAGGGACTCTCGATCATCCGATAGAGACATTTTAATTTAGTTGCAATTTTTGTTTATGTTTGTTTGTGAATAAATTTTATGTTTTTTTATATTTTGACTGTTGTGGCTGTGAATTTTATATTGTTTAATTTTTTTTAGTTTTTTGAGATTAAAATTAATGAGATATTATCTTTCTAACCCGATCCCATCTCTTGCGAATCATTTACTTTTGATTAACTTCTAAGCCATGATAATTAAGAAAATTATAATTTTGTTCTAATTTTAGAAAAGGTGGTAAGTGAGTTCCTACCTTTTAATCCCATTGTATTTCAATCATCCAAACATGTTCAATAGGATCAAAATTACCCATATTCCCATTGATTAATCCTAAATCTTGATTGAGGCACCAAAATCTAAAGTTACTCTTTTGCCTTTTAGGACCCTTCACCTCATAACTCATTAGTCAAAATTCAAAAGACTTAAGAGAATTTTTTAGAGTGTCCAACCCATGAGTCAATTAAAACATTATAAGATAAAATGTGGATTTTCAAAATTTAATTTAATTTAAATAATTATTTAAATTTATAAAGTAGTATTTTCAAAATTGATTTACTTAACTATCCAAAAGAAAGTTTTTATTTATCAGAAAATTATTAGAGGTTCCCTTAAGTCAGAGAGACACTTAGACAAAATTTCATGATTTTTTTAATTAAATCTTTATCATTATTATTTAATTATGAATCGATTTTAATGATTCTAATTAAATGTAAAATAATCTTTTAATTACCAAAATTAGGTTTATTTTTTTTATTAAACCTCTGTGAGTTCAGAGAATTCAGAGAAATTTTTCTTGTATTTTTATGATTTTTAATTTTTTTTGTTCTAATCATTTTAGTGGGAAAATAAGAAAAATTCTTTTTTAAGCTCTTAAAAAAAATTATTTTAAACTTAGAAAAATTGAGAAAAAATATCCTATTGAGAAGAAATAGACACATTTTAAAATATTTTGACATTTTTGGGATTTTTAATAATTTTTAATTATTTTAAATTCAAAATAATGCCAAAAATCAAGTGTTTTCTCAAAAACTAGTTTTATTTTTCCCAAGTGCCCTCGTCACAAGAACTCAAAAAAATACTTTTACATAATTTTTTTGAATGTGTTTAATTTAGTTTAATTATTTTTTAACCAAAATATAAGGTTTCTTAGAAAATCAACTTTAATGCTCAAACTTAGTCAAATATTTTTAAATGTTTACAGTTAGTAAACATAATTTTTATGCATAGTGTGGAATTGATTTTTGTCATTTTTTCATTAATATTTAATTTACATAATTTAAAGCAAGCTATATACATTTAATTAACTAAGAAATGTACAAAATAATTCAAATCATCATGACATTTTTGCTAAGCTTTTCTGACCATAAGAAACCTACACCAATTATTCCCATATTTTTCCAAGTGGTATTTTAATTTATATAATTAAAATAAGTCAAAATAGCAATCCTAGCTTAAAAATTAATGTTAGAAGCATAGAGATGCCCTCTAACCTTAGAAAAATTAGAGAACATCCCCTCTGTTACAAGGAATGAACCCTAAAAGTTTCAAGCCATGGTGTGCAATGCTTGATCATAATGAATTAAAATACTCCAAAGAGTATTTAATTCACTAAAAATCAGAGGGTTAACAATTAATATTTATTTTTAGTACACATGGTTCTCCTCTATTCACTACGTAAGAGGGTAGTTTAATTTTATTCTTATGATTTTTTTACACAATGTTATGATTTTTCAAAGTTCTAATATTTATTTAAATCAAGAAATTCCTAATTTTCTCTTCATCCTAGTCAGCGCCACGTAAACTTGCGACTGCTCTGAAGCTCCACATTGCATCCCTTAGTTCAGTGTCGCAGTTTGAGTCAATGGCAATGTGTCCTACTTTTCATTGTTCATTCTTTCGTCCGACCTGATCTCGTCTGTTTGACTGATACAAGCGCGATCAGACGGTCCTCCGTCATCATCCCTGATGAGCCAAACCTGTGAGTCGTTAAACTTCTAGACCTATGATCTTGCTTGATACTCAACCAAATCACATGGGATTTGTTCCTACATTTTCATCTACTCAATATGAACAGATCCATACGGTTACAATGTTATGAACATAAACTTCACTTCACATTTGATGAAAATCGAGCTCAAGATTAGGGTTAATGGCCTATACCTTTGTCTGAGAGGGGATTTCTTAGTCATATGCTTGTGGAAGCTTTAGTGGAGTCCAACGAACCTCCTGGATGTTTTGCTTCCCTCTAGTGTAAGCTCCAAGTAGGAGTTCATTGAAATGGGGTGTAGCCTTGATCTAGGAGTGGTATGGAGAGCTCAAAAGATGGGGATTTCAATGAGGATCTACCTCTCTTTCTCTGAGAAAGTTTAAGAACAGTTCAATTTGAAGTTTGGGGAAGTTTTGAGGGTGGCCAAAATTTGACTTGATTTTAAGCTCTACAATTGAGCTCAAGTGGTGGGAAAAAGGCCAAAAGATGGTTGCAATGAGCTTAAGGAGGCTTGAAGGAACTCTGGCACCAATTTTATAGAATTTACCCAAGGAAATTGGATTTCCCTCTTTTTTTCCACGAAGGAAAGGTTCAAATACAATGGCATAGGGTGGATGACAGGGCTTAAATTCAGGTGCAATATGGAGTTGAGGTGGAGGGCTACAGAATGTTAAAAGCCAATCAAGGCTAGGCACATTGGATGGGGGTAATGGGATTTTGATTCAAGGGAGGTTCTCTCAATTTTAGGGTTGTCCGGCCACTAGGCTGGCCGGCAGGGCCAGAGGTGATGACCAGAAAATTTAGGGGAGCCAGGAGAGGGTTTATGATGATAAAACCATAATGGTTTGGTATGATGGCAAGGATTTCTTGCTTTAGACCCAAAAAAGGACAAAATCCCCTAAATAAAGGTACCATTGTTCCTTGGCTTCCATAGGGTGGACTAGGTGGGTCTAGCTTGGTCACTAGGATCCGTTTGGTGGTTGTGGTGTCCTTAATTTGGCTACTTAGGCATGTTTTACTTAATTTTGGTGCATGGGCTCAATTTGGGTCAAATTGTCTTGAAGTTAGGTTTGGTTTAGGCTATCCATTACTTTTATCCCAATTTATTGATCAATTTTGTGTGTATGATTGTCGTGAAGGGTTTATAAAAGATTTGGAGTGATTTTGAATTGATTTGGCGGTTCAATCTGAGCGATTTTGGACATTTGATCAATTTAGGTATGTTGGGTTAGACTTGGATTTAGGTTAGGCTAGAGTTAGGCTAAGACCAAATTGAGAGTTCAAAATGGTCTAGGGGAATGTTATAAAGAGTTCTCAACATTAATTGGGTGTCAACTTTGGAACTTGGTCATTCAATTTTGTAGAAATCGAGTCAAATTTGGGAATTTTGGATTTGGGTCAAAATTGAGTGAAATTCAAGCTTGAACAAGGTCAATTGAGAGTTCAATTTGATGTGTGGAGATGTTTTAAAGAGTTTATGATGCATAATTGAGGCAATTGGAAAGATTTGGGAGTTCAATTAAGTGAGATTTTAGTTTTAGGGTAAATTGGAGCTTTTTGATTTGGGTTCAATTTGAACTTGAATATGGGTCAATTTGGCATGGATTTGGTTTTAATTGAGTTTCATCATGATGAATTTGAGTTTAGAATTTAAATTGGGGAAAATTGGAACCAAATTGTTGGACATTTGAGGTTATTTGGGGGAAATTGGGCCTTTAAAAGTAATTTGGGGGCTTTTGGTCAAAGTTTGTCAAATTGGTCAGATTGGATTCCATTGGAGGGTCCAAATTTGTTTTGGGAACTTTTGAAATGATTTTGATGGTTTTGGGAAAGTTTGGGCCACCAACGGTATTTTTGTAATTTTGGAAAATTTAGGTGTATTTTGGTAATTTTTGAAATTTTGGAGGTTTTGGCAATTTGGGTAGTTTCAATTGGCTTGAGATGATTTTTGAACAAATTTAGGTATTTTGGGTGAAATTGGGAATTTTGGTCAAATTTGGGGTCTGGGGGTGTTTTTGTAAATTGGGTAGATTTGGAGGCAAAAGGCTAAGATTGGTATTTTTGTTAAAGTGGGGTGGCAACCACCCTATTTCAGACATGGACAAATGGAATCTCCATTTGGGTCCTCGATGTACTAGTCTTGGCTAGAGCCTAGCCTAGGGCTAGTGGGTCTAGGGGACCATCTACATGAGTCTCCCAAAAGATCAAGGGATCAAAGTCAACAAGCTTGGGTTGAGGGTTGTGAGTGAATGTGAGTAAAAGTGAGTGTAAGTGAGTAAACTAGCTCCAGAACAACACCTAGGGATAATCTTAAGGCCAAGCAGTCCTACAGGGACACACCTTGAGCTCCCCCATATTGATCTCACCTACCAAGTGCTAGAGGTCATGACCAATATGTGGAACTTCAAGTTGAGCAAATAAGATTTTAGAAATTTTAATGGTGAGGGTTCCTTTCTAGTTCTCTAGAAGTAATCAACAGGAAATTTCTATGGCTAGATCCTAGGCTAATAAAGAGGGAAGAGCTAGAACTCAACCAAAAGTTAAGTCAACAAGGCTCTGGTGAGATTTTATCAAAGTTTCTTAAAGTTTTCAGACACTCTCCCCTTTGGCCATAGAGAGCTCCATTTATAGTCATGGCTGTCTTGTGGAGCTTAGGGCTGGGAATTGGATGTTAAAGCTTGTTGAGGTGGAGTGAACAAAGGCTCTAATGGCCAATCGGACTTAGCCAATTGAGGTATGTTTAATTTTGGGTTTTGGTCTTTTAAGGCTCCTTTTGGTTGACTATTTCACGCAAATCTTGTGGTGGCTGGTTAGTTTTCAATCACTTCTATGCTCAGAGAGGCCAGGGGGTGCTTAATGATGGTTAAATACTAATAGTAAGGAATGATGCCAAAGATATTTGAGTTTAGGCCAAAAATAGGGTGACATCCCTTAAGTAAAAGGCACCATTGGTCCATATCCCATGTAGGGTGGGCTAGGTGAGTCTAGCCTAGTCACTCAGGCCTAGAAGGTGGCTGTAGAGGTTTTAATTTGATCAATTTGGCATGGCTTAATCAATTTTGGTGCAAAGGTTCAATTTGGGTCAAATTGGCTTGAAGTTGGTTTTGGCCTGGGCTAACCATAACATTGGACCCAATTGATTGTTTAAGATGATATAGATGATTGTCCCAGTGAGTTTGGAAATAAATTGTAGTAATTTTGAAATGATTTGGAGGGTCAAGGATTTTGGTCCTTTGGTCAATTTTCGGGGTGTTGGTTTAGACTTGGATTTGAGTTGGGCAAGAGTTGGCTAGGGCCCAATTGAGGGTTCAAATTGGTCCTAAGGATTGTCATGAAAAGTTTAAGATTGAAATTGAATGGAAATTTTGGGGCTATGGGGCTCAATTATGTTGAATTTGGGGACATAGCCAATTTGGGGTAAAATTGGGGGTTCTGGTTCAAGTTGACCATGAGTAAAATTGGTACTTGAACAAGGCCAATGAATGGCTCAATTTGATATGGTGGAGTGTTTTGAAGAATTTATGATTCAAAATTAGGGCAATTAGATTAATTTGGGGTTCAATTGAGTGAGGTTTTGGTTTTGGGTCAAATTGGGGCTTTTTGATTTGGGTTAAAATTGAACTCAAATGTGTGTCAAATGGGCTTAGATTAGGTTTCAATCAAGTTTGGACATGATGAATTTGAGCATAGAATTGAAATTGGGGAAAATTGAGATAAAATTGGTGCCAATTGGGGTTGAATTTGGGTATTTGGGCCTTTAAAGGCAATTTTGGGCTTTGGTCAAAAAAGGTCAAATTGATCAAATTAAGCTCAATGGACTGGTTCTAATTGATTTTGGGGACATTTGAATTGATTTAAAAGGCTTTGGGACAATTTGAGTTACCAAGGGTATTTTGATAATTTTGGCAATTTTTTAAAATGAGGGGTACTTTGGTAATTTTGAAAATTTTAGGAGGTTTTGGGTAATTTGGCTCGTTTCAATGAGTTTGAAATGATTTTTGAACAAATTTAGGTATTTTGGGTAATTTTGGAAATTTTTCCCAATTTTGAGGTTTCAAGGGCAATTTGATAATTTAGGTAGATTTGAGGGCAAAAGGCTAAGTTTGGATATTTTGGTAAAATTGTGGTGTCAATCACCCTACATGAGCCATGGACCAATAGAATCCTCTAATTTGGGTCCTTCACGTACTGGTCATAGCTAAGTCCTAGCCTAGGGGTCTAGGGGACCATCTACATGAGTCTCCAAATGGTTAAAGGGATCAAAATCAGGCAGGCTTGGGCTTAAGGTAGTGAGTGGGAGTGTAATGTGCAAGGGTGTGTTTGAGAGCAACAATGACCACACCACCAAAGGGATAACCCTAGGGCCAAGCAATCTTATGGGAACTCTCCGTGAGAGATCCTCTATATTGGCCCCACCTACTAAGTTTTAGAGGTTAGGACCAATACGTGCAACTTCAAGTTGAATAAAGAAGAGTTTAGAATTTGTAATGGCGAGTGTTCCTTTCTAGTCATCTAGGAATAGTCATCAGGAAAGTCCTATGGCTAGACCTTAAGCTACTAAAGAGTAAATATTAGACCTCAACTAAAAGTGAGGTCAACAAATGGACCACCAATAGGTTTGGTGTGTCGGGCAAGCACATCACACATATTGGCATTGACCGATGAGATCAACTAACCAACACAGACTTCTAAGTCAACTAACTTAGAATGAAGTGGAGAATTGAGTGACAGTTATTTTTGCTAGGGAATTAGCAAGTGAATATCTGAGTGAAACTAATGGTTCGGAACTCTCGCGAGGATTATAAGGTAGATTTCAGATTGTCAGGTTTTAGGTGCTTCGGAGGATGGGAATCATTATTTAAGTACTGACTTCAAAATAGGAATTGAAAATTAAGTATCAATCCTGGACTGAGAATTGGATGCCTTACTCCATTTATGGTAGTCTTAAACCTATCTCAAAGAAATTTTGTAGAGAATCGGATGCCTTACTCCATTTAAGGTGGTCTTAAACCGATCTCGCAAAATAAAAATATGATGTGTTACTCCATTTAAGGTGGTCTTCAACCTCTATCAAAGGAAATTATGTAGAGGATCAGATGCCTTACTCCATTTAAGGTGGTATTAAACCAATCTCACAGGATGAGAATAAAATGTATTACTCCATTTAAGGTGGTCTTAAACTTATCTCAAAGGAAATTTTGTGGAGAATTAGATGCCTTACACCATTTAAGGTGGTCTTAGACTGATCTCAAAAATTAAGAATAGGATGTCTTACACCATATATGGTGGTCTTAAACCTATTTCAAAGAAAATTATGTAGAGAATCAGATGGCTTACTCCATTTAAGGTGGTCATAGACTAATCTCAAAGATTAAGAATAGGATGCCTAAAGAAATGTGAAATTGGATATAAAACCCTCAACCTCTAAAATATCATAGAAATTGATTTGAAAGATTGCAATATGAGGGGACTCCTAAAGCAACGCCGAATCAAATGTAAATTTCTCAACCTTTAAAATATTATAGAATTTGATTTGAAAGGTTGTGATTGGAGGGAATTCCTAAAGCAACGCAAAATCAGATATAAAATCCTCAACCTCTAAAATTTCACAGAGTTAAGAATTTACTTTGGAAACATATCACTACGTTGGGAAAGAAAGCTCGGTGACTCACATCCAACCCAAATGGTAGTGGAAAGAGACCCGATTGAGAAGGAAATCTCAATGACTCACATTGAACTCAAGAGCTGATAAAAAAAGTCTTAATACATTGTGAAGGAAAGCTAAAGGACTAACATCTAACCCAAGAGGTAGTGGAAAGAGACCAATTTGAGAAGGAAATCTTGATGACTCACATCCAACCCTACAAGTAGTGGAAATGGAATCAAATTGAGAAGGAAAGCACAAGAACTCACATCAAACTCAAGAGTTGATCGAAATATATGACTACATTATGAAGGAAAGCTCAAGGACTCACATCCAACCCAAGAGGTAGCAGAAAGACCAGATTGAGAAGGAAAGCACAATGAATCACATCTAACCTAAGGCTAATCAGAAATATATCACTACATTGGGAAGGAAAGCTCAGAGACTCACATTTAGCCCAAGAGGTAGCAAAAAGATCAAATTGAGAAGGAAAGCACAAGGACTCTAATCCAACTCAAGAACTGATCGGAAACATCTCACTACATTGGGAAGGAAAGCACAATGACTCACATCTAACCCAAGAGATTGAGAGAGGGAATCACAATCTCCCCAAGAATAATATGAAAATACTGTAGAGAATTTGTGGTGCTGAGCTCATAGATAGGTGACATGTTAAGATGACATTGGAGAGGAAAATTTATAAGATTTTGTGCAGAGTGTGAAACTTTGTGGGGATGTGATGATATTGGTGCAGACAAGGATAGTCTTGTTGTGAAAGCAGAGAGTAAGTGATACACCAAAAATATATGCTTTTTTAGACCCATATTTTATACTTATTTTTTGTGATATTTGACCTTAATGGAAGGTATTTTGATGTTTTCTTGCAGGTTGTTGAATTTTAGGACTTAAAGCAAAAAAGAAACAAAAAGGATGGAATTTATAGTAAATATGATGTTTTTGAAGAAGTACTCAGCGCCGACCGTGCCAAGGGCAGCGCCAATCACGCAGAATAACAGAACAACAGAAATTTTTACTCAACGCCAACGGTGTCAATGGCGGTTCAGCCCCCGTTTCTAGAAGGTTCGATGTATTTGAAAGATTTTTGAAGTGTTTTTGGAGGGACCTCTTGGAGAACCGACCTTGGGCTTTATTTGGGGCAAAAATTCATCAAGATAGGGACTCCTTTTCACTCTAAAAACTTTCCACCACACTCTATTTTCGCCATTCTTCATAATCCATCTTCATTCCACCACCATGTTGGAGTCTATTAGTGACTTTTCTTTCATGGTTTAGATTTTGTGTGGTGAGATTTAGTGTGGAACTTTGTGTAAGAGTGTTGAAGAAGGAGAAAGGTGAGAGATATCTTCTTCCTGCATTTCAAAGGAAAGGCTACAGGGATTTGCTTTGAGAAAGAGTTTCAGATATGTTTTGTTTGTTTATTAATGTTGTATGAAGTTTCTTTTATATATGAAATTTGTGTTTTGTTGTGTCTTTCTCATGAAATTTGAGTAGTTCTCTATATTTTTCTCCCAACTCTGACATATGGTGTATTGAAGAGATAATATGATGTGTCATTATTGAAATTTAAAAAAAATTGTGATGATTTTTCAACTCAGAATTTAATTTATATTTCGATCTGACCAATTGAATTATTAAAATATGTTGTGAAACATATGATCCGGGAAATGGAGTATGAGTTCTACAACAGAGTGAGGATCACATTTGAAAGTCCTTTATTACTTGATGACGAGCATGGAATCCCATTATTAATTGCTTATAATTATAAATATTTTACACAACTTAGTTTTCATAAAAGAGTCAAGTTTTTGGCGCTGTAGTGGTTTCAACTTCATAAATCCTTACATATTAAAAATAGGGATCAAGTTTTTGGTGTCGTTGCACAGGGAAGGAAATGGTTAAATTTTCGTAAATTAAATAGTTTTGATAAATTAGGAAAGTTAGAGATAATATAAATATACAAGAAAAATGTATAAAAATTAAAAATAATATAAACAAAAAATAAAAAATCCAAAAAGAAATTTATTTAAGAGTTTTCTTTTTTAAAAAAAAATTTTGCTTTGCTTACTTTATTTATTTATGTGAAATATTGGATCTGAAGGCTTAGTACCTTACGATTCAGAGTTAGAACATACTATTAGAAAAATTTAAAAACAATAAAGAGAAATGAAAAATTTAAAAGTGATGGTAAATAACTTAGAAAATCTAATAAATGAGAATCGACAAAGACCTTTAAAATATTATGCGAATTCAACATCAGATGAACTTCACTTGACTATTCAAAATCCTGATGTTGCTACTAATTCATTTGAGCTTAAACCTACTATTATCCAAATGGTACAAAATAATCAGTTTGGAGGATCACCTACTGAAGATACTAACTTACATCTTGCTAGTTTTCTTGAGATTTATGCCACATTTAAATATGACAAAGTGTCTAATGATGTTGTTAGGCTTAGACTATTTCCTTTTTTATTAAGGGATAAAGCCAAGGCTTGGTTAAATTCATTAGCACCTGGATCTATTAGAACTTGGAGAGAATTATCACAAAAATTCTTGGCTAAATATTTTCCACCATCGAAAATTGCTAAGCTTAGAAATGATATTACATTTTTTTGTCAGTTTGAAGGGGAATCAATGTATGAAGCCTGGGAAAGATTTAAAGATCTTCTTAGAAAATGTCCACACCATGCTTTTCCAAATTGGTTAATAATTTAGACCTTTTACAATTGATTAATATGATCAATAAGATCTATTATAGATGTTGGCGTGGGTGGATCATTAATGTCAAAACATTTTGATGAAGCATATTCTTTAATTGAAGAAATGACTACTAATAATTTTCAATGGCCTCTTGAAAGGGTAAATACTAAGAGAGTAGCCAGTATTCATGATTTTGATGCAATTTCTATTTTGGCATCTCAAATTGCTGCTATTTCTAAAAATATTGATTAAATAGGAGCGAACTATTCTTAATGAGCATTAGAGGAAAATTCACTAGGACAGATTATTGATACTCAACCATTCTATGAAATTGTAAGCAGTATAAATAAATGAAATAACAATCCCTATTCTAACTATTTTAACTCTGGATGGAAAAATCACCCTAATTTTAATTGGAATAATTATAACAATCCGGTGAATCCATCAAGAAATCTGAACAATCAAGGAAATCCTAATTTTTGACCTTATTATCCTCCAGGATTTAACTCCAATCCTAACCAATAAGTTAAAATAAGTTGACGATGGAGGAAGTGATGTTGAATATGAAAAATCAAATAAAAAATCAAGGGATTGTTATTAGAAATATTGAAAATCAGTTAGGACATATTGCTATTGCACTTAGTAACAGACTATCTAGTATTCTTTCGAGTACTGTGAAAGTTAATCCAAAAGATTAAAATAAAGTGCAAATTAAAGGTATTCAATTACAAAGTGGAAAAGAAGTTGAAACAAGGATCCAAAGAGAAACTGAAGTTGTTGAAGAGAAGTAAGAAATGGAAAATTATCAATATGAAAATGAACAAACACAAGTTCTTTTAGAAAAACCATTACCTTTGTTTCCTCAAAGACTGAAGCAGAAAATAAAGATAAATAATTTACAAAATTTTTGAAAATCCTTAAGAAATTAACGATAAATATTCCTTTTGTTGAAGCTTTGGAACAAATGCCAAGTTATGTAAAATTTATGACGGATGTACTAAATAAGAAAAGGAAGTTTACATATCATGAGATTGTTGCACTCTGTGAAGAGTGTAGTGCTATTATTCATAAAAAGCTTCTTAAAAACTAAAAAGATCCGGGTAGTTTTACTATACCTTTTTGAATTGGAGAAAAGTTTTATGGAAAAGCTTTGCAAGATTTAGGAGCGAGTATCAATCTTATGCCCTTATCGATCTTTAAATGTTTATATTTTGGAGAAATTTCCCCTACTACTCTAACTCTTCAGTTAGCTGATCGATCAATAACTTATCTAAAAGGAGTTATAAAGGATGTACTAGTAAAAATGGATAAATTTAGTTTTCCTGTAGACTTTATAGTATTGGATATGGAGGAAGATAAAGAGATTCCTAGTATTTTAGGGAGACCATTTCTTGCAACAGGAAGAACTGTAATAGATGGGAAAAAAGGAGAATTAATAATGAGTACCTTGTCAATGACTTGTTGCTCTATTTTGAGGTGCATTCTTCGAGGTGCATTCTTCTTCGAGCTTGTTTTACTAGGGTTATATCGCTGTCCACCCCGAGTTTATGAACTGCAAATTCTACAGACAGTCCTAACATTTCATCATAACTCCATGCGAAACAATCTTTGAATTCTATAACAATTTTCTCAATCATGGAGATTATTCATGGTTAAGTAGAGAACTTATAAATGTAGGTCGGGGTTGTTCTTTAGTCACCAGATTGATTTCTTTCAACTCGTCAACCGTTTATTTAATTTCTTCCTCAAATTCTGGCGGAACATTTTCTATCAGTTGATCAATAGAATCATCCTCTATATCGAGGTAATCTTCACTTGGTTCACTAGTAACAACCATATAAATTTCTGAATCATTAATTGGTCCAACTGTACCAAATCAAAGACCCCCTTTTGAGTTTGGAGTTCAATTTTTAACACTCCATAATTTCAAAAAAAACTTAATTCATCTCTTAGCATTTGTTTTAGTAAGTGTCCTTGTTGAATTAACTTTTGTACATAAGGTAAAAAGTAGCCAAAAGGCAATTCCATTAATTCATTATGATCCTCATCTAAATTTACATGATTTTTAAGATTAATAAAGGTAGAATCACGATAAAATTTGATCGACTTTGAACCAACACTACGGACTTCATTGACATCTAACTCTCGACCTTTTGAGGGAGAATCAGAGTAAGTGTCATGGTATTCACATAGTGGTTTATCCGATCATACATCGTCTCATATTTTCTTTTCTCCACATCTTCTAAGGATATCTGGTACTGAGGTTTCTTTTATTTTGTCATCATTATTTCAACTTTGGAATTGTCTTCGTCACCGATGTTGATGGTTGGCCTAGTCTGTTCAACGATTATGTTAGTTCTTACTCGTCCACATCCCCGACCTCGACCTCGGGTGCGTAAACTAAAAGAACCTCCACCAACTTGTTGTAAGAGAGTAGTGGAAGCTCAATGAAGTGGAGTTGAATGGCCCTGCCATTCTACTTCTTCTGGATCTTTACTTTTGTTTGTTGCAATTTCACGAGAAAAAACTTTTTTTTGGAGACGCATAGTAGGCACATCTTCATGAATGTTAACTTCATGAACTAAAAACTATTGTAGATCTCTATTTTACAATGTTCTTGTCCTTCTTTATAGTACTTGATGCACTGGTGTAGAGATGATGGAACCATGTTGTGTTCATGAATCTACGGTCGACCAATTAGAGCGTTGAAAGAGCTCTCGGTGTCGATGATATGAAATTTGGCAGTTGTTGCTAGTTCTGCAACTTTCGTAAATATTGTAATGGATCCAAGGGCTCTTTCTCCGTTTTGGTTGAATCCTTCTAACATCATTTTTCGACCATAAGCTCTTGAGCTTTGATGTAAAAAAAGGCCAATTTTTGTAGACTCATCAAGTTCAGTGATGCTCTAGGATCTACTAAAACTCTAGACAACACAAATCTACCGATGTTAATAAAGATGTAGAGTGGTTAGGTGTGGTCGGCGGTACCGAGAAGCAAATCTTCATTGGTGAAGGTCACCCTGGACTGTTCTTTCAACGAGCGAACTTTATCTGAGAGTGTGCTGGCCAACTGGGCTAAGAAAATCTCTGGGTCGAGGAAAGCTGTAACCAGACACTCTCTCATCTCCTTTGATAGGATTAGAACATCATAGATGCTTAATCGGGCTGGTAACTTCCGAAGATGAGCTAGCACATTGTAATACACTTTGTATGGACCTCTTATTTTCTCTTGGTTATGTGTTTCTTCCACTGGTGTGGGTGAAGATAGTTATTATCAAGTTACTATTTGTTTTCTTTTATCCACTGGAGCTGTTCTCGCGGGTAACACATTCCCGCTCCTCAAGTTTATTTCTGTAATTTATTCTTCTTGACTTACCTTTATTGAATTTTTTTGTGTTTCTTCTTTGTCAGAAAGACCTAAGTTGATGGCAAGCGGTGTACCGTGGTGCTCGAGGATTGGCTCCTCACATCTGGTGTTGTCGTAGTTGTTATCGTTGATCTCTTCTTTGGTATTGTTAACGAGTTTGTCAGACTCAAGTATGATTTGGGGATCATTTTAGGAATTAATATCAATGTTAGATTGTTCATAATCAGTTACGTTTTCACCAAAAACAGTTAAAACATAGCCGAAATCACAATCATTATATTCATAAGACCCCGGAGGGGTAAAAAGATAATCATACAAAGTCAGGGGTTTGAGAATTTTCTTGCCCAAATATGAGACAACCAATCTAGCATAGGTAGCCCCTATCCTACCCTTCGTGTTATCAATCTTCACGATAGTATTCTTCTTTTTCTTTGTCTTTGACAATGATGGCTCTTATGGTGAAATCTTTATCTCAGGATTGACAGGCTGAAGAGTCTGAATGAAAGCTTGTTTTGACGTGTTCTGGATTTGGTTCAATATTTTCTTAGATAATTTGCTCCAGACCGCACTCCATCCATCTTTTCTAGTGTATGTGGAAGAATGTCTCGATGAATTCTTGATTTGATTTAGGACTCTCTTGAGTTTGTCCCAAGTCTTACTCCATCCCTCCTCTCCGGTAAATGAATCAATCGGAGAAATCAGCTCAGACGTAATCATATTTATGGAACCATTTTCAGGTTCTTCTAAATATTCTTTCAGGATTATTATATTGCCTTCTTTAAATTTCTTCTCGAGCCAATCCTTAAAGATAACGCATTCTTCTATAGTGTGTCCCTGCAATTAGTGATACGCGCAATAATTTGGTTGATCTTTCTTGTCAACTTCCTTGAGCTTCTTTGGCTCTAATAGTTAGAACTCAGGCTTCTTCATCAGACTTCTGAATATTTTGGATACTGCTTCATCTTTGAAATAATACACCATTTTCTATCATTCTGCCTGAGATATTCTCTTTATCTGAGATGACCCTCCATGGGCGGTCGCTGGTTGGATTGGCTATTCTGTTTCTAAGTCTGCTTTGATGAAGACTGACGAGGATTTTCTACATATATCTTCAAGGGCTATTTTTCTTTATCGACAGTCACTACTGTTCCTGATTTCTTTTCAAACACTCTGGTCAACTTGGACTTCTCATGTGAATCCATATGTTTGATTTCTTCTTAAAGACTGCTAGATTTACTGAGTAGCTTCTCAAAGGATTTGATGGTGAGTCCCTTGAGCATGAAAGCTACTGACCCATGAATGTTTTTGAGTAATATCTCAATTGCATGGTGTTCCTGTAGCTGAGGTTCACATTTCATGCTAAGGTTTCTCCACCTCAAAATGTAGTCCACCAAGGTCTCATTGGGGTTTTGCTTTTCCATCATGAGCTCTCCTAAAGAGAATGATGTTGCGCTTTGGCGAATCTGTTCATAAATAATTGTTCCAATTCGGAAAAGGTTTTCACTTATCCATTGAGTAAATCTACATACCAATCGAAGGCAAGCCCTGAGAACCTACTGACAAACTATTGGAAGAGTAAAGCTTCACTATTCCTTGTGTTGCCACAACTAGCTCGGAAGTGTGCTATTTGTTGTCTGGGATTTCTAGTCCCCTCAAAATATTAAATTCTGAGCCCACAAAACCCTTGGGGAAGAGTACAACATTGAATTCTTCCGGGTAAGGTCTACCCTTTAGAATTAATGCACCACCTTTGGATTGGGTTAAGGCCTCCCGAGCTTGTTCAACCATTTGCTTAAACTCTTTCTCTGGAATAGCGCCCGATGGAGAATCCTTCTTTTGTTTCTCATCTCTGTTTTTCGAGGCAACTTCTCTTCTTTCATCTGTAATGTGTATTATCTCCGGTTGGTTGACACTTGAAGATGCTAGTTGCGGAGCTTGTGATTGCCCTTGAATGGTGGCCATGACAGTCATGGTTGCGGCCATCTCTTCTATCCTTTTCTTTAGTTGACTGACTTGCTCATCTCTTAGGATAATAGCTTTACACAACTCATCTACGACGTTCTCTTTGATGAGAGGTTGAGCCTCACACACAGATGTAGCGGCTTTGGTTTCAATGAAATGGACATCCATGAAATCCTCTTCAAAGTAATCAGTATAGTCAAAATCTTCATCATTGTTGTCGATGAAAAATCCATGTTCCTCAGCCAACTTAGAAATCTCGGCCCTGAGCTTTTCAATGTTTTCTTTGATCATTGATTCTTTGATTGTTCTAAGATCTGGGGGACCCTGCTGGACGTCCTCCTCTTATTCTTCCACTTCACTGGCAATCGCTGCGACAGTGTTAGATACTTTGGACCCTGGCTTCATTTCATGATCTTACCCTACGGGCATACTGGAATGTATTGGTACAGCAATCTTGGGTATCCATACCTTTTTATTTAACGATGATGTCTCAGGACAGAGTGTCCTACCAGAAACAGCAGTATGTCAAGGAAGAGTATGCTCCCCAAGGTGTAGACCAGCTACAGTATCGGGTAATCTCTTTGTCTTTTCCTTTGGATTGTAAAGGAAATCTTTGTGGTGCGTGCTTTGTAAAATTCTTGGACTCAGTCTTGACTTAATCTTTTGACGACCTATGGTCCTAGCGACGACAGACTCGGTGGTAACTATGAAGGTATCAAATCTGCTCCCCAAGCAAAACCAGACAGAAATATGAGTAGGCAAAGCCTAAGTTAACTTCTGAGATTGTTTGACAGATCTGACATCCTTTAAAATTTCCTCCTTTACGTGAAGGGATATTACATGTCCCTCTCATCTAAGTAGTTCACTGACTGAAACAACCTTCTTTGGCAGCTAGCCTCTGGAAAACTAAACTGACTCGGGTGACAGCAGTACACTTCTTTCTCTCCACACACTGTCCATGAAGTGATGGAAATGTAGCGGTGATTTTCTGGATACTCTCATACCCGTTGGTATCCATTAAAGGATGGAATCTACTTCCCCGCAAAAGTGGATATGCTTCCGGTAATTCTAACTCCTCTTGGTGAGGCTCTTCATTAGTAGGTACTTCCTTAGGAGCCTGAGCTTTAGTGGCCTTCCAAACTCTCTTGCTACGGTTTCTCCTTTGGGTTTGAGTTAGTGTTGTAATCCTTGAACCCAACCCAATTTCGAATACTGATGGCAGGATAGCTAATCCCTCAGTCGGATCTTCAATAATTATTACTTTTTTCCCCTTAGCAGCGGCGAGGACAACAGGCTTAGTAGGTGTCACGGCGGTAGTAGTCTTGACTTTCTTGTAAGAAGGGAAGTCCAAAGATAGTTTAGGTTGAATTTAGCAGACGACTCCTGAACTTCTGGAGAGGTGACTTTCATTATGATGAACAGGGCCTTCATGAGGATAACCTCATGGTCATCAAATCTGGCTCCGAACTTTATGGTGGGAGCAACGTTGCGGGCATCATGGTTTGTCGGCAAATTGCAGGAAAAATTCAGTGTTGGGTAAGCCATTGCAACAACTTTAAAACAAAAAGTTTTGCGATTAGCTATATGGCCAAAACCTTGTAATCTTTAGTACAAGTATTGAAAATTTACAAAGGTTTGTCTGTAGACCGGGTAAAATTTAGTTTGTGGGGATTTTAAAGTTTTTAGTAAAAAGGTAATTTGAAAGTAGAAAAAAATTTTAATTAATATAAAAAAATTTTAAAGCGCGCGCAACACAACACAATTTGATCTAATTTACAAAATAGCAAATCAAATATCGAAGGGAGATGTGAATTGTTTGAGACCCAGTGAGGTACCCATTTAGCAACACACAATACTCAGGTGGAACTAGTCCACCAACACACCTACTGGGGTCCGACCCCACATGAAGATTTAAAGAGTCCTTAATGACCTCTTCAACCCTTCTATTCATAGGTGATTGAATAGGAAGTCTTGAGTCCAAAGAGTTGGCCGTACTTTCCCAAGATAGAAATGGGTAAAGTATGTCAATGAAAGAAGGGTAATTTGGTCCAAGAGGGACATGGACACATTATCGTATAAATATAGTACTTTCTTGATTTAAATGGTAAGACAAAGTTTTCCCCAACGGAGTCGCCAAAAGCTGTCGGCACTATTTTGGTTTGGGGAGTTTCCCGTAAGAAGCTATCGGTCACAGGAATCAAAATTCCATCGCCCGCTTTTGAAGTAAATTTTAATGTTTAGAAAAATATGAAATCAAAACGACCCCCTATTTTTCATAGTTTAAATGAAAGTGCACTATACCTCAAATCCTATATTTATCCCGAAGGATAAACACAATACTTGAGGATGAGATTCGAACAAATAAACTAAGAAATATATGAGGTCCATTTGGTCTGTGAAACTATTTTAATTTCCAACAATTTTCCCTATTTAATATGAAGAATTAAATATTATTTATATTAAGCTGGGTTCAGAAAAGCTTCCTATAAGGGCAAGCCCTTATAATTAATTACATCTTAAATGACTAAAACCATTTAAGAAAACTCTCGATAAAAATCAGGAAATATTATCTTCAAGGATTTTAAAAGGATAGGACTGTTCAACGAGATCAGGTAGAGAGGTGTGAAATGGGATTGGCTCAAATTTGGAGCATTTTGCTTTTGGAATCCAAAGGAGGAAGAACTAGGGGATGTCATTGATCCAAAGGAGAACCTCGATGACTTCCAGGTCTATCCTATTGTTTGGCTTTAGTTTTTAGGAGGAAAATTTGGGTGTTTCATCCTGCCATATTTATTTTTTAGGGCTTACATTCGTCTGAAATGATCACACAAATAGCCTTGAAGATGTGAGGATTTAGATCATGAAGGATGATAACCTCAAAATCCTAAGACGAGTTAGAGCTTATATTATACAACAGAGTTGTACAAAGGCCTAAAAATAAGATGAGAATTTATGTTGCATAAGCAGACAACCTTAAAATCCTATGGCTTGGTTGTTTAATTCTATAGAAAGAAGTTGGTTTAGTTGAGGTAGATAGGTTTTTCTGTTAAAGATGACCTTTCTACCCACCCTGCTAGCTCCAAGCTCCTTGCCGTGACGAGTTTAATTTTTCTAGAGTGTCCAGTTGTGATGTCAAATCAGGTAGCCCTATGGTTGTAGTTCTTTAAATATTATGGGGGATGTTAAAGTTGGATAGAGTGACACCAGTTAGGATCCTACGGTTCCCTCGTTCCAACATCACTATTTTTTATTGGATTCACTTAGTCCGAATGAATTTACTAAACTCAACTTAATGAGTTCCATAATTTCATTTAGACCGTGGGAAGCCTCCTAAGCAACCGTAGGTTACCTCCTCCGAGGGGTTCCCGATCTTCCGATAGAGACGTTTTAATTAAACGAACTTACTAAACTCAACTTAATGAGTTCCATAGTTTCATTTAGACCGTGGGAAAACTCGTTAAACCGTAGGTTACCTCCTCCGAGGGGTTCCCGATCTTCCAATAGAGACATATTAATTTAGTTACTGTAGTTTACCTCCTCCGAGAGATTCCCGATCATCCGATAGAGATATCTTAATTTAGTTGTAGTTGTTGTTTTGCGTGATGTTTGTGAGTAAATTTTGAGTTGTTTTATATTTTGAATGTTGTGGCGGTGAATTTTATCTTGGTTGATTTTAATTTTTGTTTTGCGGCTATCCTAGTAGTTTTAGTTTTCATGGAGGGTGACATCGTTGTTTAGCATGCAAGTTCGTAGTATTGGTTTTAGTTTTATGGCTATCCTAACAGTTTTAGTTTTCATGCAGGGTGACACTGTTGTTTAGCATGCAAGTTTTGTAAACATAAAAAGTACAAAAAGAAAGTACAAGAAAGACGACACTGTAAACTATTAAATACGTACCTAGTGAGTCTTCTCATTCAACCACCTGAAACTCGAAATGCATGTGAGAGCACTTTATATAAAGCAAAAAAGTAAGGTTTTAGTGATCTACCCAACCCTAGGTCATATCTTGGTGGGTCCCAATTAGTTTGATTAAGGATGATTCTTTTAAAGCAAAACATAGTAAGTTTATTAGACCTCCTAGGTATCCAACAAATTTGACGAAAGAAGCAGGTCCATACTTCCCTCTCACTGCTTGGTGAAAAGTCTCGAGCTCCTTTTAAACTTATTAAGTTGCTTAATAACCCATCCTATAAATACCTTTAATGCTCAATGAACAATGATGTTTCAATTATCCCTAAGAGTAGTGTATTTATCATTTGTGATTTAATTTGTAAATTATGCGGATGAAGACCCTTAAAAGGGGCTAGTTAATGTTATCAAGGAACTCAACCTTCTTTTAGTTTGGGCTTGTAATGCTTTAAAGAAGTTCAATTTTAATTATGTTCACTTTTCTAATCCTCATTTAATCATATTTGATTTAGCCTGGGTCACTACTAAGCTCTTAAGGTTTTGGTTGATGTCTTAGTATATATTTTGGAAGTGATTGAATTTAAGTGATGATGATTCATTTTTGAAAGTCATTTGAACATCAAATAGGGTTATTTAAGTAGTGAGTTATTAACACCCAAAACTATACCCCTAAGTCTAGGATCATTTATTTGACTAGACTTCCAAATTATAATAATTTAAGGAAATTACAAGTTTGTCCATTAATTAAAAAAAGTGAGATTGGTTTCTACCAATTAATCCCCCATGTTTCAATCATCCAAATATGTTAATTAGGATCAAAGGTTACACATTTTCCTTTCTGGAATTAACCTTAAATGTTAATTTCCAAAATTACATTTTTTCTCCTAAGGCCCTATCACTTCATAATTTATCAAATATAATCCAAATGACTTTGTAATTTTCATCCCACCTCACTCATGGGTCAATTAAGACATAAGAGGAGAAATGTGATTTTTCAAAATTTAATTTAATTTACATATTTATTTTAATGCAAAAATATGATTTTTTTAAAAAAATTTTATAACTTAAACAAGGTAAAGCCTAATCTCTTTAAATTTTTTTTTGGAGGTAGACTTCATCCAGGGAAGCATTTGGAAAAAAATTCATTATTTATTGGATTATATTTGAATTTTAAGAATTATTTTAAATTCTGGAGTATTTTTTAATTATAAATTATTTTAATATGGAAAATTAAGTTTTATATTTTTATTAAATCTCTCTAATGTCAAGGGAAATAAACAAATTTCACATTTTTATGATTTTTATTTGAATTTTTAGAATCATTTTTAGTGAAAATCTAATTTTAGCCTTTAAAAAATATTTTAAGCTTCAAAATTCAATATCTTCACTTAGAAAATTACGAAAAGTATTCTAANCCTGAAGGGATTTGAACAATTAGCCTTTAAAAAATATTTTAAGCTTCAAAATTCAATATCTTCACTTAGAAAATTACGAAAAGTATTCTAATTGTTCCTAAGTGCTTAGAAAACAATTTAGAACATTTCCATGAATTTTATTCTTTTCGTGATTTTTTTTATTTTTAATTATTTGAATATTAAAAATAGGCTTTAAAATGGAATTTTTATTTTAATTTCAAATTTATTTTTATAAAATTCCTCCGATCACAGAGAACTCCAAAAACTAATTTTTATAATTTTCTTGAGTTATATTTTAATTATTAAAAATCATTTTAGTACCAAAAATGTCATTTAACTTGAAAAATCTTTTTGAATTATTAAATGAGCTCCAAATGTTTTGAAATTTTTATTAGGAATTCTCTGAACTTTGAAACTTATTGGAGATTAAAATTCAAGTCATTTAGATGTTTGTGTTACCTAAAATTAATTTTCTTTTTGTTTTAGGGTTGGGGGAAATTAGGTGCATTCTTATTGACTTAACCCATGAAATATTTTCCAAAGGGTGCTCCGGTTATAGCAAAACTTCCAAAATTTTCATAAAATCTGAATAATAGATATGACCCCACCACAGGGGTCAAGGTCGGCCAGTGAGACGTTGGGGGATAAGCTTCATCGTCGAGAGGGAAACAGCCCGGATCANTTGTAATTTTCTAATATACTGGCTAATTATTATAATTAATTTATGTAAATAATAGACATAAACTTGAAAAATATGGATCTCTGTCTAGGGATCTCTTCTTACTTTGGAAAAATTAGGGAATGTTCCTAAAACAAAGGCAAGAACATGCTAAAATTTCAAGTCATGGTGAAATTTCTACATGCATGGAAAATCAAAGGACTCAAAATAGTATTTAATTAATTAAAAATAAAACATGCATCAAATGGATATCCAATTATTTCCACATTTTTCTTCTCTGTTCCTTAGCAAGAAGATATTTTTATTTTATTTTTATGATTTTTCTACACCAAGATATGGATTTTTAAAGTTAGGGAGCATTTTATGAATTATTTAAATCACTATTTATCTATTTAAATGTGTTGCGCTGACTAGACCTTATTCGACTCCGAAAACATGCGTTGTGCGCTCTGGTTGGACGCCACCATCCATGTAGCTGCAGACTCAGCCCGCACTTTATGAACTGAAGTGTTGTCTGGTTTCTTCTCGTCCATTGATGAGATAAACGCATGATCGAACGGCTCCCCATCGTCATACCCAAATAGGATAACCCGAGAACCGTCCACACTAAAACCTTAAGATTGCCCTCTAAACTGAACCAAATCTCATGGGGTTTGATCCTATGGACTTGTCTAAGTGAGACAAACACATCCATATGGTAATCATGCAATTAAATTAAGCCTAATCAAATGGAGAAACAAAATAGGTTCTAGAGGAGGAGAGGTTCAATGCCTTTGCTCTGAGAAGGGAAGCTTCATTCAGAGGTGCTCGACACTTTTGTGGAGGTCCAAGGAGGCTAGGGATTAAGCCTCTTGCTATGGTGAAAGGTCTAAGAATGAATTCCACCAAGCTCAATTTTAAGTGTTGGTTTAGAGCTATGATAGGGTCTCTGTGGAAGGGGGATTTGATGGGGTTTCTCCTTCTTTCACTGTGGTGACGGTGTTGGTGAATTTAATTTGAGATTGATAGACTATGGAGGTGTGGTGAGCTCTGTCCTGGTTTTTGGCAGAAGTTTGAGCTCAAAATTGAGCTTCCATAGTGGGAATCAAAGGGGGAAGTGGTTGGCTTGAAATGAGGTCTCAAAGAGTCTCTGGGAGCAATTTGGAGGGGTCTCTTTGAAATTTTTAGCACTCCCTCGATGCTTATGGAGGTGAGCTCTTTATAAAAATGGCTTAAGGCTTGCTGCCATGGCAAATGAGGGGGTGGAGAGTGATGCTTAGGTGGAGGGCAGAGAGACTCTAACATTTAATTTGGATGAGGTGCATCAAGGTTTGAAATGGAATTGATTCCATGAGTTGGCTCATGGTTTTGGTGTTTTTTTACCACTAGGCTGGTTGACCAAGCTAGGGGAGGTGGCCAGACAGCTCAGGGACCTCAGAGGAATCTGTCACAGTAATTAAATAGGTTTGGGCTTTGTTTTGGAAAAAAGAACTTAAGCTTAAGCAAATATGCAATGAAATCACTTAATTTAGGGGACTGTTCGTCCATGTCTTAGCTTTTGTGGTTTGGTGAAGGATTGACACGTCTATAGTGAATCTAACTCGGCCTTCAGAAGCAAGAATTTTGATAGAAAGGGATATTACTTTATCTTTTCTGGGAGAAATATGGATTGTCACACAACATCAGGGATTTTGACAGCAAGCAGAACTTGAACAGATATCACTTTATCGTACCCACTGTCGTATGTTTGGACATTCTCCTTCTCAATGTTGTCAGTTGCATCGAAATTAAAACCTTCAAGTAAAAATGATTATGGATCTGCCCCACCTCATACATGTCCCTTATCTGCTCCGAGTGCATTCCACAGATTATTGAAACACTGGTTGACACGATGTCACCTCCCCCTCCCACTACCGGAGACAATACTATCTATGTTCTTCCGACTGATATATTAGCAGATGGTTTACTTGGGCTCAATAACCAGGATAGTATTGAAGCTCCACATCCCCAAGATGCATCAGGTGTTGAAAAGACATGCTTACCATCTCTTCAAAATCAGAATGTTGTTACTGCTAGTCAGGAGCTGGGGGCTCGATCTCTCCTACATGCCCAACAATCTGTTGACAAGACCGATTAGATGAGCCAGTCCTCGGATGAGAAATGGCAGGTTTACATATCTAGAAAGAAAAAAAAGAATGAAGGCACACTCCAACTTGGGAACTTAATGGATGATACTCTAGTAATCAGNCATCCCCAAGATGCATCAGGTGTTGAAAAGACATGCTTATCATCTCTTCAGAATCAGAATGTTGTTACTGATAGTCAGGAGCTGGGGGCTCATTCTCTCCTACATGCCCAACAATCTGTTGACCAGACCGATTAGATGAGCCAGTCCTCGGATGAGAAATGGCAGGTTTACACATCTAGAAAGAAAAAAAAGAATGAAGGCACACTCCAACTTAGGAACTTAATGGATGATAATCTAGTAATCAATAATTTGTTAGTTGTCTCCCCTCCTAGAACCAGAGGCAGAGGCAAGACCAAGCTGGCTCATGCCTAGCAGCTTATTGTTTTATCTATGTTTCATCCTTTTACGATGCTAGTGTCTGATATATCATATGGGTAGGGCACCTTTTTTGGGTCCTCTCATACAACCTCTATGTATTTTTTCAATTTCAATAAAATTAGCCCTTGGGCGTTTATTAATATATATATGGGTTTTTTGAAATTTGTTCATGGAATTAAGTGCAAATAAATAGAGAAATATTTATTTAATTTGGAGGTTTTTTGAAATTTGGTCAATTTGGGCATGTTGGCCTAGACTTGGGTCTAGATTAGGATAGGCTTAGAATTTGGCTCAATTCAATGGTCCAAATGATCAAGGTAGATGTTATAAAGATTTTTCATGAAGGAAGGGAATGAAAATTTTGGGGCTAAGGCAATCAATTTGGTGGAATTTTGAGACATGGCCAATTTGGGGAAAATTTGGGGATTTTTGGATTTAGGTTGAAATTAAATGAATTTGAGGTTTCACAAAAGCTAATTGAAGATCAATTTTGATGTTTAGGAATGTCACAAAGAGTTTAAAACTTGAAATATGGCAAATTGAGTGTGTCGGGAGTTTAATTGAGTGAGATTAGGTCATGTGGCCAAAATTGGGGCTTTTGATTTGGATCAAAATTGGGCTCAAAGCATGGGCCAATTCAGCTTGTATTTGGATTATATTTGTCATATGAGAGGTGAATCTCACTTTAGGATTAAATCTTTGGGAAATTGGGACGAATTTGATCGACATTTGATGTGGATTTTGGGAGATTGGGCCTTTAAAGGCAATTTTAGTATTTTGGTCAAAATTGTCAAAATGGTCAAATTGGATCATGTGGTAGTTGAGAAAAGTGAAATTGGGAATATTTAAAAATTTTGAGATTTTTTAGGATTTTTTAGAATTTTTTGAATTTTGGGCTAAGGAGGGGCATTTTGGTAATTTGGCAATTTTTGGTGATTTTGGGTAATTTGGGTATTTTCAAAAGGTTTGAAAATGATGTTGAATAAATTTTAGTATTTTGGGTAAATTTGGGAATTTTTTCCAAATTTAGGGGGGTATCTAGGTAATTTGGGGGGTTTAGAGGCAAAAGGCTAAGTTGGGCATTTTGGTAGAGTTGGGGTGACAACCACCATAAAGAAGCCATAGAGAAATGGAAACCCCATTTTGGGTCCTCTATGTACTGGTCTTAGCTAAACCCTAGCCTAGGGTCAGTGGGTTTAGGGGACCATCTACATAAGTATCCCAAAAGTATCAAGGGACCAAAGTCAAGAAATTTTGGTTTATGCTTGTGAGTGGTTGTGAGTGAGGTGATTGTTGGTGAATGCCTTAGCTCTAAACCAACACCTAGGGCTAACACTAAGGTCCAACAGTCTTATAGGAACTCTTGTTGAGCTCCACCATAGTGACCCCACTTACTAAGTGCTAGAGGTTATGACTAATATGTAGAGCTTTAAGTTGAGTAAAGAGGAGTTTAGAATTTCTAATGGTGAGGGTCCTTTTCTAGTCTTCTACGAATAGTCAACAAGAAGTCCTATGGCTACACCTTAGGCTATTAAAGAGGAACACTAGACCTCAACAACAAATGAGGTCAATCGTAATCTTTAAGTTAATATGAATTTGTTAAGTGAAGAAATGTAAAAAGTTTTTAACTTTAAGAAGAGGATAGTGAAGGCTATCCAAATATAGTAATCCTCACATACATAAAAAAAAAAGAGAAGAAGCAAGAGAGGAAAAATGAGATTAAAAATGATCCTGAAAAGTAAAGAAAAAAAGAAAAAAGATGTGGGGAGAATCTTAAGGAGATGCCTAATTAAAAAGTGGCTTTACTTGAATCAATTTAAGGAAAAAGACTTGGACACATTTTCTAAACTTTTTATTTGAGTTTTAGCTTAATAAATAGTAAAGTATTACGAAGTTCTTTTTCATATGAATTTTCTAAGTGACTTTAATATGACAAATTGCAATTTTTCTTTAAACAAATAGAGGATCAGAAATCTTAGACATAATTATTGAATATCCTAACACTTTTAGCATAAATTGGAGTTGTTTTGAATTTTTCTTAAGTTATAATATTATGTTTAGAGAACTTAAACATGGAAGTCTAGAAGTTAAATTATTTACCATAATTCATATTCTTATGTAGTAGAGGAGTTACATGAGGACTAGTAACATGTAAGTTTGGGGGATTTTGATACATCAAAAATATATACATTTTTAGACCCATATTTTATAATTATTTTTGGTGATATTACACCTTAATGGAACGTATTTTGATTTTTTCTTGCAAGTTGTTGATTTTTAGGACTTAAAGTAAAAAAGAAGCAAAACTTATGGAATTTCGAGTCAAAATGATGTTTTTGAAGAAGTACTCAGCGCAGACCTCACAAAATAACAGAACAGCTAAAATTTTTACCAGTGCCGATGGTGCCAGACTAGCGTCGAAGGAGCCAAAGGTAGTTCAGCCTCCATTTCTAGAAGGTTCGATGTATTTGGATACTTTTTGAAGAGTTTTTGGAGGCACCTCTTCGAGAACCGACCTTGGGTTTTCGAAGAGATTTAGTGTGAAACTTTTTGTAATCCATATTCATTCCACCACCATATTGCAGTCCATTAGTGTATTAGGGTTAGATTTTGTGTGGTGAGATTTAGTGTGAAACCTATAATCCATCAAATTAGTGATATTTCTTTTATATTAGATACTGTGAGTCCCTAATACAGTCCATAATCCATATTCATTCCACCACAATATTGCAGTCCATTAGTGATATTTCTTTTATAGTTTAGATTTTGTGTGGTGAGATTTAGTGTGAAACTTTTTGTAAGAGTGTTAGAGAAGGAGAAAAGTGAGAGATATCCTCTTCCAGCATTTCTAAGGAAAGGCTTGAAGGGATTTACTTTGAGAAAGAGTTTCATGTAAGATTTTTTTGTTTATTAGTGTTGTATGAACTTTCTTTTATATATGAAATTTGTGTTTTGTTGTGTCTTAATGAAGTCTGAGTAGATTCCTTTATCTTTCTCCCTACTCTGAGATATGGTGAAATGAAGAGATAATTGAGTAGTTCCCTCTATCTTTCTCCCTACTCTGAGATATGGTGAAATGAAGAGATAATTATGATGTGCCAATAGTTAAAATATAAAATACTTTATCTTTCTCCCTACTCTAAGATATGGTGAAATGAAGAGATAATATGGATGTGCCAATATTAAAATATAAAATAAATTGTGACTATGAGATATGATGAAATGAAGAGATAAAATGAATGTGCCATAATTAAAATATAAAATAAATTGTGATGATTTTGAAGTGAAGAGATAATATGGATGTGCCAATATTAAAATATAAAATAAATTGTGATGATTTTTCAACATTAATTTACTTTTCGATCTGGCCAATTGAATTGATAAAATATGTTGTGAAACATATGATCCAGGAAATGAAGTATGAGTTCTACAACAGAGTCAGGATCACAGTTGATTTCATGGAGGAGAAATTTGTTCATGGAATTAAGTGCAAATAAATAGAGAAATATTGTTTGATGGGTGTACAATTGGAGAATCTTTAAGGTGACAAACTAAAATCTCCAATTCGGTCTTAGTGTTTAAAAACTAAAGCAACAATTAGCCTTCAAGTGAAGGGAAGTGGGAGCCGGTATCCTCCTAGCCTAGCCACAGATTTAGGGATTAAAACTAGGATTAGCCAATGATTTTTTATGCACTGTATTAGGGTTGAGAATTTTAATTGCTCCTTTTTGGCACAATACATATTATAAATATTTATATTATCTCATTTCACCATAACCTCATTGTAGTGAGAAGGATCCTTTTTCACATAAGAAATCTTCATTACATAAACATAGTTAGTAGATTAGTATTTACTTTTTAAAACTTTGCATTTCTATTTTGTTAATAGTTAAGTACTTTAGTTTTGATAACATCTCAACATTCAAAATTAGTGATAATGATTTTTTTTGATTTTCTATAAATTTCCTAGTAAAACTTATCATTGCCAATTTACACCTTCCCTCTAGGATCGATATTTGTGGCTTAAATAGAAAGTCATTTATCACTTGATAATGATACGTTACTTGTGTAAAATCCCATTATTAATTTCCTATAATTATATATATTTTACACAACTTACTATTCATACAAGGATCAAGTTTTTGGTGTTGTAGTGGTGTTAACTTCTTAAATCCTTACATATAAAAAATGAGATTAGTATGAAACCTCAAACTCAAGCTCAACAAGATTATAATTTTCTTTTATTGTTCTCTTTATAACATTTAATTATTAAAGTACATTTTCAAATTTTAATTTTCATTGGTTGATTGAGTTTCAAAAATATTTTAAATTTTAATATCAGACTTTTATTGTATTTTTCTTCGTTCATTATAATTCATATCCAACAAATGGTTCCACGGCTCTTTATAAATCATACAGAAAGGGAAATTTGACAAACATGTTGAAATCTACAAAATATTTTATTAATTTAGTACAAACAAAGGTTACCGACTAAACACATGTTGAAGCGTCAGAAGAGACAACAAGATGAATATATCTGAAACACTATATTCTGAGTACATATCTTCTATTGAACTTATCTGATACAGTTCATATCATATCTGCTACATCATGATGTGGTACAAAAGTGTCCACTGACTATCTATCTGTGTTTTATGTAGCGAGCTCCTAATCAAGCTGACCTACTAAGCCACACTCTAAGAAAAGAATTCCTTTTACGTGTACTTAGAGGTACAACCATCTCATAACTCATACGAGCGCAGATCCTCCTACTCTGGATCTGGTCAAAATTCATACAGTACTTTATTGTCGTCCATTCTTCTAAATGTCGCAGACACTCTATGGTGTCGTACCCCCGGAATGCAGTGCTTGGCCAAGTCTGCTCCATTTCCCTTCAGAATTAGTATTTAACCTATTGGTAAAGGAATCTCAACGAATCCTCTGAGTTCCCCAGGGACAACAACATTAATCACTTTTTCAAATAGAATATTACTTTGGCTCATGAAGGACACCGTGCAAAAGGGCCTTACAAATCATAGTGGTCTATATACGGAGGGATACAATCTCCTTCATCATAAATATTGACTATTGTTGACCTTAATTTTGGTTGAGGTTTAGTTCCTCCTCTTTAATAGCCTAGGGTCTAGCCATATGACTTTNATCTTTGTCTGGAGCTAAGGCATTCACTACACTCATCTACACCCACATTCACTCACAACCCTGAACTCAAACTTCTAGTCTAGATCCCTTGACCTTTTGGGATACTCATGTAGATGGTCCCCTAAACCTACTAGCC